>VXAC01006721.1:23850-213721 GCA_013399225.1 Rhipidura dahli
TGAGTCCAACCTGTGACCGAACGCCGCTTTGTCAACTCGACCATGATCTAATTCTCACGTCCAGCTTTTCCTTAAACACTCCAGGGATGGTGACTGCACTATCTCCCTGAGCAGTTCCTTCCAATATCTAATCACCCTTTCTGTGAAGAAATTCCTTATGTCCAGCCTAAACCTCACCTGGTGCAGCTTGAACTCCTCTCATCCTGTCACTTGTTACCCGGGAGAAGAGGCCGACCCTGGCTACTCTCAGGTGCTCGTAAAGAGCAATAAGGTC
The DNA here is from genome assembly GCA_013399225.1 of Rhipidura dahli. NCBI lineage: Eukaryota > Metazoa > Chordata > Aves > Passeriformes > Rhipiduridae > Rhipidura > Rhipidura dahli. The sequence goes on from VXAC01006721.1 coordinate 24,125, forward strand.
ACCCCTGAGCCTCCTTTTCTCCAGGCTAAACAACCCCAGCTTCCTCAGCTGCTCCTCACAGGCCGTGTGCTCCAGACCCTTTACCAGCTCTAACTCCCTTCTCTGGCTGGAGAATGAAAAAAGGCTCCTGTCCGAGAACATAATCCCACAATACAGAACAAAATCAGTCCTATTTTTCCCAGCCCCGAACATGATTTCCCCTGCAGCCTATGTTCTCTTTGTTCTGCCCCAGTGCCCCTCTCTGCACGCACCCCAGCACCTGGGAATCCCTATGGAAAGCTCCCTGCAGCACAACACCAAGGACATACACCTGGCTGCAGCTAATGCTGGAAGAATCCACATACTATGTACTCCGTGGATGAAGTGTGACAGTCTCCAACCCAGGGACAAAATAACTGTAAAGCCACAATTTCATCACACCCTACTTAGGCAGAGCAGCCAGCTACCATCAGAGACCCTGTTTGTCAGTGCAACTATGACTATTAAGCAGAGTTACGAGACACACATGGAACTCTGGCTATGTAAGTCCTAAATCACCTAGAGAACACAGCTCAAGTACTCGAAATAAAGCTGAGTCCTCAGCCCAAACTCAGCTTGCAAAAACTGGGTCTGAAAATAGTTCAACTGGAAAAAAAACTTCAAAACCTATGGGTTTGGTTCAGTCATGAGGCTGCAGACTTCAAGAAACTAAATACTAGAAATCACAGGGGCTGCACAGAGCACCACTTTTTATGACTCAATAGATCCTACCTACTTTGCTAAGCAGTAGCTGCAACTCTGATCAGTCACTTACCTACTTTGCTGAAGACCTTCACTAAATGTAAGACCATAATTTCCATGACAAATGAAAACCAAACAACAAGATAGAAAACAAACTTTATTGAATGAACAAAAGTCTAAAATCTCCCATTTTTGGTTAACAAAAGCAGCAACCTACAAAACCCCTGCATTCCATGACAAATCTTTTTATGTCAAAAAATTAATCCTTGAGCAGGTATGAACATTTGTACACAGAACAATACAACGGTTGAGATGTGTTTGGGCAAACAACTGGATTAATGAGGGAAAGAAAAAGAAAAAAAAAAGAGACTTCACCTGGGACACCTGAAAAAGCTTGAATTGTGTGCTGGCTGAGAGGTATATCATTGGGGCTGCCAGCAGTTTTGAGCACTTGCATCCCCTTCACACAAAATGAAAAGAGCAGCAGAAGAAGGACAGAGGTTTTAAGACTGAACAAGGAAAAGAACTGCCAACAGAACACAGTGTTCAGCTAGCTCATTTGGCTAATGGTAAATGCAGCTTTTTGATACGGAATTTCATAAGCTTGTGTTAAGTGAGTCCGTGCTCTCAGGAGGCTCCAGGGTAAGAATTCAGCCACTTGACCCACAGAGCAAAAGTAATAGAGAAGTTCCATCCTCAAACAGGTGATTCCTCACAGTCAAAACCAGGCAATCAGATAAGGGAAAAGAAACTGAGACCTGCTTGACAAGATATGATTATCCGACTGACAGAAGTCTAATGGGAATTAAATGGAGAATGTATGTTCTCTTTGTAAATCAAACAAGGTTTTCTAACCTATGTGACTTTTTTTTTTCCATTTGCACTGGATATGGGCAGCCTTACTAAAATGAAGTGCTAAAAACAAAGGCAATGTTTACTTTTATCCTTACACCATTTGCAGAATAACCCTTTTTTATAAAGTCATACCATAATTTTTCATGCTTTTGAACAATAAATATTTTCAATGAAGTCTGTTTATTACATTGACTGATTTCAATCTGCTCTTTTGTTTTCATAGATCAGGACATAGTACAATTATTTCAAAAGAAATGATTGATTTTGCTATCATATTCACCTTTGCAAAATTACAACAATCTGTGCTTATCTGTCACTTTATACATCAGATCTCGTCCATTGGAACCACATCGACATATTTATTTAATAATTATGAAGCTGTATCTTATACCATAATTTCTATTTTTATGTGTTCTAGGACTAATAAATCCCTAATAAGTTTTGATTAAAACTAACTTTAATATATCAACTCTATCATCTAAAGTTAATTTTAATCATTTCCATCATAATCATTATAACTCTGATACCCACTATTCCTCCTCTCCCGAAGATTAGATTTCTTCCACATGGATTCTTGATGAAAGCTAGCACTGAAAGATCGACCCAGTCGTCCATGCTGTTTCTTAGATATATTGTCTTCACTCTCAGATTTGGAAATTCCTTGTCCTTGTGTTTGAGATTGTTTATTCTGTCTAACATTGCCAAATGGAAAATTCCAAGGACCAAATCTTTGCCAGTTAAGTCTCTGAAAGGCAATGATGCAATGAAGATTTCCTCCAACCTAATCAAAGTAAAAAAGGTTCTTTGTTAAATGCACACTACAGGCACATTTCTAACAGATATTTGACATCAACATTTTGGCAAGTAACACAATACTTTTTCAAAAAGGAAACAAACAAAAAGTGCCACAACACACAAACCAGGAAAAAACCAACAACCAACAAAACAAAACAAAACCATATACACAAATATACAACTTGCATCAATCAGTTCTGATAGCTTCCCAGATTCAATTACTACTTTCTTTTTTTACCTTTTTGATCTTTTTAAGCTATCTATTTTATCTTTCATGGGCCAGTATCACTTATCTTCTGCTAGTCATTTTTTACTTTCTAGCTACCTTCTCAAAAATCATCTGTTCTGGTCCATTCTAATCTTGCTGACACAGTCTTCCATAGAGTCTTCACATCTGAAATCACCTCTTCAGTCTATTATTTCTCACAGACTTTCCATCTGCAAATCACAAATACATCCTCCACCCATAAGATACAGCCCTGTCTATAGGAAAGAAAGCCACGTGCATTGACAGTAACTCCACACAAGGGAGACACGCATTCTTTTATGCCCAAACATTTCTATACTTGCTGCAGCTACATTTTAAGCAGCAAAGTTAAATACTGTGATCAAGTACATTCTGTATACACAGATATTGTGGTTCATCCCAGCATATAACAAGCTACTGATGTTTTATATCTTGTCCAGCAGGTAAATCTAAATTACTTTGGTATGCAAGAACCCACACCATACTTTTGTCTTCAGCAAGACTTCGCAACAGAACAAATTTCTGTAGTGAAGTTATCTCACACTGCTAAAGTGTAAGTAAATCTGCAAAAACCTACCATGAGTTTGCTCCCATCTTAGTGAGTTTACCTTACCTTCTTTGTTTTTCGATGCTGCAATCCTCTCTCTAGGTGTCGAATATCTAGATATTCTGGATTTTGAGTGTTTAGGTCAGTGACAATATCTGTCCACCTACAGAATAAAATCATTACTACATTTATAAAACCTCAGCAGCACAAAGACTCACATACACATGCACACAAATACAGACCTGTAGCTTTAAATAGTCTTACCAGTGATTTAAAGATAAATGTGTGAAGTTATGAAAGCCTCAGCACTAAGAGACATCAAGCTACATAAAAGTGCCACCTCTAAGCAAAGCATTCACAATGATTATTCCTGCTCTTAGGAAACACCTTCTAAAGTGAGTAAGAGCACCATGAGTCATTAGTTACATTCCTTACGTTTACCAATTCATCAGTTTGGAAGAGAAAGAAACAAAGCGTGGTTTAGGCAAAGAGAAACATCAGCCTTTTCTTTATTTAAACCTCTCCTACCCTTTTGTATTATTTTGATAGATTCCTTGGGTTTTTTTCACACACTAAATGTGCTTTTACCAGACAGCTGTCATCATAACTAACTCCTCCATTTTATTTAATTCTGAACTATCAATTCAATCACTCCCCATTCACTCAGCTTTTCAAAGATTCATAATTCCTTCCAGTCCAAATGAAACAAATACTTACGTATTCCAGACCTCTTTAAACCTGCACATCACCTTTTCATTTCTATCAATGTCTAACTACCTGTTTCTCTCTAACACCACCCTCCAAGCTCAGAAAATGCATTTCTACTCCAAACTTTGCCCTCCTTCCTTAAGCACAGAACTTTCTGCCACCTTTCATTGGAAGTGCAGCAGGAGAAAGAATGTCTCCACAATCAAAATTAGTATTACAGAGGGTTTTATTATATATTCAGAAACCTTTTCCTGTGCCATTCGTAGATAATATACCACTGGACAAAGTTCTACTTTTGGGATCTACGATACGCCATTTCTCAGTCACCACATCCATAATGCAATTTTAATTTTGTTGCATTTAATACTGTAGTCCAAAATAGCCAGGTATTTGCAGTTATTGTCACATCACTGACAAAAAAAAATATAACAAATCCATGATATTTCTACATACCATCTTAGCCCTCTTAGTCTGTATGTCTAGTTTAGACATCAACTTTGTATGAGTCAAACCTCATCATAAATGTACTGCTTGAATGCACAGATAAGCAAATAACACAACAGAGGACAGGCTGTACCTGCATCTGAGCTAAGAGAACCCAGCAGCAGCAGAATAACCTATGCACAGCCCAAACACAGCCTGTGGATGTCCTCAGCTCCACTGTAAACTCCTCCAAGGGCCATGCAGTCTGTAAGTCACAACTGGCACGACCGTAGATGGCTGAGGTGCCTTTTCTTCCTGACTAATGCAAGCTGTGTCACACTCAAACAAAAGATATGGGCTTTGGCTTTCAGGAGCCCACATATGTTCTGACAGGTGATACAAAACTGCAGAGCCAGCCTTGAGGTCAAAACACAAAGCTTCTCACTAAAGCATCATCTGTTTCTGTTAGATACATATATACATTTATATAGCCATTCAAAAGAACTAAAAAGTCCCTCAGTGACTCTGAGAACTCCAAACTGTTTTGAAGGGAAACATTGTTTACATTCTTAACAAGTAACATACCTTTTACAGTGTATTGTTGGATGCTTTCTGCTCGGCTCTCCAATTAAGATCCAATATTCTACTTCTTGCTGCAAGACACGACCTCTGTTCAACAGAATATACAATCCTAGTAAGATTTATTGTGCATACTAAAAAGAAAAAGAAATATTAACTGTCTATTGTTCTTTTTAGGATTCTCTAACATTTAAAATTGGTTCCTCAGCCAAACCAAAAACCAGGTCCTGTGCTATAGTGCTCAAAATTGCATACAGGGAACCTTTAGTTTCACAAGGCCTGAAAGCAAACCTTGGGGATGCTATTGCACATTATCTGGGAGGAAGACAGATTTTCACTAAAGGCAGTTTTACTTGGATGAAAGACAGTCTGGGACATGATGTAAATACAAATATATAGAAAACAACAGAAGTAAGAGTTGTGGAAAGCCATACAAATGTGATACAAAAAGCTTCCTCCCTCTCTGTGATGTCTAGGAGTCATGAAACAGTCCTATCCATTATTTTTAACCTATACCTTGGCTGGCCAGTTGTTACTAAGAGCTGTAGGGTAACCTGTAAGAACAAAACTGGCAACTTGAAATGCTTCCTTCTAAGCATCCAATACCAGATACTAGAAATCCAAACCTTTGAACTAATACTAGTTTGCAGTCAACTTCCAAGAAGCTCAAAGCTTGCAGTAACCTTGTCAGGGAAAATTTGTGACAGGTATTAGGACAGACTGATGAGATACACAGGACTGCTTTGTGACTTCCTGTGTATAATTGTCTCATGAAAAACTGCATCAATTTCAACTGTGAAAAAACCTGACATTTTTCTGCCAATGGTATTAGACAACATACAGCCTTATTTCTTGGAACAATTAGTTTACTTACAAAAAATTTCCTGTAAAATAACAATGTATTCCATCAGTGCAAACCAAGACACAGGATAGATTAATTGACTTACCTAAAGTCACACTGGAAGTCTGTGGTTGAACTGGGAGCTGAACCTAGGTCTCCTGAGTCCAAATCCAGCAACCTAAGATCATACAGGAAGTCTGTGGGTGACCTAAGAACTGTCTCTAAGCTCAGCCTAGCAACCTACCTACACACTTCTTTTGGGAACTGAAATGTTTCTTAGCTTGATTTTTAAATAAAAACTTTCCTTTGTAACTAGAGTGCAAAAACAGGTAAACAAGAACTGCTCCAGAGTATATCGGTAGTGCTTGTGCAAACAAAACTATTTTTTTCTTCAGCAGGGTCAAAAAATACAAAGAAAACAGGATGCTCACCCAGTCTGACCTCCAGCCTAAAGTAAGGCTATAAAAGCTCCTTAAACTTGTTATTTCATGTTACAAGAAGAGAACTGTTGTTAAGGAAAAAAGCGAATATTGACTTAAAAATAACATCACTAATGATTAAGAATCCATTTCAGCCATGGATAAAGAATGAAAGAAGTGTTCTTCTGACCCATTACTAAACAATATAAATTTAAATTAGTTATCAGGCATATTATGTTTCCACATACTGAACCATATTATTTCTCACATTGCATTTCTGATCTGGTGAACTTTTTTTTTTCACTTTGGTCTTCCAGTGCAGATTCTTACTAACTGATTGATTAAGTAAGTGATTAACACTTTTGGTAAATTCAAGTAGGCTGATATGTTGGATTTCTATTTGGGGCATATTTTTTACACTCTTCTCACAAACCTGGCAAGTCAGTGAACTCAATCTCAATAAGAAACTATTCTTTTGTTCATATATTAAAAGCTTTCATTAACCCTATCCTAAGACTCGCATTAGATTCAGATGATTATACTTTATCACCTCTAATCAATGACCCTTTTGAACTCTTTGAAAAGTAGAGCTATTATTCTCCATTCCTTGATGTGACCCTAACTCTTCAACACAGCCAAAATCAGACTGCTTGGCAAGCAAATAGCCAGTTCACTTTATACTAGTGACCTATGCTTTTCATTGTTTGACATTCCCCACTATTGGTATCTGCTAATTTTCTCAGGGATTGACTACTTATGCTCTATGATAATACTCATAAATACTGACCAATGATTGAACCTTGAGAAAGTCCAACAGAATCCTTTAATACATAACATGTTTGCAACTACCTTGAGAGAGGAAAAGCAGCTTAATATGATTAGGTAAATGAGGTAAAACAAACTACTCTCCACAAGAGAGTGCACAGAGTACTCTACTACGTGTAACACTGTACATCGAGCAGCAAGGTAAATGCCTTGAAAAAGCTAACACATATCATCTCCAGAATTAGTATTTTCAAAGTTAAAATTTGGGGGTTTAATGCAAGAATGCCCCTAAACCCAGTATGAATATTAATGCAATTATCTTTTTTTAAAACCTGTATTTAATTGAAAACTGCATCTACTATTGCATTATATTATCTTAGTAGTCTCATCCTAACAAATCTGAAATTATTATATATTTTTATTCTAAAACTGGCATATTAAGCTTATAGAAGTAGTCCAGCATTTCAAGCATTGTTTAAAAAACACAAACCTACTGTCAAACTCCAAAGTTCTCTTCTAGCTTTTCTTCCCCCACCCCCTGCCAATTCCTGATAACAAATTATTCAGATATCTTTACTTTTCTATGCTTTACACTCCAGTAGTTGGAGTTTACTATCACCATTATTAGTCAATATTAATGCAAAAAAAAGTACATAACCACCATCCTGCAATACCCACACACAACCCCTGCTCTTGCCATACAGAGCAGTGGTTTCTAAGTGTAAATTTCATCACATCCACCTCATGAGGGATTAATATCACTGCAGACTTCTTGCTTCTAGTTTATAAAAGCAAATTGCAACATACACGTTTCTTTTGTTTCCCCTTCAAAGTTCTCTAGGAACAGACTCTCCTCATAATTAGTTGGCTTTTTATTGCTTAGCCTTAAAAAAACCCTACCCGGCCTTTCTTCAACCCATATGTTTTTATTTTTCAGATTAGTTACCTTCACTCATCCTTCAGTAAAATAACTACCTTAACTACCTTCTCTCTATCTGGCTAGAAGGTCTTTAAACAAACAATTTCTTAATACCACTTACAGTTTTCTCTTTTAAGTTCTCTCAGTGTAGTCTGTTTAGTTATGTTTCATTTTAAGTCAGTCCTTTCAAATCACACTGTAGTGTTTTTCTAGCTCAGAGAAATGCCTATATGACACAAACTCAAATGTTATTTATGGAGAAAAAGGTATCAATTTGAAGTAAATTTTTATGTATGTTTCTTCCACTAAAATAAGCATAAACACAGTATCTTACCTATAGGCTTTACTAGCTTTTACTGGGGTTGCTTCAAATCCAATTGGGCAAAAATAATGGTTTTGGCAATGGTAGATGTAGGCCATTGATTCGTCTTTCAGTCCACGCGTTAGCTTCGCAAGGGCCCCTGCAGCTACAAACAAAGATCAGGTTACAGGCCAGGGGGCTCTGGATCCTATGTAACATATTCAGCAGAAAAAAATACCCATCTGACAATAAAGAAGTTATACTGCTTTTTAAATGGGAGGACATGACCTGACAGGCATACACAAAACACACTTTTGATTTTGAACTTATTATTACTCTTTTGTACCAGGCAGGAAATTAAATACTATCTGCTGCACAGTCTGTGCCAAGGAAATGCAATATAAAGTATGCTTTGTGTTTAGATCAAAATCAAATTTTAAAAAGAACCAGAAGTATCTCTTAACCTAGAAAATACACACTACAACAGAATGCGGTCCTACTGCCTCAAGTCAGATGGGATACACACTGATGATGCTGAAACTGCTGAGAACACTCAAACATTTTGGTATCATGAGCTGCTTGGAGTTTCCTAGTCTTAGCAACACATATGGGCATGCAATGGTTTATAATGTGACCACAGTGCTCAGTTTCAAGAAAAGACTAGAAGAGGCATTGAAACATGACAATTTTCAAGTGGGATACGAAGAAAAAAAATATTTCCATTTTAATAATCTCTAAAGCTTTTCAGCATGGTTTTGCATTTTCAAAAACCCTTCAGTTAGAAGGTAATTACGCAGACTATACCAAAGGCTAGTAAAGTTTACAGGAAAGAAAAATTTTTTAAATAGCACACTTTAAAAGCAGACAAAAATGCAACTTTATAAGGTAATTGAGAATACTCGCCTAACTTTAGAGAGAGATGTTAGCTAAAGTCAGGCAGAACAGATGGGTTCATTACCTTTAAAACTGGGTTTTTAAAAAGCATAAAACATTTAGTAAAGACTAATACTTTTTGTTCTTCCAGGGGATAACAGCAAACAAATCTTCCTACACACCAATGCAGAACTGGAAATGCAGTGTTTTCCTGGAAAGCTTAAAATTCCAATTCTGTGGCAGCAGAATATATAGCACAGAATGTATTTTATCATAATAAAAGTACAAATGAAATTTTTAGCTAAATAAGAGAAAAAGTAAAAGCAGAAAAATCAGCCAACTTGGAGCTATTTGATACCTTATCTCAGACTGGAAGTACTTCAGTACTTACAGACTTTATCCTGTCAAATGCTACACACTGCAGAATTTTTCAATTTATACACTGTAAGATGAATGCTTTAGGATTAGCTACGTACCAGTTTCTCCAGCTGTCTTGTTCTTCCCATGAGGTTTATATAGAACATATGAGCATCCCTTGATATGGAAGTGATCATTTATCTGCCTAAACCATCTGAAACAATAAGCTTAAAGATTGTAGTAACTCAAGAGTTATTAAATACAGTGTTATTTCCTCATACTTTTCTTGTGCTTGACAGTTTAGGTAAAAAAGTCTTGGTGTGCTACTAAGTACCTACCTTGCTAGTATTTAGACTGTAGATGACTATGGCACCCAATACAAATGAAACTTAACATATCCTAGACAGTGAAATAAATACATAGAGCCTTTTCCTTCATTCAGCTTTTCCAGACTTGACATGAATCCATAATAACCAAAGGTCTGGAAGTGAAATGTTGGTCCTATTGTATTGAGTCCAGTCACCTCTAGTGTTCAATTACTCAGCCTTTAGGAAGACACACATTCTGAGGTGCCAAACTTCAACCGTGATTTGTGAGGCACATAAATGAAATCTAAGACACCAGAAGGGACCCTTCAAGTGAGACTTTCTGCTTATCCTATTGGGTTTCTCTCACCTACACTTCACAAAGCCTGACCATTACAGGAGCCTCATACTGCAACTCCTCACCACAGCAGTGAGGACAGGCCTGCAATTTTTCCACATTAGAAGATTTAAATTCACATGGTTTGAAGAGAATACCTCAATCATAAAGCTATGTTGGGTAATAGGGCTGGCTCTCAGCCATCCTGTTTCCCAATCTGCCAAGTACATCAAAATTACTGGACCAGGCAGGAAAAAAAAGAAAACAAAAAGATGGGTAACTTCTCTGCAGCACACAGGACACTCACAGGGGAAATCAAACAAGAATTACAAGTTTAATTTTTGTCTGCATAGACTGTTGACATAAAGAGACAGAACATTTTATCAGCTTAGTCTAGAAGAGTTGCTATGCCCTGATATACTCTTGAAGAGATACAAATCGTGGATCTGAATTTCCTAAAGCAAGTAAGGAAATTTTCACGACACTTTCCAAGGATCTAGCCAGAATGCCGGATGGAAAATAGACTGCTGCCACATTTTCATATCCTGCACCATCCCAATCAGCCAAACACTATATATTGCCCTAAAAAAAATTTAACTAAATCAAATGCAACTCATGAAGCAAGATTGCTGCAAAATTTTTTAATCTCATCAAAGGGTAACACAACAAAGCCCGGTCAAAATGTTCAGCACTCTAGTACAATATGCTCCTTGGCTCTTTAATCCTAGAATGTCTTATTAATGTAATACCAAAAAAAAAAAAAAAGTACAAAGAATTTAGGTCCAACCTATAAAGATCAGGAAACAGCAGAGCAGAAGTGATAAAAAATTTCAAAGTGTTCTGTGATTCCAGCCCCATGTTTTTGTTCCTGAACAGCTCCATTGCAGCAAAAGTGCAGCACTATCTCATTTTCAATTCTTAAATTACATTTTACATAAAACTAATAGTGTATCAACTGTCTTTTCAGGCTGTTTCAGTGATATTAGCAAGCATTTAACATGCATTTTCAAAAACAGGAAAACAACTTTTTAAGGAAAAATAGTTTCCTAACCAGGAGACTAGACTCATTCGAGTATTATATAACCATTACCCAAACTGAACCAAAAATCAAATAGAATTTCACATTGACCTGACCTGTGTAACAATATCACACCATACAAAATGGCCAGTGCAAACAACTCTTTGAGAAGTTTCATTGTCAAAGTACTCTATTCAGGTACACTTCATTATTCAAAAAAATAAGGGGATTAACATATCAGCCACTTTGTTTTTAAATAAATGAACTACTACTGTATTTTTAAAGTAAATCTCCTAGATGCATCAAAAGAACCAAACATACCTCATTAGAGTTGTATTTCCAGTGAAGGGACCAAACCTAATCTCCTCAAACGGGGGCTGAAAGCCCAGTATATGCAGAGCTTCTTCTTGAGTGATGGGTGGTAAACTTAAAAAAAACCCAAAGAAGTGTCATAATTAGAAACATATTTTCAAAGCTCTAGAGGCAAAGCAAAGCAGTCTATGTGTGACTTTACCTTCCAGCTCCCAGTGTACTATATAAGAAATTCCAGCAAGACACTAAGGATGAAATTCCACAGGAAGTCTTGTACTGAGGTCGGCTAACACAATACCTTAAACAAAAAACCCCAAACACATTAGCAACACATTCTTGACTCACTTATATGACAAACCTGCACTAGTCTTTTGTCTGCCATGTCACTAAAGTGCCACGTTATACTAAATGTTTTTATGTCACCCATGTAAAAAAAAAAAGGCAAACAAAAAGCCAAAACAACTCTATTCTTAAAAAACAATTAAGCAACTATGTTAACCAATTTCTTTGTTAGATGCCACTACCCTATTTCATATAGATCAGTCAAATTTCTAACAGCCCCATGGGAGTTCTGTACAAACTATCCTGTCATAAACACGATTCTGTACTAATATAATGTATGGTTTTATCCAGTCTCTTCTACCATGTGAACATGTGGCAAACTGCATCTCTACCAATTTACTAATGAATGTCATTCTGGGTTAGAGATCCCCTAGGTTAACTCCAACTTTCTGATGTCACAGACATAAAGTAAGATCTGGACAGAGGCATTAAACTAAGTGAATTCAGTGAACAATATTAATACAATAATGGTCCTATAGAAACGACAGATTCTGATCAAGTAAAATCGGGAGTAAAACGTATCAGTGATACATTTAAGGTTACTTTTTGCCTGACCATGCTACTGAACTTGCATTTTTTTTGCAATGAATCTCCACATAAGTTTTTCCCTTTACTGAAAGTAAAAGTAATTTTTAGAAAGAAAAATGTTTTAAGAATTCCAACAGATGGGAGAGAAGCTCTAATTTTTCTTGTAGAATGCATAAGACAGTGTGTATGCTTAACAAATCCCCATTTCTACTAAAAAAATTACAAAGACATTACAAAGAAATTTGAAATCAGGTAATTAGCAACAGTGTTTACTGAGGAATGGGATGATTTTCAATACAATTTATAAATACTACCATCTTCGAAGGTCCAAAACTTTTCTCTCCTTCACATCTTCAAGAGCTGAACGCTGAGGACACTCCCTGTACTGTTTGCTTTTTTTCTCCACTGATTTTTTCTTTGTCCCTTGTTTCTTCATGCTGCCTGCAAAACAAATTTCAGAATCAAATGAATGCCTAGGTTGCCATTCATAGCTTTCTTAAATTCTCTTAGTAGTAGCATACAGCTCAAATAGAGACGCTGGTTGTGTTAGTAAGTGTAAACTGGGACTAAACATTAATTGAAAGGAGAAAGCTCAAATACATAATCTAAATTTTCAACAGGTTTGCAAAGCTGCCATTACCTTTGTTAGCAGCATGGTGTTTAGATCATGAATGGAATTAATGATGACCTGCCCAACTGTTTAGAGACATAAGTCAAAGTGATTATTCTAATGCGTTAAATCACCCATCCCAGAATAGACTCTCAGATCAACATGGACCTCCCATCTCCTAACATTAAGTACATAGGGAACATAATGAAATGCTTGTTTTTCACTGCCAGCCTTGCAACCAGCTACAGTTTCTGATGAAAACTTATATGTGAATCCATTAATAACAATATACACCCAAGGTAATTTCCTTTTTTTAAGCCATTTTCCTTTTTATAAGCCACTTAATAGAAAATGGAGAGTTGGGCCACATGCTAAAGCAGAAATATTTTTGTCCCATTTTGAAGGCATACATCCAGATGTATAATATACTAGGTTCTACTAAAACAAAAGAAAAAAATCACTCCAATAACACAGGAGGAGGGCTCGGGGCATGCTACAAGAAACCCAAATACTACACAGTTAAGCAGAAGCCAGCCTTGTCTTGGATCCACTTCCCCTGGCAGTTACACTCGACTTTCATTCATTCTCCCCCACTCTCTTCTGTCCTGATGAGCAGGTTCCTTGAAATGAAGTACAGGCTCTTCTATAGCACCTCCTCATGGGAAATGTGTGCTGGCTAATCCCCTTCACAAACAAGCTGTAAAGATGAAGCCTTTTCCTTTCATATCAAAACTTCACCACCTCACCTGCTTTGTTCTTCAGATTTGAGTTCACGCCATTAAACTCTGATTTGTCTATTTCCCATGCCAGTGGAAGCTTTCCAAGATTGTCAGGCAGGCTTTCCAAGTTAGCATCTTCACTGTAGATAATCTCTGAAGCACCAGTTTGAACGCTGAGCAAGTTAGGTGTATTATTTCCAACATTTAAGGCAGCACTGCTTGATAGGCAGGCACTAACTGAAGCACTTGGACTTTTACAAATAGATGTTACTCTGTTTAAAAAAGCATAGTCTGAGCAGATGGTATAAAACTTCTCTCTTGTATGAGTCACAGGACATCCCCATGGATAATGCCCATCTTCCCTAGACACCAAGGATGCAGTAGAGGCATCTGACATGCAGTATGGCTTCACGGGATCGTGAAGAGAAGCTTCTGGGGATTCTTTCCCAGGTCTGTTTTCAGTGTTTCCATTATTTCCAGAACCATTTTCTTTTTCATCTTCTGAAATAGTAGGCATTGAATGATACTAAAAGAGTATTGCACAGCTAAGAATACTTTTTCTTTATGTTTTAATTACAACAGGGTTTTCATCATTGCCTCCATTGCCTCTGCAAGGTATCAATGAGGTACCTGAAAGAAAACGTTAAGTTAGTGCAGGTATCTCATTTGACATAAAATATACACAAAACTTATCTTTGAACTCATAGCCAATAAAAGCTGAAATACCCTTCAAGATACCACAACACACATGATGTCTTTCCCTAAGCATCTCTAGAACTATTACAATCAGCACTTTTTATCATCCGTGCAGTGCCAACAGCATGCACTGCAGTGATATCATGATGAGGACATAATGAGCAATTACACTTACAAACTAGCACACGAATAAAAAAATAAAATAAAAAAATTAAAAGCTTTCTACATTTACATGGTTGTGGTTGATTCCTTCTATCCCTTACAGTCACAACATATGTTAATGTGGAGTATAGAATAATTTATACAAATTAATAAATCATAATACAGCAATTTAAGGTCACTTAATTCTGCTGAATCCTGTAAACTATTGCTGCAAGTGAAGTTCAAGCATTCAATTACAGTAACCATAACCTCTATCGATTGTAAATTGACAACACTACCCTCAATCTGTTCTTTCCTAGTGCTTTCCTCCTATGGCTGTTCAAGGCTCCCTTTCATCTTTATGCGCCTCTTATTCTTCAAGACGTGAGAAAGAAAAAGCAGGTTTTGTTTATGGTAGCTAAGAATTAGCAAAACCCAATTTAGACGGCTGGCTGGCTTGCTTTAAAGGATCATTTTTAAAGGGCAAGCTGACAGCGTGTGTGTTATCTGTCATCTCAGCAGCTCGCACATCTACAGACACGCGCCGCAGATGGGAACCTGGCGCGAGGGAGGCAGGAATTCCGCTCCACAGCCGCCTCCTGCGACACCTGCCCCGCACCTGCAGCGCCCCGGGAGCGCCTCTGGCCTCCCACGGCCGGCCGGGTTCCGCTTGGCGGAGCGCAGGGACACATCCAATCGCCCGCCCCTCCCCCCGCGCTGCCGCCAGTCGGTTCCAGAGCAAACAGCCGCGGACTAGGGCAAGGGGCCCCCCGGGACCGTGGGCTCGCTCCCCTCCTGGGCGCCTGCGAGGGGCGGCGGCGGAAGCAGCGAGGGTGGCGGGGCTGCCCCCGACCCGTGTTACCTGCGCGGAGCGGGGCCNAGTCGCCCTCCCCCCCCATGCACCCTCATGGTCTCGCCCGCTGGCGCCCCGCGGGCGAGCGGGGAGGGAGGGAGGGGAGGAGCGGGTCGGGGATGGCGGTGGCAAGGAGCTGATGGCTTGGGGAATCGCGCGGGAAAGTGGGAGACAGATAGACTGAGGGAGACGGGGCTGCTCAGCCTCGAAAAGAGACGTCTGAGAGGGGAGCTCGTCAATATCTATAAGTATTGAAGGAAGAGAGTCAAGAGGATGGAGCCAGGCTCTGCTCGGTGGTGCCGCGCAATAGGACGAGAGGCAAAGGGCAGAGACTGATGCACAGGAAGTTCGACCTGAATATGAGGATGAATTTGTTTACTGTGTAGGTGACCGAGCACTGGAACAGACTGCCCAGAGAGGCTGTGGAGTCTCCCTCACTGGAGATATTGAAGAACCATCTGCATGCAATCTCTGCAGTGTGCTCTGCGATGACCCTGTTTGGGCAGGGAGCTTGGACCAGATGACCGACCCACTGTGCTCCCTTCCAACCTGACCCGTTCGGTGTTTCTGTGAAAAAGCAAAGCATTGTTGGCTAATGAAATTTGGATACAAATGGCCCATCGCCACCACCAGCCAGAGCACTGCAGGTGTTGAGCAAAACCTCCCAGCTCCGGCACTGCCACCCACTGGAACTGCTCCCTGGGCTGCTCGGGGTCACCTGTGCCCTCCATGCCATCCATGTGTCCCCTTGGGATGTGGGCACCTGCCTGCCCCAAAGGCCCCAGCGAGGTGCAGACTGCCCGAGGGATTCCCCAGGTTGCTGTTAGGTTTAAGTGAGATAGGGTAGGCCAGGCTCAACACCACTCTTGGCTCAGCTTTGGAATCACACTTCTAATTTGGCTGTGTCTTCCTGCTGAGCTAGGGGAAAGTGTAGGAGCATAACAGTGAGCATTGGGTTCTCCTGGGGAACAAGGGACCAATGTCTGGACCTTTTATTTTCACCAGGGTTCTCTTGGTTCCCCGTGTAACAGCAATGCTTCTGTAATATTGTATAAAGGAACAAAAGTTTATTTCAGGTAACAGTGTCTGGAACTGCTGACAATATTTCCATCTTATCCTTCACTGCAGTCAACATGAACAAACACAGTGACACTGAAGATACAACTGGAGCTGTTCTGACACTGCTACAAATATGTAAAATTAAGTATTTTTTAAATATTCAGGTTTTTTTCATTAAATGATTGATTTTATAACATAGTCATTATAAAATTTTAAGTAGAATAACAACAAGTTAAATGATGTCCTGCTGACAGAGGATTCACTCCTGGCAATTATGACACTGTGCCGTCAGTCCACAGAGCCTCTACTCCCAGCAATACTTTCTGTGAGAAGTGCTGCAATTAATAGAAAAAAAAAAGAATCTAATATCTCCTCAATTGTTAGTATTATTTGATAGTTTTCAGTGATTAGGCAGAGCTAAGTTGCCAAAGTGCTCGAGCAATTCTGGGTACAGCCATGTTTGCCATCCCTGGACATGAGAAGACCTAGATCACATTCAGTACTTTATGTGGCTTCATCCTGAGGCAACCTGCCCCTTGTAATGGAGAGCATCTCTTATGCCTTTGCCAGCTGGAAGCCTGTTGAGCCTTAATCGGCCAATAGCCTTTGATGTAATTAAATAATTGTGCCTCCAAAGCGTTTTCATCTGAGCCAAATTATAGGCATTAGGATAACAGCGACACTGGCTTTGCCAGCCATGACTAAAATTACGTTGCATGATTTATCTTAAAACTTGTTTGGGTGCTGACAAATAGTGCCAAATCTCTGCACAGATTCCCTGAGCTGCACTTAGGTGGGGGAAAAAAGCTGGAGGAGAGGACATCAGGAGGGTGTCACCTTTATTTCATTGCTGCTGTGCTTTTTTTAACGTGTCAGTGCCATCCTGCTGAGAGGAGGAAGGGTGATCTGTGACTTCTACAGCTATCAAATTTCTTTTTAAATAAAAACATCTTTAAAGTTCTCTTCCACTGGAGGAGACTGGCTTCTCTCATAGAGCAAAATATAAGCTGGGAAGGAGTGTGATTGCTGCCAGAGAGAGTAAAGATGGGGCAAGGAGAGGAGCTAACAAGTCATGGATATACAATCGAGTCTGTATGAATTTTTAGACTAGAAAATATTAGTCTTCTAATTGCTGAAAGTCCTGTGAAGTCATGTCCATGAGAACATAACAGGGCAAAACCGATGTCTTTAAAAACTGGAGCTTGGTAATATTTAAAGCATTTTGTAATGAGGTTGTTGGTTAGAAAAGACTCTCTTCATTGACTCAAGTTGTCATTTTTCATCTTGCAATTCTCTCCAAGCAAGTGATTTCTATGTGCTTTTCTCTAAGCATATTTGCAGTATTTCAAAATGTAAAATACAAAATACCTTTGAAATTCTCGCGTCCTTGCTGATGAGTTTCAATTTTCTGCATTGTCTATCATAACAAGAGTGAAGCCATAAAGAGCAAAGTTGAAAATATCTTTTGGGATATAAGTTCTCTCATGAAGAGACCTTAATTTTTGTGAGGTTTCTGTAGTTAAACTTTGACAAAGAAAAGCATTTGGGTATGCGTTTGTACAACCTGCCTGAAGGGAGGTCGTAGTGGGCCAGGTGTTAGTTTTTCAAGTAGTAAGTGATGAGAGGAAATGGCCTGAAGTTGCACCAGACTGGATATTGGGAAAAGTTTCTCCACAGAAAGAGTTGTGAAACAGTGGAACAGGCTGCTCAGAGAAGTGGTTGGGTCACCATCCCTGGAAGTATTTAAAAGATGTGTAGATGTGATGCTCACAGACATGGTGGAGTTAGCAGTGCTAGGTTAACAGTTGGATCCAATACTCTTAGAGGTCTTTTCCAACCTAAATGATTCTGTATGTAGTTAAGAATAGCATTAGTGTTTGGGACTAGCTCTTTGCAATTGGAGGCTGGATTACTTGGCAGACAAAGGGCGGTGGAATCACCAAAGGCTCATGCTAGGTGAATGCCCTGGTAGCAGCAGGTGAGGTGCCCCTTCACTTCTTCTCCAGACAATCCCAGACCTGCACTACTGGCAGTCATAAAACTGTTGGGTTGGAAGGGACCTCGGGAGATCATCTAATCCAATCCCCCTGCCAAGGCAGGGTCACCTGGAGCAGGTGGCATGGGAACACAGTGGGTTTGCAATGTCTCAAGAGAGGGAGACTACACGGCCTCCATGGACAGCCTGTTGCAGGGCTGTACCACCCTCAGCGTAAAGAAGCTCTTCACCTTCAGCTACTCTGAGGAGGATTTTGAAAACACATTTTCCTGATTGTAAACTCCATTACCCGCCCTGATGTTTGGGAACGAAGTGAAAGGAGTCTGTTGGCCGGGGGGGGGAGGCGAGGAACTTCAGCTCATGGCACGGGTTAAACAGCGGCGCAGAGATATCCGGATACGTAAATCAGGGCCGCGGGGAGAGCCAGCTGTCCTCAACGCTTCCCATGCCCTGGCTCCTGGTAATTCCCGGGGGTTCACCCGGCGCCTCCGTGGGGGCCCGGGCTGCGCGCCGCGGCCGCGCTCCCCGCACGGTACTTCTACGTGCAGGCCGTGGACGCCGAAGGGCTGAGGTGAGGGCGGCCGCGGCTTTTCGGGGACATTGTGGGCACGGTCAAACCGAGAGGATTGCGATTTTCTTGTAGAAAGAGTAGGCTAAAAGCTCTCTACGTGACTCTTATCACTTGGGAAGAGTTTATTAATCTTTTCAAGGAGTATCAAATAACGGCGCGAGGGGATGAGATAAGAGGATGAACACGTTCAGCAGCAAAACATACGTGTTAGTCGGTGGAAAAATTAATGATTTATTTTCCTTTGTCAAAACTTTAGCAGTGACTAATACAGTTAATCTGTTAGGCTCAGGCATCCTGCTTGTTTGCACTGTTAGGAACATTAGTATTTCTCCTACATGCCGAGGCGCAAGATCAGTAGAATCATTTAGAAATTACTCCACAGGCCAGTAGGTAAATTTCATAGGAATGAAATATGGCCATAAACTAATGGCCATAAACTAAAATACAAGAAATTTCACCTGTTCACGAGGAAAGTCTTTCCCTTGAGAGTGGCAGAGCACTGGAACAGGCTGCCCAGGGAGCCTGTGGAGTCTCCCTCTCTGGAGACATTGCAAACCCACCTGAACACGTTCCTGTGTCACCTGCTCCAAGTGACCCTGCCTTGGCAGAGGGGTTGGACTAGATGATCTCCGGTGGTCCTTTCCAACCCTGACAATTCTGTGATCCTGTGATTTTCAGAGGATGCTCATTGCTTTCCATTTCTGTAGGAAAACTGGTCATACAGCCTAGGTAGGAGCTCAGAATGCTCCATCAAGGTCATCCAGATAGGTGTGCCATGGCTTGTGTGAGTGCAGAAGCTGCCAGTTCAGCTTCACCTGGATAGTTAATATTTCTTGCATTTAATTGAACTGGCAGCTCTCGAGTATGTCTGGACTCGAGTTAAGCTTTAGAAAAGGTGACCAGGGTCTTAGTTCAGCTACTCCCACCACGTTTCTCTATCCCAGGCTCTTCTTAAATATTTGGGACTATGTTTAAAGAGATGGAAGAAAGGTGGAAGGAACTTGACAGCATTTTGACTGCACCAACTTTGTTAATACCTCAGTGATATGTGATTAATATGTAATTATTCATTATTTTATTTGCTTTTATAGAAGTTTTTCTATATTTGGTGTATGGTGAATTTTACCAAAATATCTCATTTACACATTGAATTATGTGATCCCTCTATAATATTTTTCCCTGTTTTTTTTTTCCCATAAGCTACCATCATGATTAAGAAGTTTAACTTTGTTCTGTACTTCCTTAAATAATACATGGAAAATAAGGTAATCTGAAAACATTTTGCTTCCGAATGTAAAATAATAGACTTATTAACCCGTTAAAATGAATTTGTTCTAGTATTTTTTAATAGAATTTTAGAATTATTTGGGTTGGAAGAGACTTTTAAAGATCATCTTGTTCCAACCCCCTTGCCATGGGCAGGGACAACTTCCAGTAGTCCAGGCTGCTCAAAGCTTTGTCCAGCTTGACCCTGAACAGTTCTACTGATGGGGTATCCTCAACTTTCTCTGGGCAACCTGTTTCTGTCTCTCACCACCTTAATTGTAAATTATTTCTTACCTTTATCCAATCAAATCTACCCTTTTTCAATTTAAAACCACTGCCCTTTTTCTGTCCCTACAGGAAAGGACACAAAGATATATCCATCAAGATCTATTTATCTACATGCTCCCTACCTTCCCATCATTTTACACTTGAGCTGCTACCAATCAAAAGCTGTACTGGCTTTTTAAAGGTGCTTTGTTCCCATGTAGTCAAAGACTGTATTTCCAGCAGGGCAGCATGTATGGGCACCAAGTGATTTTTGGAGCTGTGCTCATGGCTGATTGGAACCTTCTTGATACCTAATGCTTCTAATGGCGTGAGACATTTTAGGTAGCCTACCAAAATTCTCTTTGGAAAAATCACACCTTGATTGTGAACATCAGGATGTGCTCGCAGGGGCCTAATGTGGTTCAGAGAAGTCACTGGAAATCTGTTGACTTGCAGAGGAATGGACCAGACTAAGAAATCTGTTGTATGTTTCCTTTGTTTATTAAGCTCCCACTTATTCTCTGGGTAGGTTCACTTCATCACCAGGTGAAAATGCATTCCAGGTGAAGATCACTGCTCCTGAAGAACAGTTCACTCGTGTTGGTGTGCAAGTATTGGACAGGAAAGATGGTTCCTTCCTCGTGAGATACAGGATGTATGCAAGCTACAAAAGCCTGAGGATAGAAGTCAAAACTGGAGATAAGCATGTTGCAAAGTCTCCATATATTTTAAAAGGTGAGAGGCACCACTGCACACAGGTTTCCTACCATGGCTCACAAACTGTGTCCCAGAATGTCTTCTACTACAAGCATAGGATTCTTTGGGACCTTGGTGCTTCTCTGGACTGTCAGATCCCATTGGAATTACAAATTCATTATATGCATCCTATGCATAGTATTCAAAATTATAAAAGGAAGCAAATGCTGTGAAGCTGTTGCCTAATAAATACATGTAGAGATCTCACACAGAAGCTGATGTAGGTTGACATGACTCCATTAGAGTTAAAATTTTCAGACATGTCCATTTAGAGTTTAGCTGACCCTAAGCAATGTTCAGTGCCTGACCCTGTTCTGTGATCTCAACAGCTCAATATTATGCCTTTTTAAAAATAAAATAATAATTGCGTTCCTAATAGGACCTATTTACCATGAAAACTGTGACTGCCCTCACGAGGAGAGTAGTGCATGGCTGGAAGAGATGAACTGTCCTCAAACCATTCCACAGATTCAGAGAGACCTGGCAAATTTTCCCACTGTTGACCCAGATAAGATTGCAAAAGAAATTCCGCAGAGGTTTGGACAAAGGCAGAGTTTGTGTCACTACACCATCAAAGACAATGAGGTATGGAATGGGTTGATCTGAAGTCCATATGAGAATTTGGTGGCAAGCCATGTTAACTGGGCAGTTTGTCTGTTCCCAGTTGTAAAAGCTTCTTGTAGTCTGTTCTTTAAGAACAAGATTTTGCTTGCTTCTCTGTCCTTGACTACTTTGCAGTTTGTGTATGAGCTCAGCAATATCTTTCCTTCTTTGTAAGTGCTTTTTTGTCTGTGTTACAGCTGAAACACAGTGAAAGCAAATTACTTTCCAGGCAATCAATATGAGTACTGGGCACACACCCAAGTCTCCTAAATGCTAATTCAGTTTCCTGTTCTCTGAGCAATACTGCTGTGAGGTGTCACGATCATCTAATTTGAAGTGCATCAATAAATTACATCGTGCATAATTCTGAGGTAAAGAAATAGCACTTTTAGCTGCACTGAGGATCAGAACTACAGTTCTTTATAACAAAGCTGTACTTATTTAAGTGGAGTTTTGTACAAAATTAAGAAGAATGGAACACCACAGAAATAAGCAACAGTTTCTGTTTCCTTGAAACAGACCTCAAACATCTGCAAAAGCAAGCAAAGCTTGTAATTTTTTATTATTTCATCACTTTCCTGTGATGAGATTTCTGTTGCTTCCCAGCTGATTCATAAATCTATACAGCCGTACAATCTATCTGATGAGTTACTAAGCAATTAAAAGAGCTCTGAATTGTGCCAGCCATTCTCTGGAATGAAATCACCCAGTGAAACCTTTGTGTATTTTCAGGTTTATATAAAGACATATGGGGAACATGTTGGCTTCAGAATTTTCATGGATGCCATACTGCTTTCTTTGACAAGAAAAGTGAGTGCATCTGTACTGCCACTTATTCTGCATGTCCTAATTTATAGAAGCCTAGGCTTCTATAAATTTAAAGAAGTATATTTCTTGCTGTTTCTGTTAAAAAACTTTTGCTCATTGATTAATTATGGAAAGGTCATGGATTTTCCTTTTGAAGTTGTCATGTTAGAATGCCATCTAATTAGAGTATCACAAAAGTTAATTGAATAGCAGGCTTTTATAGGTGAGTTTGATAAGCCAGGACAGGGTGTGTTGGTTTGGGTTTTTTTTTCCTAAAATAAATCTAAATTGACTGAATAAATCATCCTGTAACATCTAATAGAGAATTCTGTCTCTGTAAGTACATTTTACAGGATGGCTTAAAAAAATAGGGAATGTATGTTTTTCTCCACTGAATTCCACTGAGAAGGAGTAACAAAAGCCCAGTGGGTGGTGTGGTGGGAAACTCCTCTGAAGTACAAGAAAAAAGCAGCACACAGACTCTTCCTAGGGAAATGCTGAAAAAAACCCTGACATTACGTTCACAGTGACAGAATATAGTAGGGCTGAAGTTCAGCACACACAAATATGTCATTTTTACATAAAAAGAATAGTAAGAGAAATAAGAAGATAGCCAAGTTAATATCTATTTTGACTGTAAAAAGACAAAGTGCTTTTTCTTTTAAGAAGAGGAAAAAGAAGAGAGGAACTACTGAATATGGAGTTTTTCACCTAAAAAGCTTTCTTAAAAATTAATAAAAACAAACTCATTATTAATAAGTCGATGAAAGATAAGGTAATTGGTATAGAACAACATGGATTTATCATAAAATATGTCATAGTAGTGAAATTCCTTTCTATAACAAGGTAACACATTTCTATTATGATGTCAAGTATCTTTATTTTAGGCTTTTGGGGCTAAGTCTCAAAAACTTTTCACAAGCAAGGTAAAAAACTCTGCAGAGAAGAAACTAATGTAATCTGCTTGGAAAGCCTTACTTAAGTAATAATTGCCAATGCTTCCAGAGACATGAAAGGTGTCACAAAAATATTCTTCAGAGATTTATTGTAGGTTCAGTCACCATTTAATAACTAGTTATATTTTGACTGAATGATGGACTAGAGAATTTGCTTATTGAATTTTCAGATAACAAAAATGAAAGACCCTTCAAGCACCTCATGTTACAGCATCATAATTTTAAATTTTCTTAACAAGAGAAATTTACAGAAAAAAGGATAAAAATTACATGACAAAGGCAGGATAATACACAAATGCTGGAGCAGTGATATAGTTATGACAGCTGTTTAAAACAAGGCGTGAGTGGTTATTTCCTGTAGAAAAGTGTGAAGGTTACAGTGTCACTGATGTAATGTGACTCAGCAGTGGCTCACTGCTGCAAAAAGCTAAACACAAGTTAACATAACATGTGAAAAGAAATGTCAAGTAACCTTTCCACTATCCTCGGGATTAGTAATGGATCAGTTAGGCTACTCTGTCTGCCTTTGGGTGTCATGCTTTAAGGATTGCTCAGTTGCTAGCATTGCTGAACTAACATTGCACAGGAAAATGGGACAAGTGACTAAATGTACAAATGAACATTAACTGGGGTTTGTTTCGTCTAACACCATCTAAAGGAGGACATGATGTCTAAGGGAAGACATGAATGTGCCTGCAATTATCTGAAAGACTGTCCTCTGGAAGATGGAAGTAAACTGTTCTTGGTGTCAGTAGTGTTAGACAAAAAATAACAGAGTTAAATTGCATCTAAGGACTTCAAACTAAATGTTGAAAAAGGATTGCTAACTCCAAAACCATAAACAGTTCACAGATCTAGAAAACACAGTTTGTCTCAGTTCCGTTAAATACCTCGAAAACTTCTATTAGGACAGTGTCACTGAGTGACGGTAGTTGTTTGGAGAAGATCGAAGCTTCTGAGTGATTCTGCTGCTGAGGATGTGTAGAGAACACAATTTGTAGGGGTTTATGCCCATTACAACCAATAGATGGCACTGTAGTAATGAAGCTTAGTGCTGAGCATTAGCCTGTGTAGCGAACACCTTTTGAAAAGAAGATAGTATCTTCCACCATTTAGAAGAGTGTTTGATATATGGCAAATTATTAAATTCTTTTGCTTTGAATGAGACAACTGAGGGGGATTTAGTGGAAATGTGTATTTTTTAAAAATGAAATGAAGAGAGTGAACTGAGATATGACATTAGTTCTGCACTGACTTTATATGTACCCCTTTTATAGGGTTCTGTAAAATTCAGCCATATGCCATGGTTTGCCTTTTGCTCTCCAAACGGAGAAATGGTTTGGAAATGGTTCCACCATTTTCAGTGTCTCCTCACAAGGTAGCTGGTCCTTTCTTCAGAAAACTACAAAGCTGCCTTTCTTTGTACCATTTTTAACTTCACTTGAAAATACTCAAACCACACACAATGCTTAATATAGGGGCATTAATGCCTTAATATAGGCATTACAGTTTCATATAGCAGCAGAATTATGCCCTCTGTCCTGCTTCCTGGCCATTGACAGTATTTTGCTTGCTTTTTGGCTGCAACAGTGATTTCAGGTATGGTTCTACACTACCAAATATATTAAGTAAGTGATGATGTTATGCTTAATAATTAACCACAGCACTGACTAGATGTGGTCTTTCCATTGTGGCTGTTTATTTCTGTTTCTTCTCTTCTGCTGGATTTATGCAGCCTGCAGACAGAGGGTGAATCAGATCACTGATGTGACAGAAAACTGGTTTTCCACCCAGCAGCTGTTTTCCAAATAGTAAGAAGGTGATCCAACTTACCTTGGAACTATACAGTTGCTGACAAGTTCCCAGTGCTAGCCTGATAAAAAGATTGTGTGGCCACTCATGTAAAGTGTAACAGGAAACCATCCTCTAAAAAGGATGCTCCCATGCTTTATGTGACTTTGTACAAATCTTTTTTAAAAAAATACTATTTTGTAGGCTTTGCTCTGTGTTCTCAGTACTTCTAACAGGTTTCTAAACTTCAGTGATTTATTACAGGTACATTAAGTATATTAGACACCCTGGCTGTTTTTTCCTCTTCACGAGGTTGTTTAAAAAATGCAAAATGCCAGCATAATACTGTTTTGTGTTAAACTGCATTTGTGCCTACTTTGCTTCTGTTCAGGTGAAAATGCCAGATGTAGAATTTTTTGTTAATTTGGGGGACTGGCCTCTGGAGAAAAGGAAGCCCCCACAGAACTTGCACCCAATCTTCTCATGGTGTGGGTCCAGTGAGTCAAAAGACATTGTCATGCCAACATATGACTTAACAGACTCGGTTTTGGAGACCATGGGACGGTAAGGAATGGCTTAAACTCTTCACAAAATTCACAGTGAATGATCTTCCCTAGAGATCTGTGACTTAACAGTGTATTAACTATTTTTATTTACTCATTGAGACACTGGCACCCTAAGTAGGCAGTAACTGTGTAATCAATATATTGACATTATACTTCACTGTTTCATTTCAAAAATCTAGATTTATCTAAACATGGTCAAGTCACTGAAAATAGCACTTAAGAGTGTTTCAAGGCATTTGATCTGTTTGCTTTGTTTCTTCCCCCATGAACTTGGTGACAACTGGCCAGGTGTCTTTCTTTCCTGATTTTGCTAGAACCCTGTTTTTGTGTACCTTTCAAATCCCAACATAGCTAGAATTCTTGTACTAGGAGCTACCATCTCCCACTTTGATTACTGACCATAACTAGCCTTGGCAACTGCTCTGTTCTGTCTTGAAACACTACAAAGATAGCTTCTAAGGGATCCATCTTGAACTTAGAATTTCACTGCATTTAGTTCAGGTTCCATTTTTTTAATCATCATCATTTTTTAATTTTTTAATTTTTTAATTTTTTTTTTGACTTCTTTTAAATTTGCTATCCCTTGCCCTCCCAGTTTATGTGTTTTAATTTCTCAACATTTTAAAGGATGTGCAGTATGTTTTATTAAGCAAGTTACATTATCCTGCATCACCTTCACCTGTCTGGCAACCATATCCAATTTTATCTCCTTTTTTCCCTAACAGCTGACAGGTACTCTTTCTACATGCCATCTTGTTGAACTGATGCTGTCCTGCCACACACCTGTGAACTTAACATTCATTATCTGTTTCTATTGCTGCAAATGACTGATACAGTAACACATCGTGGTGTACTCATGACTTACCTTCATCTTTGCTCTCTGCCTATGGGTACTGTGTACTCATGACTTACCTTCATCTTTGCTCTCTGCTTATGGGTACTGTGAACTCACTTAACTAATTGCACTTTAAAAAGTTTCCAGCAGGCTTCACTATTAAATCACTTCTTTCTCCTGCAGAGTCAGTCTGGATATGATGTCAGTCCAAGCAAACACTGGCCCATCGTGGGAAGACAAGAATACCACAGCCTTCTGGAGAGGACGTGACAGCCGCAAAGAGAGACTTGAGCTTGTAAAACTCAGCAGGAAACATCCAGAGATCATAGATGCTGCTTTCACAAACTTTTTTTTCTTTAAACATGATGAAAGCCTCTATGGCCCTATTGTTAAGCACATTTCATTTTTTGATTTTTTTAAGGTAAGCCACTAAGCATTTTTCATAGAACTCAGTTCTCACTGTTTCCCATTATCAAATAACTTAGAATCTACTCTTGATAATAAAGTGATTTTTAGTTTTTCAGGACACCACCCACCAGTAACAAGCATGACTAGACATACCTCCAGTGGGATTAACTGCTATGTAGCTCTTACCCTCAGGATAATAATGTCTGATTTACATCTGAAGGTTCTGTAGAACCTTGTGTAATCTGTGTAACTTCAAGTTCCTTTTATTTCTTTTTCCTGATTCAGCGATCAGGACTACTAACATAACTAACATAGTGGGAAAATCGGTGGAGGAAGTGGCACATCTACCCTCACATCCGAGGATGAGCGCCTAAGAATTCCTAGAGAATTTAACTGATGAAGCTCTGTGTACCCTGCACTGTGATGAATTCCAAACTAGATAATAAAAGCTTCTTAGACATTGATGCTTGCCTAGCCAGTCCTACATGTCTCAATATCGGCAAGTCAGTAACACCAGTGCCCTCAGAATATAACCTAACCAAGCCACTGACATCTTGTGGTTTTTAATAACTTCTGGTCCTTTTCTTTCCAGTATAAATATCAAATTAATATCGATGGCACAGTGGCAGCATACAGATTGCCTTATCTACTAGCAGGAAACAGTGTGGTGCTGAAGCAAGACTCCATCTACTATGAACACTTTTATAACGAGCTGCAGCCATGGAAACATTACATCCCATTTAAAAGTGACCTGAGTGATCTCCTAGAAAAATTACAGTGGGCAAAAGATCATGATGAAGAGGTAAAATATGCCTTCGGAAGTACTCACTAATGTTTCTAGAAGAGAACAAAAATTGTACTTCTTTAAAACAAAGCAAAAGAAATATATTAGAAGGCCTTGAAAATCATTTTCATCAACTCTACAAACAAGGAAAACACCTTAAAATGCATAATATTGTTCTTAATTTGAAATCAAATTGAACTTCAGGAAAAAAAGACTATTTTCATAACAATGCCTTAACGTTTAAGAAGAATGTTTTGAGTTATCCTAAACTGTCAACATCATATGTAACCCCCAATCAACAGTAGCACCCTGAAATAAATACTAGTTCTGGGCAATAAAAAAACCAAACTTTCATTTTCTTCAACAGGCAAAAAATATTGCAAAATCTGGACAAGAATTTGCAAGAAACAATCTCATGGGAGACCACATTTTTTGTTACTATTTCAAACTTTTCCAGGTAAGTATATTTTTAATGGCTACAAAAATAGAAATCACACAGCAAGAATTCAGGGCAACAGAGCTGCTGGAAGTTGTCTAGTCTTGAACTTGAAGCCATGAAGCAAGCAGCAGCAATTAAAATCTTCATTTGGTTTACGAACACTGTATTCAATTATATCCTGTGAAACCCCTTAAGACTACGCTGGCTCTTTGAGAGGCAGGCAGATCCCATAAATCTTGATCTAATCTGCCAGTATATGTTGCCCACAATGATCAAAGAATTCCACATCAGATGCACACCCTGTGAACCACAGCTGAAAATATCTGTGCATTAGCACTGAGATACCACACTCCAGGGAGGCACCCAAAGGGGCTCCCGTCTGCAGCTGAGTGTCCGCTCACCCTGTCTGTGACAGTCTGCAGGAACAGATTGTGTATCCCCAGAGTTTTTACAGAATGGCTCAGCTGAGTTGGTACAGTATTGGCAACCAGATGTACAATCTAAAAAATTTATGTATTAACCATACCTTCCTTTTTTTAAAACTAGGAATATGCCAGCTTGCAAGTGAGTGAACCAAAAATCAGAGATGGGATGGAGAAGGTGCAGCAGCCTGATGATGACCTTTTCCCATGCACTTGCCACCGAGCAAAGGTACAGTACATGCAGAGTTAAATGTAAAGTGCTGGGTGTCTTCTGTTCCTACTCAGCACCGCTGGAGCAGGGCTGCTCAGTGACCCACAGTATCAGTTGTCAGGCCAGGCCATTAACACCTATCGAACTTAGAAACACTTCTTGATGCATTTGCAGGACTAGACAGTGAAAAATTAAGCTTCCAGTTAACTGAAACGTGTTTCTTCTTTGACTGCAGGCCAAAGATGAACTCTGACAGAAGTAAATAATTTTTTTCAAAGTTTACCTACATTCAGACTGTCTTCTTAAAGAAAGAAGAATCTGGATGAGTATGCCTATGGATAATGTCAGTAGGTATTTTAAAGTTTAAAATTTCATGATCTACATGTGGAATAAACAAAGCACCCCCGATTTCCTTTTCATCATGCAGTGGTGGCAGAGCCTTGTTCAAACACATTTTTATAATTTCTTTTTAAAATAAAAACCATCTTTGTATCAATCACGTGTTCCTGTCCTGAGTTACCTTAGAAATGCAGATACTTCTTACTCATGCTTGTTTACAGTCAGTCTTTTCACAAGCAAAAGAGGGCAGATGAGAATTGTACATCTTCCCTCCTGCTCACTCTATCTATCTAGCTATCTATCTATCTATCCATCCAAAGGCATCTTTTTCAGACCACAACTTTGTTCCTTCACAGAGAGTCTCAAGGACAATGCTGTGGGCTTCATAATAAATCTTGTTAACCTGAAGGAAAAACACAATTCCAATATTGCTGTAAGCCTGGTTATACCAACAGGTTACTCACAGCCCATAATGAGAAGGGCTGCAGCTGCCAGTACATACAGAACTGTTTCATCCACTCTCCAGTGTCAGAGCTCAGGCAGGGACCTGAGTTCCTCCTGCTAATGGGTAATGAGGTGCAGACCCTGGCCTGCCTCTTTGGAGCCCTTGGGACAGAAGCCTTGTGTGACATGTCACGATGGATGCAGAGCAGCTTCCTGCTTCAGGAGTTCCTCCATCACTAAACACAATTCGTCTTCAATCAGGTTTTATTTATCAGAGGGTCTCTGTGATCAGTCCTCTACACAAAGGACATTGCTGAAGGGCACTTCTCAAAACTGTGAACAAAACTAAGTTCTCAGTTCCAGATGCCCAGCTGTGCCTGCATTACCTCCTCTTTCCCACATAGGCAGAATCTGTCTCTCTAAGGTGGCACACAGAGCACAGGACCAGAGATTCCTCTCCCTGACTCACTGGTTTTGAAGCACCTGGGAGTGCCAGCATACAGCACCAAGGCAGAGTAGTCTCGCCGAAATAAGGGGATGTGCTGGCAGAACCCTACAAATAGTAGGTTTTAACTGCAAGTGAGTGCAGCATCAGTAATACACTTGGAAATTGAAGACCCCTAAAGATACACTGTCTAATTAGTTTTTTTCCCACTATCTTACTTCAAATATTAGACAAAAGCACTACTTAATCCTCTGCATCCCCAAGCATTGTATATGGCTGTTTGCATAGAAACACAAAGAACAACAATGCTATATGTTCTGTTATTTCAAGAAGTTCCTTTATTGTTTTGCATATTTTTTCATTAATACAAAGCTTTATTTCCATTTGCACTTAAGCGTCTGAAAAGATCAGTTATAAAAAATATACCTCTCAAAAACAACAAACCGTTTTTTCACCACATTTAGGAAAAACTAAATAAAGATACTGCTTGAACACTGCAAATTATTTGTGCTCCTGCTGAACATTCTCTCTAAGCCAAGAAAAAACTTGTGCATTTATTTCTTCCATGACATCATCTGTGCTTCGTCCTTTGACTGCCATCCCATGGTTTGCTTTATCAATCCAATGGATTTTTTTAGGGGCTTTCATTTTTCTCGCTACACCTTCTAGCAATTGCTGTGGAGAAAATAAGAATGCAGATATTAGAGAATCAGCTGTTACAAACTCTGAAACTCCTAGATGTCTCTTGCTTTACCTGTGTAGTGCATAAAAGGCAGCTGCTAAAATCTGAATGAATCTGTGTGCACATGAAAAACACCTTGATAGGAAAATGGAATATATGATCTATTCAGGATATAAATACTGGGATCTGCTCAAAGCTTCACCCTCACTCAAACACAACAGCATAAAATTAGAACTTCAAAACCTGCACAGGTCACAACCCTGTGCAGGCACCCTCCCCATACTGACAAAGGAGTCCATTTTTACTGTCAGAGGGTAGTGCTGGCAATAAAATGATAGAATTGAAGAAAGGTTTGTCCACAGAGGCCAAGTAGCAATGTAATTCCTTAGTGACTGGCTTTGACACTGTTGAAATTTCTTAGCAAACAGATCTAAGAACCAGCTCACGAAGTCAATATTCCCCCATTAAGAGGGCACTTCAAGGATCTGCTGGTTGCTAGCCTGACTTATTTTGGCAACAACTCCTCACAAAAGCACTATGACTCCTTAGAAACTGTCCAAGCATGAAAAATGCCAATTGCACATAGCCCGAACTTCAAGCTGACTTGTCCAAGAACAACAGATACCTGTTTGCAAGAAAACAAGGCAGAAAAGCACTATTTCCCTTCCTGCCTCTGCACACCTGCTCTTTATCTCTGCAAAAATATCACTTTCTATGACAGAAGGGTAGAACTTGTGGGTAGAACTGCTTTGCTAGAAGAATTTGCCATGACAATGTGACCAATGTGAAACTGGTGGCACAGCACAGGTTCTGTAACTTGACATGGTTAAAACAAAATAGCAAATAACTCCTTCCAAAGCCCACTTTTAATTTGTGCAATCCTATCAAAACCATTTAAATCAGTGGTATTTCAGTGGCCCAAAGATGAGCAAGCTAAAGTGGAAGATCAGGCATGATCCATTAAGTTTTAAGCAGCAAAAGAAAGCACTGCCAGGCTTCCTTGGGTCTGATGAAGTTTCCTACCCAAGGCTTCCTTCAGATGACACCTGTTTCAGGAAGGCTGTTAATCAGCTGAAATACAGGAGTCACTGAGGCTCATTGCTGCTCCTCCAGACTGCCCTGTCATAGCAGGATTTACAAGGGTACTCACTTTTTCACACATCTCATCTGCTGATCCTGAGACAAACAGCACTGGACACCTGGTGAGTAATAAATCTTCGTCCCGGAGCTTGGACTGCAGTTTGGGTCGATGCAGTGGGTAAGATAAACACACAAGACCTTGAATGAAGCCATCATCATCATCATCCTGGCTCAGCTGACGTACCACAGAGGCAGCAGCTCGTGAGCCCATGGAACGGCCTTTCTCCCATGCAGAAATAAAGGAAAAGAAGAATTATCTGCTGTCACCTCATCTACATTCTGGTTTAGTACACAGCTCCCAAAACCAATCCAACTGAGTGTATTTCAGTGGTATGAAATGCTAGGGATGTTCTACTCCATGAAAAACATTAATAATTTCAACATTTTCTGCTAAGTTATTTGTCTAGGTTTAACATTTACATCCCTTTTTAAAAAAAGAAGGGGAAAATAAAGAAAATATAAATGGACTGGGCTCCTTTCCAATACTGGAAGGAACAACAGCCCATCCTGGAGGCAAGGGAAGAGAGGGACTAGTACTATGCTCCAGAGCGTGGAAATTTGAGATAGCCATGGTAATATCTTGTTCATGCAACCTCAATTTGCTCAAATTCAAAACAAAAGTCTGTGCTTGATGTCACTTTGCTCAGAAAACAAATCCAGAAAGTGTTTATGTACACCTTGAACTTCAGCCTAAAAGTAAAAGTAGAAGGGAGGAAAAAAAGTGTGAACTTGTAACATGAGGTCAGTCAGTAACAGCAAGAGAATATCAAAGTATCTCCTCAAAGAGGAGGCATATGAACTGACAATGTGCGGTAACTGAGTGTTACAAGTGGCTGATTCTTACAGCAGCATTGATCTGGTTTCACTTAGAAAAAATTTAGAATTTCCCCTATTAAGATATTCCTAATCACCCCTATCGAGTCCCCTTTACACATAACATAGCAGACTTTTTTTTATCTGCCACTAGGTTTTAATTACCAAAACCTGTTTTGGGAAAACTGTTTTCCATTTACCAGTAACCAGAATTCTGCAAGACCTACGCTTAAAAATGAATAATCAGAAAACTCATGCCCTGTAATTTGTGACAAGGAAGTTTTCTGCCAAAGTACCTGCAAAATACAATCTATTGCTCTTTCTTTCCTCCTCTGCAGCAAGATCTATGGTATGATAAGGAGGGTTTATTCACTTCTCACCAAAGTGGGATAGACTTGGAATACTTACAGATTGCTACTATTAGAGACAGTAAAAGAGAGAAAAATGTTGGTAATAAAAACAATACCTGCAAGGAAAACACCAGAAAGTTTATAATCATCAGAAAGTTTTAAGTATTCCTAAAGAAATAAGAGAAAGAGAAGCATTACAAATCAGAATTAAGATAGCTGGGAAGCTGGGGAAGCTCTTCTATTTGTAGCTACTAAACAGAAAATGGGAATCTCTTTCGGCACCACAGATCAAACAAAGAACAGATACATACAAGGTGCTCCCTTGGGTTTTACCACACATATGGTTTCATAACATTTTGCAGCAACAACATAATCAAATTCACATTAGCTCTCAGCAAGTCTAAAATATCAGACACTCTCTCAAGTTACCAAAACATAAGTGATCACTATGTATCAACTTGGTTAGAGTAGCAGGACCCATGCACACCCATCAAAAGGCAAAGCAGGTTAGCAAAAAACACCCTTCATTGAGGTTATGTATATCCAATTAAGTTTGTGACATGATCAGTTAAGCCCAACAGAAAAGATAAAAATCAGCAACATTTTTTCAGGTTTTAGGAGATAACTAATCAGATGCTACTTAAGCAGATGCCTTAAAATTACCTTTACACAGCAGCATATTAACATAAAAGCACTAACAACATTATGCATCTTCAAAAAAGAATGAAGATCCACATTAAAGACAGCAAAGTCTGACTTCAAATTATTGTACCTATAATCACAGTGGCATCATACAAAATTCTTTTACAAGTGGACTTTGTTCTGCTATAAAAATGCCTCATGCTCAATGCAAAGTGCTTCCTAAGTCCCACTAAAAGTCCCTAGACAATCAGGAAAAAAATTCCACTCCTTCCAACATGCTCCAGATCAGTGGGATAATATTAAACTGATGCTCTTGCAACAAAAGGCTGCTCATTTTAGCAAAACCTAGGTACATAAGGACAGCCTTAATAAGGTAGCATCAGAAAGAGATAAACAGATGCAGATAAATAACACTTTAAACTGATTTTGGAATCAAAGGTTACTTATGTTCTAAGGCTCTCATATGCTAATCCCAATCTCTCTTGTTTCAAATCTTGCTGTGACCCACTCCCCTACTCTTTCCCAAAAGTCTATTTCTCCCATCTGCCAACCCGCTAAGACCCAACACAATTCTCAGATCAAAGTCTTTTTCTCAAAATGCTTCCAAAGCTGTCTCTTCATCTCCCTCCCTCACCAAACCCTCCCAGATCACCCAGCTCGTTTCCATCCTAAATTCTTCCATTTTATACAAGCTGTAAGTTTTCCCATGAAACACCCTTGCTTTTTGTCAAGCTTTTCTTTCTCCCTGAACTCAAACCTGCATACTTGTGGCAGCTGTTCCAGCTGTTGCCCATCTTAGAATTGCTTCCACCGTTTCTGTTCACACACAGTGCTCCATTTAGCTAAACACTGGTTCTAATTTTCCCCAATGCTGCTTCACTAAACTCTGGCTGTAATTTAAGAAACCAGGAAGACAACACACGTGGATCTAAGCTTTGCTCTAAGAATTTGGTCACTCCTTACCACAACTGCTTTGAAAGCCTTAGTCCTGTAAGCAACATTAAGGCCTTTACAAGTAAACCGCAGGCACAGAACTCCACGGGATGCAAGATAGGCTGCCAAGGACACTAAGTGAGGGAAATTCATGTCTCCTCCAGCTCCATGAGTAAGAATCACTCCATATGTTGGTTTCTTCTCTGGGACAGAAAAGATAGCATCAAGGTATTTGCTCCCAAAAGGTATCTTCACTTTAACCTAGAAATGAAGCAAAAACTAATCTAATTAAAAAAAAAAAAAAAAAAAAAAAAAAAAGCAAGAGCTTTCCCAGTTCTACACATCTACACATTATTAAGAAGAAAAAGCAGACAATTAAGAAAAGAACCAAAATTGCAAGCCTGTTATTATTTCTTCTGTTTAAGAGTACCAAATGAGTAACTGCACCTCTGGTTCAAAGATTTTCCATGCAATACTGCACTGGTCACTTTATGACTCCACACCTTGTATTCCGCATTAGAAAATGAACCATATCTAGCTTCAAAGCATAAACTGAAATTAATCTGACCCTCTCCATATTTCTATGTCTAGCTTTCCCAGACCTAACTAGTTGTCTAAACCACAAGAATACGTGACATTAAGACACAGCCTAGCAAAAATTTTGAAATTACACCGTGGTAACCACTAAGCGAAGCAGCAGCCTGCACAGAGGCGAGGACTGAACCTTCCCCAGGGACAGGAGACAGCACAGGTTCCCACAGGGGGACAGAGGGCCTCCATCAGCAGGCAGCTGGAAGAGCTGATCCAGACACAAGACCTGCTGATGTTCTGCGGAATGAACTGGGCAGCACACGCGCCATCGTGGCGGCTTCTGAGAGCAAAAAGGACATCCCTGAGCTGGGACGGAGCACGCTTCACCCTCTGCCGTCTCCCGAAGGCGGTCCTTGAAGCGCTCCGCAGAGGAGCTGCACAGGCCGAGGCAGGCCCTCAGCGGCCTTGCCGAGCTGCTGCTGCTTCCACAGCCGCGGCAGGGGATGGCAGATGCCGGACAAGGGCATGGCAGATGCCGGACAAGGGGAT
Organism: Rhipidura dahli; assembly: GCA_013399225.1. Classification (NCBI taxonomy): domain Eukaryota; kingdom Metazoa; phylum Chordata; class Aves; order Passeriformes; family Rhipiduridae; genus Rhipidura; species Rhipidura dahli. Next base: position 59,940 of record VXAC01006721.1, read on the forward strand.
GGCAGATGCCGGACACAGGGGTGGCAGAGGACACGCGGGACAGCCGGACGCCCGCGCACAGAGACGCGCACAGCTGCAGCCGTCCACCGCTCCTGGGAAAGCCGAGGCGGCAGCGCACCTGGCCCGCCCGCCCTGCCCAGCTCCAGGACCTCCTCAGAGGGGAAGGGTGGGCTGCAGGAGCCCACAGATCCCTACGGATCACGCCGGGCACACGGCGCCAGCGGCACCCGCAGGCACAGCCCGTGGGAAGCGGCCCCAGCCATACCTCGGCCGGCCCGCTCATTCTGCCATGACGTCACGTGAGTGACAGCCCCCCGCGCCAGTCCCGCCCCGGCGGGGCCCGGCTGCCGCGCCGCTGATTGGCCAGAGACGGGACGGACCCGCCCCCGGGGGGACAGGCCGCGGCCTGCGCGGGGCACCGGCGGTTCTGGACGGACAGCGATGGAGGCGTGGTCAATAAATAAATAAGACCATGGCTCTGAGTGCCACGTCCAGTCATTGCCTGAACACCTTCCAGGGATGGTGATGCCGCCGCCTTCCTTGGGCAGTCCATTGCAATGTTTAGAAACCCTTTCCATGAAGATATTACTCCTGATGTCCAACCTGAACCTCCCCTGACACTGCTTGAGGCCATTTTCACTTGTCCTGTTGCTGGTTGCCTGGGAGAAGAGGCCTCTCCCCACCTGGCTACAGCCTCCTTTCAAGTGGTGGTAGAGAGCAACAAGGTCACCCCTGAGCCTCCTTTTCTCCCCTCCATCTCCCTCCACTGCTTCTCATCAGACTTGTGCTCCAGACCCTTCACCAGCTCCACTGCCCTTCTCTGGACTTGCTCAAGCACCTCGGTGTCTGTGTGCAAGTGAGGAGCCCAGAACTGGACACAGGATTCAGGGTGTGGACTCAGCTGTGCCAAGTACAGAAGGAAGGGTTAGACATCCAGAGTGACATCAGGCAATTCTTTTTGGCAGCTGTCAGCACGCTGGCTCTCTGTGACAATGACAAACGGGAGAAACACTCAGTGGCTGGTTTTCTAGGTACCAACACACATCTGTGCCCTGGGCTGTGCTCTGCTGTACAGTAAATAGCCTACTGTGTTCAAAACACAGCCTTAAACTGGTGGAAGACAGCACCAACAATATACAACAGTTCTTGCAGTATTTGTATATTGAGTATTTCATAGACCAAAAAAACCTCCAAAATCCTCTATTGCAAGGTGTTTTGTCAGAGCTCAGTCAGCTCAGCGTAAAAAGTATCAGCGTAAAAAACTGTCAGGATCAGCGTAAAAAACTCAGTTAAGGTGCGCTATTACTTAGCTGATTGAAGGCGTCATCACCAGGCAGAACTTTGTTTTTCCTATGTTCACCTGCTGGAAAATAAGCACCCTCTGGCTTGTGTACTCAGTGTCTCGCTGTCAGCTGGCCAGCTGGACATCATCAAACTCAGGGATGGAAATACTGCAGTCCTCTGAGAAGTGAACCTGGCAGGGTAGATCAGGTTCTGAGCTGCTGTCTCAGTGACCATCCTGCTGCCTCACAGGCCAATTCCCACCAGGCATTACCATAATAAGTGTAGAAGACAGAAGTGGAGGACCTGGGAGATTTACAGGCAGATTTATTTAACTGAATTTCTACCTTGCCTAAAGGATTTTAAGTTAAAGTGAGATGCAGAATCGTAAGGCTGAGTGAAAGTCACTGCACAGCCTGCATGAGTTGTGCACCTTCCACTGGGAGCTGAACCACAGTGTCCAGGCAGCTGCTCCTGGAGCCATAGCTCACATCTGGGGCTCCAGCAGACTAGGAAAACATCAGGTTAGTTTATCATGGTTGAAGATCACACTATTCCAATTAGTACTTAACACCAGTTAAGCCTTCATAAATTACATACTTGGCAAAAGTGGACTGAGAAGGTCTGTTGTCCCAAAGTAGTTATGACCTCAGCTTAGAAAACAGGCATGCAAGAAGAAGGTTAAGAAAAACTTCATATTAATTTTCTGGGGTTTTTTAATCACCACTTTCTTTCCTATACCAAATGGACTTTTATGTGCTCTGGTACAGTTTATATTTTTGGCGCTGTTTTGCTTCTTTCTTGGTCTGCTTTTTGAATTCTTTTTCTTTTTAATTTTTCCTCCCTCTTCAGTCCACCTGCTATATTTGTCCTGTTTACACACATACTGTCTCCAGAGCAGTCCTTGAGGAGCAGGTATCTCATTAAATATACCTATGTGTAACCCCTTCCCACTGGAAAACTACTTTCTTATGCTTTCCACATTCAGCAAGCTATTACCAGTTTACTTCCTATTTTCTCTGTCCATTTTCTTGGCCCCAGTCTCCTTTCAACACTTGAAGCTCTTCTGTGCACCAGCAGAGTCATTGAGGTGGGGTAGCTGATACCCAGCAGAGTTGAGAACTGCCAGTGCCTGGCTGGATGGGGCCTTCAGCGACCCGGTCTGGTGGGAGGTGTCTCTCCTCATGGCACAAGGGTTGGAACCAGATGACCCTTAAGGTCCCTTCCAACCCAAGCCATTCTACGATTCTGTGATGAAATGAATGTGTGAGGAAGGAGAGAGACTGCCACTCTTTAATCCTCTGGTCCATGGTGGTAGGATTGGACCAGTGTGTTTTTGCCATGCTTTTCCTGCTGTAACTTTCCTTCTAGAAGATAATGACCCCAAGTGTTGCTGATATGTCAGAGGCTAGGAAATTGAGTTATAAATACATATATCAGATTCCAACTCATGGAAAAATTTTTTATGATGGACAAATTCTGTGTTTTATTGAGCTCTACATATCTAATGAAATACATTAATTAATATGCAAATTAATTGGTTTTTAATTTGGCAGCATAAGGCAATTCTCATACCAAACAATTACAAATTAGGCCTTTCTGGGTTTAGGGGGACATTTAAGAATATTCTTGTTGATTTTCAAGTGTGCCGAGTAACTCTTCTGAAATCCAGTTGTATTCCCTTCCAGGAGTATTGAAAATCCTTATGCTTTTTTTTACACACTTAAATATGAATTATAAGTCTAAGTTAAAGCTCCCCGCAAAACCCCCAGTCATGAATCTTTTCTGGACTTCTGAATTAATCTTTTTAATTTAACATCTAAGAAAACATGGTTTCTTAGGAGCATGGCATGGTTTCATAACTTTACCCTTACGTCAGTCCTGGAAATAGAAATTTATTCTGGAAACAATATATAGTGCATAATAATCCAAGTCTGTCACCAAATATGAAAATCATCAAAGGTATGTGATGTGCTGTTTCTCAGTGGGAATATATGTTGAGTGTTACGATAACTTATGCACTGCTGTAAGCACCTCTGACAGATATGATATGCCAATGGCAGCTGGCTTTGAAGAAACAGTGGCTGTTTATCAAAGAATGACATTATCCCCAGTCTAAACTTGGGACCTGATAACTTTCAGTAGCACATCAGACAATCCCTGTTCTTTTCTTTGGATTATAAGTACAGCATTTCATACCAGAGACTTAGATTAACACACAATGGGAACAACAGAGATGACCTTTTGCATTAATCTTTTGTTGGAATAGATTTGTTCAGAAGAATCTATAAAAATAATTATAAAAGTATCAGCAATATGATGTGGGGATTCTGTATTTCGGTGCAAAATAAATAATAGCTTAAGGACACTGGGATCACAAACTGTGATTCTGTACTTTAATTAAGGAAGGTTTCATCATAACACATGCTTCTGCATGGCAAATTTGGATGCTATGCATTTCTCAGAGTCTTTGTTAGGGATTTTGAATTCCCTTATTGCTCCTCATAAATGCAACCACTTTGTTTTCCAGTGGCAGCTGTTAAAGTTCATATGTGTGCTGGGTCTGCACGGGGCACTACTGGCAGGAGGTTGCTCTGGTTATTCTCTCCCCTTGGCTGACAGTGAACTGACCTGGCCAGGAGCCAGTGGAACAAACCTTTCTGCTCTCCCTGCTGCAAGGAAAGAATTAATATTTTTGGCATGTTCATACAATCTTTGAATGCTGAGCTCAATTCCATGTATGTTTTCGTTCTGAAGTTCCACTCTGTTTCTATCTGTTGCTTTTTTAAAAGATTAGCATGGTTAGGGATGGTCAAGAATATTCTTGCTGCTGCTAGGGTTACTTTTGCTGTGAACACTGTGTTAAGATTTGAGTCTCTTTAACATTTAATTCTCAGTTCAAAAATGGGATACCCTCTGCAGCTGTCATCAATCATCCAAATAAGTTACTTATCTGGAGTTTATTGATAGTTATAATTATAAACATCATGCTACGGCCCCCTAAGCATGGGCACTGTGCACATTTTGCATCTTGCTGCAAGATCCTAGGCCATTTTCACTTCCATTAATATGACTATTATGGATGCAGAAAGTAACATTGCACTTCTCTTTGCCTTTAATTCACACATAGGTTCACAGAAATTAGAGAATTAAGCCCTTTGTTTATTCATAAGTTGTCAAAATGAGTAACTGTAGAGGCTCTGCAGATGTATGTTGTACCTTCCTCAGTTATTCCTCCAGGTCACTTCTTTCATTTAGGCAGACAGAATCACAGAATCATTTAGGCTGGAAATGATCTTTGAGACCACTGAGTCCATCCTTTGGCTAAACACCACCAAGTCAACTAGACCATGGCACTGAGTGCCACATGCACTTGAAGAATTTCAGGGATGGTGACTCCCCCACCTACCTGAGCAGGCCATTCCAATGCTTAACCACCTCTTCAGTGAAGAATTCTTCCAGATGTCCAGCCTGAGCGTCCCCTGGTGCAGCTTGAGGCTGTCCCCTCTCATCCTGTCTCTGGTTGCCTGAGAGACCAACCCCCACCTGGCTACAGCCTCCTGTCAGGTGGTCGTAGTGCAAGAAGGTCTCCCCTGAGCCTCCTTCTCTCCAGGCTAAACCACTCCAGCTCCCTCAGCTGCTCCTCATAAGACTTATGATGTTTCTAACTCTCTTTTCCAAAGCATTCCAGGAATTCCTTTTAGTCTCACATCACCTGTGTAGTTAAGAAGTGTATTATTGACTCTAGAGTCCAAGATATTTCTAAACATAATGAGTTCAAGAAAAGAGTGGAAGTAACTCTCTCTGATTTATTCTTCCACTCCAACAGAATATCAATCTCAGTTGCATTACTCAGAAGAGTTTTCTGGCTTTGCTTGTGTGCTGTTCAAAGTTAATTTATGCTATGTCTTTAGTCCTATAGAAAGAAGCAGTGGCAAAGTTTAATAAAGTCAACATCTATTGCTGTTCACAAAATCTACTACACTGGGGTAGGAGGAGAAATAATTTGGTTTCACACAATTTATCAAATTCATTGTGAATATTGTTCAACTGTGAGTAGATTTCAGTGTACACAGAGAGTACACTGTATGCTTAGTGCCTAGAACTGAAGTCAAACTGACAGGTCGAATTATTACCTTCTTATTTTCCCCTTTTATATTACACACTGTCATGAATTCACGTGTGTAACAGGATCTAGTTTGCTACCAGCTATATACTTTTGAATATAAACATCTGTACTCATGTACATGCACACTAGAAGTGTTAGCAGTAAGGAAATGAGCCTGAAGACTGACACGTGGGCTGTGGGTGGGACCAGGCAGAATTTTTAAAGAATTGTTACTTTTCAGAGCAGTCCTCTAGCTCATAGTGTGTTCATAGGATAGTTTGTACATCCTCTAACTGTGCTTAGTGAGTCTTTGGTTGGAGACTATCGCCAACTATTTTAAATCCTCCTGGTGTCACGCAAGGCTGCACTTAGTGCTCAACCAGCTAGTGAATTCATCTCAGTGCCTGTGCTCCATGCATCAGTGTTTGCAGTTGTTAGCATCTTGATGCACTTGGTAATCACAGAATGGCTTGGGTTGGAAGAGACCTTAAAGATCATCCAGTTCCAGCCCTCCCGCCTGGGGCAGGGACACCTTCCACCAGACCAGGTTGCTCAGAGCCCCATCCAACCCAGCCTTGAACACTTCCATTAATGGAACATCCACAACTTCTCTGGGAAACCTGTCCCAGTGCCTCGCCACCCTCACAGTGAAGAATTTACTCCTAATAGCCAATCTAAACCTAGTCTCTTTCAGCTTAAAACCATTGCCCTTTGTCCTATTGGTACATGACCTTGCAAATCCAGGTAAGTGGGTTCTTATGTCTTGCATTTTGTGCCATATCTAAAACCAGTCTGAGCACATCTGGGGAGATGGCATTTGGCCACCTTTCTTTCTTAACTGCAGTCTCCCTCCCAAGGAAAGACCAGCCAGAAACAACGTTGTTCAGGACCTTTCAGTCCTGATCAAGTGTATTCTCACCTCAATTCTCACAAGAATAAGAATTTCTTCACATATTTTACAGCTTCCTGAAAAGCAATGGTTAAGTATGGCCTGAGTGATCTCTCCCCTACCTGTTCATGCTCTGCAGTTTTGGTTGTAAAATTTTCAACAGAGATGCATGGAAACTATAACATTAAATGGTGACCAAACTAAGAATGCTCTTGGAATAAGGCTGAAAGACCTGCTCTGACTATACTGGGCTTTTTGTGCCCTGCAGTCACTCAGCTGGAACTCAGCTGGAATTAATGGATCAAAGCTGTTATAAAACTGTTGGATATGGCTCTTGAAGCCATTGCAAAGACTTTGATAGGCTGGGAGAGAAGACTCCAGAATGGTGCAGGTAATAACACACATGTTGTACATGGACTCATTTAAAATCTAGAATTTAAACAAAGCTGAGCCTCATAAGTACTTCTCTGATACACCATTAAGTGTGTCCTGACCTATTTCTTCTGTGATATTCTTGTTAGGTGAAGTTAACCATGTCAGGTGTCTTGACCTCCACTTGAAGTTGTGTTGCATGTCACAAAGTGTGCTTTTCTTTTACATGGGCACTTTGATTGCCAGGTGGAAAATCTTTCATGAGATGCTGTGAGGGCAACAGATTGCTAGAGTCCACATGACAGCTTTTAGCCTCAGATGTGTTTGGCACTTCTTCTCCTCAGCACTTATAAATCAATAGATTATATGACATGAATAAGTTCAAGAAGATGACAAGAAGAAAGATGAAGCACAGGATTTTATCCACTGTGAGTACTCCTAAGACCCTGTAGCATTACAAGACTTTTATTTATGTGGGATTGGTCATCCCAGGGTTAACCTTTGAACTTTTGGACATGCAGCCTTGTGTTGATCACCTGGATACTTCAACATGCAAAGCCCTTTGGAGACTGGATCTAAAAACAGGTGTCTCAAATGTCTGTTCCACAATTAATCTCTATTAACTGAAAAACAACTACAAAAAAAAGAATTTCATTACCCTGCAGCCTTCTGGGAAGACACTAAAGATAGTAACATTACACTCACAAGTTGGAGGACTTGTTTCCATGGGGAATTTGTAGGTCTTTGCCAATTGCAGCAAATCAGACAGAGAATGTCTGAGCAATGACATCAGGCACACTGTGGCGTCAAGAGGCAAGTTGGTGATAAAGTCAGAAGGAGGCAGGCTTGGCAAACTGCATCATGCCCATGCTGGTTTGTGCCAGGGCACATGGCGAGGTTTTGGCCTTGTGCTTGATAGTGTGACAGACAGGGACAGAGCTAATGAAAGGGGTGGTGAAAAGAAGACCTAGGGAAAAGTCATGTGCAGGATGGAATTTATGGTGCTATTTATTTTGTGGTTTAATTGCTACTTTCAGTCCTTCCAATTTTATATGCTCTGAAGAGAGTATATATGCTCCCTGTGGGTTTTACTTTGATTTGGGGATTGTGGGTTGCTGTTTGGTTTTAGTGGGTTTTATTTTGTTTTCGGTTTTATTTGTTTTGTTGGTGATTATTGTTGTTGTTTTTCCCCAAAGAAAATAACTTCAGGGTTTCTATCCACTGAGATTAGAATATTGACCCTTCGGAAAATGAGCCACTTCCAAATTAAGGGAGATCTCTAAGCCCTCAGTTTGTATCAAGATCAGATTTAGCCCAGAGTAGTACTGTTGCCAAATCAGGCTTTGGACCCAATGGTGGCAAACCATGTTTATGAATTTGTCATTCTCTCAGATGCTCTGTTCACTTTGAGCTCTTGGCCTTGTCTAAATGCTGAGCTGAGGTTATAGGCCCTTGTGGTTAGGAATGAATTCGTATCTGCAAAAAAAGGAGGTCAGACCAATTGATCAGTGAAGTGGGTCAGTTGATTTGTCAAAGAAGAGTTGGAAGAAAGTAATGGTTTTGCATTGATTTTTGTGTCAATCTGTTAAAATTCTTAAAATCTCCCTTTCAATATTTACTAGTGGAAATGAAATACAACAGAAACACATCTTAGTAGATGCTTTGACATTACTGCAGTTAAATATTTTTTAAGTGGCAAGTCCTAGGACTGCAGAAATGAGAGAATCCAGCTGTGTCATTTATGTGCAAGGTCCCAGTCCCAGACCTCACCTACATGGTAATGAATGCTGGCTCATAAGGTTTTAATACAAACCTGCACAGTTTCACAGTGGTTTTACTCAGCTCCCGAGAGCATTCCTCCTTTTGTTTGGCAGGGCAGGCAATTTTTCTGCAGACTGGCACACATAGGGGGCACCCCAAGTGGCCTGGCCTGAGCAGGGTGTGCTGACTTTTGACCAGGCATGTCCCTCAGGTAACTCCAGTTGAATCATTCAAGGAGAGGCTGGAGGATGCAGCATGCCATGTTGGGTTCTTCTCTTTCCTGGACTGATCTCTCTCTGTCCTCTTTCTGATTTGTGTCAGTGGAGCATTTTAGAGAGGAGTTTGGTTTCTGCAGCTCTACCATTCCTTGACACTTTCAGGCCCATCTCTGTATTTTGGAGTAGCAGAGAGGTCAGAAATGTCACACTGTCATCTCTCAGTTATGTCCCAACATTGTTTGCTACCAAAGAAGTGATACTGGATAGCTGTCAATCAAATGATCAGCAGTGAAATGTCTCTTCTGCCAGCCCAGTCTACTGGATATGCTCTGTGTGAGCCCAAGGGGCTTTACCTGCACACCTTGCCAAGAGCCCCATATTCTGTTCAATCTGAAGAGAGAGCATTCAGTTTCATGGATATATATTCCTTTAAGTTCCTGTGCCTCTGGATTCTTGTTCTGACCTTCTTTCACAAGATTTCTAGTTTATTATCTGAGGCTGGTCATATCTCAAATATGTCAAGTGTTGCTTTGCCTCATAGTTGTTACATCCTTTTCTTTAGCTTGCCAAGGACCCTCACCTCAACTATCTTTTTTTCTTTCTTTTTTTTTTTCTTTTTTAAGGAGTTTTGAATTCTCCAGTGCCAGTTGCTTTTTTTTAAAATCAACTTGAAGAAGGTTTAGTCATGTGCTACTTGTGCTGACAGTTTCCCAGGCTAAGTGCAGGGAACTTGACCTGTACTATACCTGCTCATTCCGTGGGTTTTTGGTTCAGCAGAAGCACTAAAGCAACCCCAGTGGTGGCTATATTGGTAAAACTAACACATGCTGAAAGTCAGGTGTTCATCTGCATGGATGGCCTAATGCTGGCTCTGCATCCTGAAGTTCCCAGAGGCTCCTGCGCTCCTCTCTTAGCCAGAACTGCAGGAGTGGGATTCCTAAGTGTGGGATTCCTTCTTCTGCATCTTACAGATGTTGAGAAACTGCTGAGAAAAATCAAGGGAAGAACTGAAACATTAATAAAGAACCTCTTCTATTTCCCAGTTTATTCCTTCTGGTCCCTAACCAGCTGTGAAAACAAGACTGCATCTTTGGAAGATACATGTACATTTACTACACCATTTATGTGACACCAGGTCTTTTAACTAATCTGCAGGCAATTGATAAAAAGATTTTCCAAGCCACAAGGACCAGTTAGAGCATCTTGAGCCTCAAGGAATGTCCTAAGTTACAATAGATGTATTTAAGTATTCTATTACCACCAGCTGTGGGCCATCAGCTGTTATCACCTGCTAATGACCCACCCCTGATAACAGACAATGGGCCATCAAGAAACCACCACATGACTCATGGACTTATCTCATCCTATTGTGAGATGCTCCACCCAGGAGGGGGGAGCTGGGCATTCCCACCTGGATGTAAGCTGCCCTTAGAACTACCTGGCCTCAGCCCTGTCTGCTGAGTGACCAGAGGACAAGAGCCACCACTGGACCTTCAGCTGGAGATCAGACCTTCCATTGGATCATCGCTTCAACTGGATCACTTCATTTGGACTGCTGTTACCACCCCCCTAATAGAGTGTCAGGTTGTATCTGACTTTGTCAGTGCTTTTTCCTTATATTATTTCATTTATCTCTAATTTTTCCTATTAATTTTAATCCTGACTTGTGATCTCCAACTGGTTTGTTTTCAGACCAATACAAGGGACCACAGGGATCATCACTAATGCTTTCTGTTCTGTGCAGAGGAGGCCCAAATGGACATTTGCAATACATGCATATTGGTGGACTGTGTTTGCAGTCATGGAACTTCCCGCTCTTCATTTGCAGTGTTAGCATTGTGCTTATTGAAGCCGATAAAATACAGCAAGAAAGGATCGAAAACCAAACATTCCTTCTCATGTTTATATTTATGCCATTTAATCTTTAGCCAAAACTGAATGGGATGTCTTTTCAAGTACCAGCACATGGGAATATGCACACAAATGTGCAGGTATGCTGATGCATATGCCAAACAGAACTCTTTTTTTAAGCTTATACCTGAATTCTTACAAGTTCATGCCCTGCAGGATGAAACAAACTTTTCTCTGGACAGTCTAGCACAAATTCAGTATTCAGGTCTCATTAAAACTCCAGTCTGAGAGGTTAAATAGTGTTAAATGTTGCAGGAGCCTCATGCCACATCTCTGCAAGGGGAGTGGGTAGAGTTCATTCACTGTGAAGTAATGCTTGTGTTAATAGTTAGAGGTAGGATGACCAGGAATCCATGCCTGGAAAACCTGTGATCTTGATGATTTCAGTGCCCTCTCTGGCATCCTGTGAAAAATCTCACATGACAGCTTTGAAGGTGGCTGGATTCCCTTGCCAGTCAGCTGCTCCCTTCAGAAAATTCTTCCCCAGATATACTCTGGATGGCAGAAATCCCCATCAAAACACCCGTCAGAAGGGAAAGAGCAGCAGCACGGTGTAAACAGCCTGGGGAGTGCCCTCATTTCAGATGAGCCCATGAAAAACACTGCTAGGTCAGTAACATCAAACCAGTGAAATGTTGCAGCACTGGAGCTCAGTTTGAGCTGCTTTCTTCATTTCTGGGGTAGGGTTTGAAACCTCGACTGCACCCCAAGCTCCTGGGGAAAGCTTGTCCCCAGTGCTTAGGGGAATGAGCTGGAAGGCACATCCACAGGGCAGAAACATGTAGAGAGTGACATCCTTTGGGATACATCAGTCAGGAATATATAAATAAATAAGTCTTTGTGCAAGGGACACCACCTTTATGAAAGGCATCTGGTCTGCAGCTTAGGCAAAAGTGCTATGGAGGTGAAGACAGCACCTCTCTGTGTGCCCCACAGGGCTTATGGATAACTTTGGAAAACTCCTGGGCAAGGCTGTGCAGCAGTGCCCTCCTTGCAGATGCTGCAAGATCAATGTCCTCCAGGGAATGTGACTTTTCAGAGATGTTTTGGAGGCCATGCTTGAAATACATAGGGCTGGGAGGCAGCCTGTGAGGCAGCTCTGTGAGTAAGAGGTCAGCGAGTCAGGGAGTTCTCTCTGCTGATACAAGACTGTGTCTGAGGATTTATTTGAGATAGAAGTGGCCTGAGTGTAGCACAAGGCCTTTCTTAGTGCCCTCTTCCCTAAGGCTTGCAAAGTGTAGCTCTGGAGGGGCCTCCCACCCTACTGCCATCAAGTCCCAAATAGTAATTTCAGGCTGCCTGGCCTAGCAGGATTTTAAATGATGTCAGGATATGATTAATAAATTCCCACGTGTGTGCAGGAAGGGCAAGAAAAGCAGTGCTGGGAACAGCTGTGGGAGATTGCCAAAAGCATGAGGTGACCTCCATCATGGCCAGGCTGCTTCCTCTAGGCAACAGGGAGGTACTTGAAAAATTCTGACTGGATCTTACCCCACAGTTCCCAGCCCTGGATGGACTCTCCTTTTCTGGGCAAGTGGGCACTGCCATCCTGTCCTCATCAGCCTGAGCTCCAGTCAGTCAGGAGAGGTGACAAACTTCTTGGTGGCAGGAGGCAGCTCCAGTGTGCTGAGGCCTCTGTGATGGGCTGTGGAGGAAGAGATGATGGCTGTTTCACCTTTGTTTCAGTTGCTGGAGAGGAAGGACATTCTGCCTCCACTCTCCTGGGGCCCAGCAGTGAGCTCACAGCATTTCTGTGAGCAGGGCTGAACTCCTGCTGCTGAGGCAGCAGTCTTTGAAGGTTCCTCTATTTTTCATTTTCTTCTGATTGCCAGAAGTCACAAGCATGTGGTCCAGCCCCTGCCATGAGACAAGATGTCTCTGTCCTGTTGGAAGGTGGACACATGAGGCTCTACTGCCTTCGACTTTGCTCCTTCCCCCATTGGTACCTGGCCAGTCCTCCTACATTCCCTCCTGAATTCTTTCAGTGAGTTGATTTGTGATGCTCTTGTAAAAAGTCTTGTTGCACTCAGGGAACTGAATGGGCAAAAAGAGAAAGTTATTTTCTGTGTTTCCCCTGTGAAGTCAGTGACCTGACCACTGTTTCCTGCATCAGGTTCCCAAGGGGTGATAAGAGAAAGGGGGAATCAGTAGGAGCAGCCAGTCCCTGCAGGTGGCCCTTTGCCATCTCACTGCTGTCACTGCAGAGGGCAGCACAGCCTCCATCACCCTCGGGGAGCACATCTCAAGGCAGAGCATCTCCCAGTTCCTCCTGGGTGAGTGAAAGCACCCCAGCTTGCTGGGGCAGGGGCATCCCAAGCCTGTGCGAGGGAATGAAAAATGCTGTTCACAGGCACACGTGGCAGATTTTCTTTTGTTGCTGCTTATTATGGGAAGGCAGGAAGTGGACTGCTCCCAGGGTATTTTTGACCATGCAGACCTTCTCACTCAGCAGTAATCCAATCCCCACAGAAGCAGGGTGATCCTATATACTGAGGTGCAAAGGATAATGCCTGGTGCCATTCTTTGCATCAGCCTTTTTAACTCACTCAGCAGCTTGCCACAGACTGGAAAAAGCAAGCATAAAAAGCCATGCCAACGGATATGTAAAATGGAATAAAAATGGAGAACGATAAGTTGTGTTTCTGAAACTTAGTGAGGTGTCAGATATTGATCAAGATAACTTTAGTCTTTGTCAGTGACAGACAGTTTAATTTCCTCACTCATTTATTAGCAAAATCTTTCTGTGTATAACATCTCTTTTAGTTTGGAAGACTAGCAACGAATTAAAAAAAACTCTCATTCTCAGTTTAATGAAAACACATTTCACAGTGATTTTATATATTTCATAGTTGATTGAAAGAAACCCATCTCTCCCAGGAACAAAGACTTCCCAGCTTATGGAAAGGCAGCATCAGTTTTTCTTTGGTTGCAAAGCTCACTTTTTGCTGTAATTGGATATTAACACCTCTGACACTCTGACAGATATCAAAGGCAGCCCTCTGGCACTATCCTGGCAGGTCAGTAGTTGAGCTCTTGACAGGGCTGCAAAGTGTTTCTGACTTCAGGTTTCAGTTTCCCAGGGGAGGCCCATGCCAGGGTATTCCCTCTTTCCTCAGAGGTGTGGGGAGCAGGATCAGGAGTGTGCCTGGCTGTGTCAGGTGTCCAGCTTCAATGTGTTTCCTGGTACCACAGGGATGCAGCATCACTGTTAAAAGATATGGATGTCTGGGTGTGCTTGGAGTGAGATATATTCACCTGGGTTCAAAAGCTCACTGCACATTTTTAAAAATCATGGAATATCCTGATTTGGAAGGGACCCACAGGGATCATTGAATTTCAGCTGCTGGCCCTGCACAAGACAATGTGCCTGAGAGCATGGTCTAAACACTTCTTGAACTCTGGCAGGCTTGGTGCCATGAAGAACCTTTTCCTAATTTTCAACCTAAACCTCTCCTAACACAGCTTCCTGTTGTTCCTTCATGTGTGTCAAGGACTTTGTGAAGCCCTTTTTAAAGAAATGTTGTGTGTATTTGTGTGTGTGTGGAGTCCATGTACACACTATGGATATATGTATTTCGACCTGAACTTGATTCCTCTTAGATGTATGAACAGTTACTGAATGGGACAGTGGGGCTGTTCCATGTAGGTTATGCCTCCTAAGCACACTGAGATAAGGAAAGACATTATTCCCAACACTTTCAAGATCCTTCTGTACAGTAAAGTCAAAAGATTTTAGGAAAAGTTGCCAAGGGAGGCTGGGAAGCTCCAGGATGCAAGAATAGTTACTTGGGAAGAGTTGCACCCTGTGATAGAAATAAACACTTACCAGCTGTTTTAAAATAAGAAATAACCTTAAACTGAACACCCCTTAATGCATCTGCAGTTTATTAAACAGCTGTTTTCCAGGCCATATTTAACTGAAGAAGCATACATCACATACACACAGATCCAAAGGAGTTCCCTTCTGGGGGCCAATGTCAAACACAAGCTCGTAGGCACGTTCATAACCTGAACATGCCGTGCATTGCTTGATGGTTATGGCTACCTGTGCTTGAGTCATGGGCTACATGTGTACCACTGTGACCTTTGTTAAATTGGAACTTGGGATGATGGCTTGGTGAAATAAATAATGGAATTAGGTGGCTTAATTTGTGTAGTGAGCATTATTCTAACAGGACTGTTTCCATTCCAGCACAGACGTGTCCCATTACCCAGGAGGCTTGAATCAGAGGTGTTACAGCATGTGTATATTAAAGTCTGTCATTCACAGGATTTGTAGCTTCCCTACTCTCCTTGCCTGTGTTTGAAGGAGGAAATCTCTGTCCAGATGTAACAGCTTTCATCCCAAGGGGTAGGAAAGGACACTTGGCTGTGGCAAGCTTGCTATGCTGAGTGCTTTACAGGCAGACAGACATGGTCCCCACTTAGGAAAACACAACACTATGTGATCCAGTAAGAAGTCATTGACAGTAGAAAGTGAAAATGAATAATGCAGTTGCTGAGGTACCAATTCAGCAGGCTTGGGAGGGCCAGAGTCTCTGGTCTGCTGAGGCCAGATTGCGGTGTAGGTACAATAAGTAATGCCCTTTTAGGTCTTTTTTCAATTACATTTTGACACGTTTTAGTCATGGCTTTCCATAAGGAAATTACAGTTCTCCTTCCATAAGGAACCAGTAATCCTGATGCCAGGAGTCTCAAGCCACCTGGATGAGGTGGTATGACTGGTCCAGCAGCCCAACAGAAAAGGCAGCCTGACTTAGTCACTGTCCTCTTGCTCTAGAGATGCCACAATAGACATGGCAAATGATTAGGCACCTGGTCAGAGGTCTAAATGCAGACCTTTAAAACAGGGAGAGGATAAGATTAGAAAAGCTGCTGTTCCTGTGAAAGGAGTCTTTGCTTATGTAAAAATGTGCCAGTGGACTTTTCTAGCCAAGAAATGAGGATAGTATTCTGGAAACATGGCAGACCAAGAGGAAGAGTGGGGAAGAAATGGAAAAGTGAGGTGACTTTTCCCCATCTCAATTGCAGTTGATGTATAATGCAAATGTGCTGTATCTGTCTGGCAGAGGGGCTGCAGCACTCCTGCACAGGACAAGCCCTCAAACCACAGGCTTC
The DNA here is from genome assembly GCA_013399225.1 of Rhipidura dahli. Lineage (NCBI taxonomy): Eukaryota > Metazoa > Chordata > Aves > Passeriformes > Rhipiduridae > Rhipidura > Rhipidura dahli. The sequence continues at coordinate 75,598 of VXAC01006721.1, forward strand.
ATTCCTGGTGTGTGAATACCCTGTTGATTGATTTAAATGAGGCAGCTGCAGGACTCTTGGTAGGGTGGGAGCCTCTGTGCCAGCACAGAATGGTGACTGGAAACAAGAATGTGGCTCGTCTTCCTTCTTCACTTCAGTTCCTCTTCCCACCGCTTCCCACCACACAGTGCCACTGTTTCCTTGCCCTCACTTGGGTGCTGGTCAGCCACTGTGGCACACACAAACCCTCTCCAAGAGGAGAGGTCCCCTCTGCTGTGGGGGGAGAGGGCTACCAAGCTCAGTGATGTCACGGCCAGTGAGTGTCAAGGCCCACGTAAAGGCTGGGAGGTGACTGGGGAGGCGGGCACAACTGTGGAGAACAAAACTGCTTGCAGTGGTGGGAGCACCAAGGGCATCCACTTCTTGATGTGGAGGTGGGCGAACAGCCAAGCTCCCTGAGACCTGGATTGCTGATGGCTCCCTATTGTGGAAAAACCCTTGAGCCAGTGTGAATCACCCCAGGTGCCCATTCAGGCTGACCCCTCCTGCCTCACAGAGAGCTGAGTAGGTCAGACCTGGGCTCAAGTGATTGGAATTTTGATGCTTGACTCAAGAGGGTCTCATGGCTCACTTGAAACTAAGCCTGAGCTAATTAGTCCCTGAAGACAGCAGGTCAGAAATAACCTGTCTGGCTCTGGGTGGCATGGTGGGAGACTGGGATGAGGAAAGCTCATCTCTCCTGTTCTGTGCTCTCACCTGGCACACGCTGTGAGGTGTGTCTTAGCTGGCTCCAACCCAGCTCTGCCTTGTCTGCTGAGGGGTGAGGGATGAAGGATTTCCTACGTGCTTTTTTTGGTTCTGCCAAAAGGCCTATTGCTTTGTGTTCAAGTACTGTCTTTGTTCCCCTGGATCAAAAACTGGAGCAGGTTTTCCTTGCACGTGCTGTACACTGTTTGGGTTAACTGCAGATGCTCAGCCAAGCCAGCAAGGGCAGAGCCTGCAGGGCCACCACCTCTTCCTTCCTGTCACCAGGGGTGACACCAAGTGAGACAACCGCTGGCCTGTGCTCCACTTCTGTCCCATCTTTCAGCAATGCTTCAGAGCCCTAAATATAGGGAAGGGATGTTTCCAGAGACAGGGAACACCAGGCATTTCAATGTTTCTGATAAATGGTACTCACAATGGAAAAAATGAATACCACATTTGCATCCAGAGATCGGAGCAATGGAGTTAAATACAGAAGTTTCTTATTATAAACAACCATCAGCCTGATGCTGTAATTGGTATTATATAGAAACCATTATACATATACTGTATGTACTTATTTCCTTCTTTCACTTAACAGCTACTTCCTGATTTTTCCTCCTCTGGATGAGGCAGGCTGTTGCTCTCTTGCTATCTTTATGATTTTTAACTTGGCTTCTGCAATGAAATAAAAAACCCGTCCTCACTTTAAAAATATGTGCTCATGTTTCTTAAATGAAACAGTGTAGTGCTGAGAGTACCAAGACTGTAACTCAAGTTGCTGATCACAAACAGCCAAAGTCATTTTTCTTTCAGGATATTGCCTTTCACTGAACCTGAAGATTGACTTACAATTTGTTGGACCATGGATTCTGTTACATTTAGGAAGAGTGATTAGCAAACACTGGCAAGGCATTCTCCTAAGTAATATGGCACTCTTACTCACTGCTGAATTCAAATGAAAAGCTAAATATTACACGCCACAAGCTTAGCTGTATGCAGGCTTTGCCTCTGTTGTTTATTATATATTTCTAAAGTAGCAGATAAGAATTTTGGTGTTTTCAGAGCTGTACTTTAGAACCAACAAATAAAAGATCCTTATTAAATGAGCTGCTTCTATCCAGAGCAGCATAGCCAGACATTAGGCTAGAAGTGCAGAAGAAAACCTTTAAAACACTGCAAGATAAGAAGTGCATTTGTAGAAATTGTCTACATTTGTTTTGTCATAAAAAATAAACATTTGAAAAATTGAAAGCGCTATTCTTTTAGAGGGATTTTATACTGCTTTGGCTATTGCTGTCCTGGTCCCAGGCTGCAGCTGACTTGAAGGAGTTGTGCTACAAGGCTCAAGATAGTCATGCCAGCAGCATTGCTCTTAGGAAGATATATTCTGTCACCAAGAACTAAGGCAATGAATATCTGGTCCTGAATTCTCCCATCATCCCAAGCAGAAGAGAAAGTTCTTCTAGTCAGACCACACACAAACCAGTGTCAGGGCTTTCTGCAGAAGAAAAGTGGCCACAGAGAATGCCCTTAGACAGATCTTCCTGCTTGCACAGGCTATCAGAGCTCATGAGACCCATTTGGTGGTAGCCCTCAGAAGAGAGCCCAGAGCAGTTTGGTGTTCAAGAGGAGGGCTTGAAATTATGGAATAGCTTGAATCTGCATGGGAAAGCTGACAAGAGTTGGTAGAGGCAACCTTATCCTCATTAGCAACATCTTAAATCACTGCATGAATGTCCTTTCTCATGTTTCCTGCACAGATGCTGGAGATAATTCTGAGTCTATAAAACTTTGCTGGATATAGCTCTGTTTGCAGGCTCTCATTCCAGTTTTGAGGAGTAAGTACATTCTTGTCCGGTCTTCATAGTGACATGGTTTGGAAAAAACAACATGCCAAAGCAGATCTCTTCCATGTAGTCCTTCTTCAGCATAGATGGCTGCAATATCTGTGCCCACCAAGTGTCACACACTCACACCTTTTAGTTTACAACTGTTTTGAAATGTCGTGGGGATGGGAGTAGGGTGTCTGCCTACCTATGCTATTTTTTCTCTTTAAATGAGCATTTGCCCTTTAGTCTTGCTAAGAAGCACAGTTTAACTCGGAGGACACTCAACTGTGGAACTTGCTGGCTCATAAGGGGTTGGAGCAACTTCTTGCCATGTAAGTCTCAGTCTGGTGAGGCACCAAGGATACAGGAAGGTGTCAAGTAATGCCACCTCCTGCTCAAACACATTTGTGGTTGTCATTCAGCAGTGTGCTTGCATATATTTTTCAATTTAATCTTATTGGGTTTAATGGGATTTGGAGTGTCCCTAGTGCTTGAGCTACAGCTGTGCAATTGTCTGACTTGCAGCTTCACCCAGAGGCTGCACGAAAGCAAACTGGGCAAACCTGCTTTCACTCTTGCACCCAGCACCTGCAACCCTCTGCTCCTCATAGACCTCAGTCAAATGAAGACTGCACCTCTTGGCAGGTTAGATAAATGTCTGCCAGGAATGGATCAGGTGTAGTTTCTCCCTGCTTGGACTGGAAGAATGGCCTTCCACAAGCAATTGCAACCCAATTTTCTGAAATTTCTAGGAAATTATACTACATGGTGGTTAGACTGGTAGATGGATGACAAGTACAGCTACTAGCTAGTAACCAAAATTAAAACAAATCTTAATTATTCTGATTTTTCTCTAGCTGTTAAACCTTTCTAACTTTACTTAGGTACCACCTCCAAGAAGAGAAGATGGGGGAAACAGAATGTTTTCCTGTTGGAAAGAGAATGCTTTTCAACTTAATGTTTAGAGGACGTACTTTCCACCCCTTTTTACCTGTTACTTCTCTTAAGTGTTGACACAGACAGACAAAAAGTCTAGGTCATAAATGACAATCATAAGCCTCTTGGGCAGCTAAGTCCAAAATATCTATCTTGTGAACTCCCACCCTAAGCTGTTTGTCTCTGGCTACATCTCCCCTGTAGCTCCATTTTCTTGGTAAAATTTCTATGCTGGCCATAGATGCAATTAGTCAAATCCAAATGTTTTTGTCTGAGCACAAGGACTAGTGAATTTCCCAAAGAGACACTTTTCCATCTCTTTCACCTTGCAAGAAGAAGACTTAATTTTAAGTTTACTTCTTGCCTCCTGTCATACTTTGCTTCTGAATGCCTTCATTGAACACATTTGTGGCATCCTTGTCTAGGTGACAAGGGATTCAGAAGGCTCTTTCACATCAGGGTGCAGTTAAAACAAGGGGAACTGTGAAAAACTGTCTTAAAAATAATCATCACCCTGTAAGCTGGATTGCCATTTGGGGAGGTGAGAGAAGGCTGGAATAGAGACAGTTGCACCCATAAATCATCTAGTTGTGGGTTAAAAGGGGCTTTCAGTTTCCAAATCTTGTTACTTTTCCAGTGAGATAGCTTTATTTGGGGGAGTCAGGCTTGTATCTTATCTTGAAATTTAGTATCTTGGCTCCTTCTTTAATCAGCAGAGATCTGTTTGATGCAGCCAATGGAGCCTGGAGGATGAATCAGATGCCCTACCAGTACAGATGGGCTTCAGCTCTTTAATGTTGGCTCCTCCTGCCATTTGATACTCCAGGGCAGATGAGACATCTGCACGGGGCTGGTAGACGTGATGCAAGATGGAGAAAGCCCACATTCTTTTTGGTGAAGCAACTGGATGCCAACGAGGATACTCCACAACACCCAAAATAACTTCAGACACTTGCTTTTAGGCTACTGAATCCTGGTTTTAGAGAGATTAATTATTTCTAGATTCATAAATCATACAGAATATATCTCCACGGACTGGAGTGAACTGAACTCCCACACTGATGCCTGAATTTAGATGTTCTCACCTTGTATCAAATCTCTTGTCCCAGCAGGATCAAGTGGCCTAAATGTGGGTACCCCACCTGGACTTGTGGGTGCTGCTGCAGGAGGGTGAGGGTTTCCCAGCAGTGCCATGCCTTCTCTGTCAAACCCATGCAATTATTGCTGAGGTGTCTCAGAGGGCTGCATTTAAGCCACCCATGTCCTTAAATGGCTGGGAGAATGCTGTCAGTGCATTCACTGCCAGGAACACTCTGATGTGCCTGGGAGGGGAGAGCCAAGGTCTGCACTGATATTATTCACACGGCTTTTTTCATGTCTGCTGTGGGTTCACAACTGGCTCACACAGGCAGCAGTGATGCACCCTGTGCTTATTTTGCACTGTGTTCTGTTTTCCAGCTCAAAAGGCATATTGGAGGATGATGCTGAGACTCCCATTTTTTATCCTAGAGTTTTCTGACCTGGTGGTTCTGTGCAAGCAATTTGAGTTGTGCCCTCTGACACTAACAGCACCCTCAGAGATCCCCCAGCACTTTTTCATTAATTAGAGCCACACTTTCAGGTTATTGTATTTTTTTCTGCCAACCTAGTCCTCGGGAAATTTGGGAATTTTATTCCAGTATTCAGTGGTTTGAAATTCTTTTTTTGGCATCAGCACAGACTTTGCAGAGTGGCAAGATGTGTGCTGAGAGTCTGAATAATTCAGGTAAAATTCCTCCTTGGAATACACAGGCTTTGTCTGAGAGCCTCTTTAAATGAGAACAAACATTAGCCTCTGTGCACTGTAGTAACAGGGTAGGGATAACGAGAAATTTTGACCTGTAGTGGAGCTGTGACAGGAGGGACTAAACTAAAGAAATTAATGGGGATCAATCCCAGGCTAAGGAAGAGAGAGTGAAGGTCTTGACATATTTGTTTACAGTGTCTTCTCTGGCTTTGCAAAGAGATTCACTGGATGGACACACAGAATTGTGTCTATATACTCCTGCCGATGAGCATGTCTTTCAGCTTTGAGACAGCAGTTCCTGTAGTTCCCCTCTCTTGTTTTACCTCAGTGACCAGGTTTAAGGGCAATAAACTCCTTTCCAATAAGCCTGTAATTCCATGTTGCTGTTTCATGCCAGGGGAGGAGTAGTGGGGATAAATGAAACTTCCCTGCCGAGGTGCTGAAAGGTTTCCATTGTCAGTTTGACTCAAGTACAGGTGTGATACAGGAGAGCAAAGATGACACCCACACTTAAAAATGTTTGGGCAAACTTGTTATTTGAGAGCACATTACTGTGCTCCCACATCCTCCCCAGCGGCTGTGTGACACTGCAGAACCTGGTCAGCAAGGACTGAGAATCCCCATCACAAGGGCCTTGCAACAGATGCCTCTGCAAGCACACAGCAGGAGCACCAACAGCTGGGAGAGAATCACATCCATCAGCAGTGGGGAGGCACCCCAGGCTGCTCACTGCCTCCCAAAACATGTGCAGGGGGAAGCCACACCATCAGCAGAAGAGCTCTGGCAGCTCACATGGCACTACTGCTAACAACATTCTTTAGAAGAGCTGCATTGCAGAAGCGATAATTAAAACCAAATTAATTGAATTTCATAACTCATGCGTGGATAACTGCCTAGGAAATCATTTACTGCATTAACATCCTTAGCAGCTATTTCCATTTGAAACAGCTGGAGAGAGCTCCTTGCAATCTTAGCAGTACATTTCAGTGTTTAAATAGAAACAAGATAAAAGTATCCACACAACAGCACAGTTTGGAGATAGGTGAGTAATAATTTCCCTGCCAAGAGGCTCCACACAGAGCAGTGCCTCCAGAGCAGGTCACAAACACTCAGACAGGTGTAAGCATCCCTCCCTACCACCCAAGGACACAGGAGCAGAAAGGCAGAGCACTTGCCAGTGACAACAAGCTTGCAGGCAGGAAGGCTGGAGCTCTGGGATGAAGAAGAGGATGAGCAAGGGACACAAAACCTGGTTTGGAACACCAGATGTAAGTGCCCAGGATTGCTACTGCTGTAGCACTGGATTAGCCTGTGCTCTGTGGCACGATGTTGTTACTCATGGTGTACATTTCACTCGAAGATAATCCCTACACTGCACAGCTACCCCTCCTCTGAGCTTCTGTCTGGGCTGCAATGCTGCAATCACAGTCCTAAAGAGCCTTTGAAACTATTAATTGGTTTTGACCAATTGGCTTGAAAATGGAGGCCTAGAACCACGTCCTGGGAGGAGGCCAACAAAATATTTGTGGGGCCCATCATTGGTGTGAAATGCATAAAGTAACCCCTCATCTTTTTGGTGTTGCTGGCAGGGAATCATTTTAATCTTGATGTAATAGCTATCCCAAAATATCTTTTTTGAATAGCCTTACAAAAGCTGCCAGACAAATCTTTCATAGCTTTAAATATTACTGGTACTTTCCAGATAACGTAATTCTGCTTTTTCTGGGCCATTCCTAGCATACTACAGGCATGCTGCATGACTGCAGAGGCAGTGGCACAACAAAAGGTTTGCCATTGCTGACTTCCTCCCTGGCACTGAGTTCCCGGGCCTTCTGGCCTCTCACCTTTACAAAACACATTGATAAGGTAGGGGAAGCTGAGGAAACAAGCTAAGATTCAGCTGTCATTCTAATAAAATAAAAAAGCCAAATGTCTCCCTTCAAACAGTCAGACTTTGATTTATGTCTCTAATTTGTGCTTCTGCAGACTAAAACCAGAAACTAATTCTGGTGTCCTAAAGAAATCATGATGGGTACACTGCCAGCAGCTCCCTCTTTCATGAGCTAGGAAGGACTTAATAATCACTTGTTAAACATCCAGATTGCAATCCTTTTAAGCTCCTGTAGAGCCAAATCAGCATCCTATCCCTACCCAAGAGATGGACAGCACAGGTTTGCCTGTGAAGCAGGTGCACAGCAAGACACAGCAGATAAGGCTATACTGAATTTATAGTCCATTTATAGCTCCAGCCAGCAGTTAAAAAGATGTGATGATAGACATCATCACATGGAGCTTATTAGATTTTTTAAAAATAAATATTATTCGTGACTCAGGATTAAATTCTGCAGTTCTTGCTTGGACAAACCTGCTGAGCTTTCAGATAAACAACACACTCCAGCACACAGATCTTGACTAAGTCCGAGTGAAACTGGAGGTTTCAAAACTATCCCAAAGTTATTCTATAAATGGAAAAAAGGAGAGGCAAGCAAAAAACTTTTAAAAAAATCACAATGCCAAATGTTGAAGAGCCCTCTTAAAGATAAACTTGAGATAAAAAATGAAATACTATGTTGTTTTGCAGTCCAAGGCAAAAAAGCCCACTATCTCCAGTGACACAGAGCTTTATTTCATGGTAACCATCTGATATTTCCACTATGGTTGTCAATCATGTCAATAATGTCATCAGGAGTCTGAGGACTAATTTAGGCACAGACCTGCTTTGATTTGCATTAGATATTTTGATTTGCACACACAATAGTTAAGGAAACAGACTTTGTATTCTGCATCTGTATATGGAAGCTCATACAAATCCAGGTTTGTTAAAAATCACAGGGATTAATGGTGGGCTTGGCAGTGCTGAGGTAACAGTTGCACTCAATCTTAGAGGTCCTTTCCAGACTTAATGATTCCAGGATTTTAAGTAAATAGAGACTCTTCAATCTAATTTTTTTTTTAATACTTCTAGAATTAGTCTGCAAAGTCTGATTTCTGAATACTTATTCCTGCTGTGAAACAAATTGCTTCATTATAATATTGCTTGAGCTACTCACTAGCCATTCATTTAAAATGACTTTAAATACACTTTTATTTTCCTTCTAGAGAAACATCACATTTCTCACGAGGGGAAGAGAAGCAAGGAGGCTCTTCAGTGGGATACCATTAATCAGAGCCTTCATTCTTGCTATTCGGCCATTTAATCAACCCTCACCACAACAAAACCCTCATTGGCTTCAGCAGCTTTACCTGAATAAAAATGTGAAGAATTTACTGCTTGACAAATATTATTACAACAGGGGATAAGTCTATATCCCAAAAAAAACCCCCAAAACCCACAAAAAACAAAAAACCAAAACAAAACAAAACTGACCAAAACCCAACAAAACAAAAAATCAAACAACCCAACAAAACCAAAAAAGTAAGCTGTTAAATTACAGCTCTGCCAGTGTTAATGGTGGTAACTGTAGTCAACCAAAGCCTGTAGCCCTGAGAGTGGGGTGCTCATCCTGGACACAGCCAGCTTCAGTTGGTCCCTTGTTTGTGTATATAGTAACCAGCCCCAAACAGATCGAGTAAGGGCAGCCCCTGCTGCTAAACTTCCAGTTCAGCATTTTAAGACCATCACAATCTTAGCTCTATAAAAAGCCACATGGAATTAGTTCAAGATCTTTCCTTGCCATTAGGAAAAAATAGCAGATGGCATTGAGTCCTCCTCTAAACAAGCGGCTGAGAAATGGTAGAGGGACCACAGGAGGTAAGACAACACCCCATGGCAAGGCAGGGGCCTCCTCGGTGAAGAGCTTTGAGAGAGTTCAGATGAAAGGTTCAGCTTTAGTGACTTCTCTTTGCAGGCAGCAGAAGCTCTCCAAACAGGTGGGATGAATAAGTAGATGAGAAAGAGGTGGCACCAAGGGAAAAATCTGTCTCTGTATAAAACGGAGGAGAACTGAAATTAATGATGAAATTCAAACTAAGATAATGAGGCAAACAGCTTCAGATTTTGAAAAATTAACTACAGAACGTTTGACTATATCCTCAAAACTCACTGCTGAGGGAAGCTGAAGTGTGTGACTTTATTAAACAGGCATTAATCAGTGTCAAAAAAAAAAAAAACCATGGATGAGTTATATTGCCTCTGCTGTCAAGACATGAAAATGAGGGAAAAGAATCTGATTGCCCATGACTTCCTGCAGTCAAATGCATTTTTCACATCCAGCAGTGCCAGAGGTTATGCCTCTCTGTTCCTTCCCTGTCTCCCTTCTGCAGCTGTACCTCACCAGTCAATCTCCTTGTGCAAGTGTGTGGCATCTAAATGGTTTTTACTATAGTAACAGACACTTACAGAAGCTGGACAAAAAACTGAAAAAGGAAATTACTAGTTAAAAAAAACCCCCAGAAACAACCTGTTAACGCTGGTATTAGAGTGTGTGCTGAAATAATACTCCAGGGCTCTTCACTTAAATAAAAGTGAAGGAAGGTCCTACTCAGAACACCAAAACATTTTGGCTCACCTGTCCCCTTGTTTTTCTTGCAAGACAGGAAGAGCTTTTGGTTCAACAGACAACATAGATGAACACAGAAGGTACAGAACACATCTATCATCACATGAATGAGGCTCTTTAGGCTAATCCAGAGCAGCCTAAATTACAGAGGAAGGTTAGATTATGGAAATAAACTCTCAATTTAGAGTCCCATTCCTCACCATCTTCACTCTTGCAATAAATTCAAGTGATGCAGCACTGGTTTCCCCAACAACTTTGCTATTGAGCTGCAGTGCTTGCACTGTCAGGGAAGGACAGAGCAGGCATCAAATGCACAATACACAGCTAACAGCAGTCAGGAGTTGGTGACAAGGTGGGCACAGCCTGGTGTCCCTTTTCCAGCATGAAATCTTGGAGCATTTCTTCACTCTTCCATGCTCCTGAACAGTGAAGATCCCCTATGTGTCAGCACAATTTAAAATAATCACAGAATGGTTTGGGTTGGAAGGGACCCAAAAATCATCTAGTTCACACCCCTTTACCATGGGCAAGGACACCTTCCAGTAGACCTTGTTGCTCAGAGCTGTATCCAGCCTGGCCTTGAACACCTCCGGGGGGAGGGAGGGGACATCCACAACTTCTCTGGCCAACTTGTTCCAGGTTACTTACCTAGCAACACTCAGCTTTACTCCCTTCTTTGAGATGTGTGTTATCCCATTGTATGTGCAAATAAAGTTAAGCCTGATTAACATGAAACATTGAATCAACTAAAGAAAAAAAATTAGGTTTTTGTCAAGCACTGACAGAGGCTGCCCAGTGAAGTGGTTGAGTCACCACCCCTGAGCCAGACAAGCAAAAGGAGGTATCTACCAAGGAGAATGGGTTTCTTATTTTAAAAATAATGAAAACAGTGTGTCTGGATTGAGGTTCATATTCAGTGTTATCCTGCACCTTTCACTGCCCTTACTCAGGAAGGCCACCAGAATTAACTCTGGGTATTAGTGACCTTAAGCTGAGAATTCATTCCACAGCCATAATGAATTGGAAAAAAAATGCCAATCACTAAAGATCATAGAATGCTTTGGGTTGGAAGGGACCTTTAAAGGTCATCTAATGCAATCCCTTCTGCAATGAGCAGGGTCATCTTGGCCTAGATCAGGTTGCTCAGAGCCCCATCCAACCTGACCTTGAATGTTTCCATAGATGGGGATCTGTCCCTAGCATGTACTGGCAGCAGGGGGTGCCCCAACCCAGGTGCAGCACATTGCACTTGGTCTTGTTAAACCTCAGGAGATTCCCTTGGGCCCACTTCTCAAGCCTGTCCAGGTCCCTCTGGATGGCATCACATCCTTCAGGGGTGCCAACTGCACCACTCAGCTTGGTGACATCTGCAGATTTGCTGAGGGTGCACTCGATCCCTTTGTCTATGTCATTAATGAAGATATTAAATAACACTGGTCCCAGTACAGACCCCTGAGGGACTCCACTTGTCACCAATGTTCATCTGAACACCGAGCCATTGACCATTACTCTCTGGATGTGACCATCCAACCAATTCCTCAGCCACAGAACAATTCACCCATCAAATCCATCTCTCCCCAGTTCAGAAAAGGGTGTTACTGGGGACCCTGTCAGAGGCTTTACCACAGTTCAGATAAATGACATCTGTAGCTCTTCCCTTGCCCACTGATGCAGTCACTCCCTCATGGAAGGCCCCTGGGTTGGTCAGGCAGGGCTTGCCCTTGGTGAAGCTGTGCTGGCTGTCTCCAATCACCTCCCTGTTCCCCACGTGCCGTAGCACAGCTTCTAGGAGGATCTGCTCCCTGATTTTGCCAGGCACAGAGGTGAGGCTGTCAGGTTGGTACTTCCCAGGTTCCTCCTTTCTACCCTTTTAAAAGATGGGTATAGTTTCCCTTTTTCCAGTCACCTGGAACTTCACCTGACTTTTCAAGTATCATGGGGAGTGGTTTGGCAACTACATCAGGACTCTGGGATGCATCTCCTGGGATCCCATGGACTCCTGGACAGTCAGACTCCTCATGTGGTCATGAACCAGATCTTCGCTAACAGCGGGGAGCACATTGCTCCCTCCTTCCTGTCTTGTGCTGCACTCACTCAGGAGGTGTGGGAAGAGAGGCTGTCAGTGACCACTGAGGCAGAAACATTGCTGAGTACCTGAGCCTTCTCTTCAGCTGTTGTTACCACTGTGTCAGCCTTGCTTGTCATGAGTGGTATGGTTTCTTTCTTCCTTTTCTGGCTGAGATATCTGCAGGGCCCCTTCTCATTCTCTGCATCCCTTGCCAAGCTGGGCTCCAGCTTTGCCTCAGCCTTCCTCCTTTGCCTCAGCCTTCCTCACCTACAAAGCCAGACTGTGCCCTTATACTCTTCCCAGGACACCTGCCCTTGCTTCCACTGCCTATGCATTTCCTTCTTGCCCTTCAGTTTAACCAGAATGTCCCACCTCAGCTAGGCCAGTCTGTCTTCTTTGCCCAATTGCTTGCTCCTGGGAAGCACAATCTCTTGCACTCTGTGGAAGGTGTCCCTAAAGATCTAGCAGGTCTGTACTGCTTCCTTGTTCCTGAGGACACTTTTCACAGAAGGTCCTATTTACTTCCTCCTTGGAGAGCTGAAAGCTGGCTTTCCTGAACTTTGCTTTCCTAAAGTTCAGGGGCCTAACTTTAGTGCTCGCCTGACCCATATCTCTCAGTACTGCAAACTCCACCAGCACATGATCACTGCAGCCCAGGCTGCCTCCAATGCTGACATCCCAGAATAGCCTGCTTGTGTGGGTGACCATCAGATCCAGTATCACATCCCCTCTGGTAGGGCTGTGTCAGGAAGTTATCCTGCACGCATTCCAGGAGTCTCCAGGATTGCCTACAGCCTGCAGCTCTCCCAGCAGATTTCAGGGTGGTTCAGGTGCCCCCTGGGAGCACAGTGCCTCCTGTAGCTGGAGCAAGAAGCCTTCATCAATAGCTCCCCTTAATCTGGGGCCTGGAGGCACCAACACGAGTTTCTCTTTGCTGCTTTGGTCTCTGGTTCTTGTCCCAGGCTTTCAACCTGCTCATGTCTGTTCTTCAGAGACAACTCTCCACACTCAGTGCAGCTCTTGGTGTAGAGGGCAGCCCCCCCACCTCTCCTTTCTCCTCTGTCCCTTCTGAACAGCCTGTATCCATCAACAGTTGTACTCCAGTGATGGGATTCATCCCACCAAGTTCCAGTAGTGGTAACTACTGGATTTCCACAGCACAGATGTCCAGCAGCACAGTGGCTTCCAGCTCCTCCTGTCCATTTCCCATGCTGCCTGCTTTGGTATAAAGGCGCCTCAGCTGAGCTGTCAGCAGTGTCATCTTCCCAGAGAAACATCTCTTAATTCCTCTGAGATACTTCACTGGTGTTTCCCTGTCGGGGATGCCATCCCGGAACAAATTCACCTTGCAGTTGTTTATACCTCAGCAGACCATGCCAAGACCATGCTGTAGACATTTAGCTGGCTGCTGACAGATGTCTCCAGTAATAAAAATGAGGAGAATCTGCTCTAGAAGTGTGAGCCTGCCATTTTTCATCAGTCATTCACCAGGTCACGCAGGCCCTCCCACAAATACTACAGAAGCTCCAAGACCATGAATGTTTTAATTAAAGATTCAGGGCACACACTGAAAATAGGAGACATTGTCTGAACTCCTATTCTGGAAAAAACAATGTTCCTTTTTCACTGTTTTTGTTTGGTTGGTTAGTTGGTTGGTTGGATTTTTTTCCATTTCCTTATAAAAATGCAACAATACCTTTGTGGTTCTGATTACTGATGTGGTTTTACAGGTATATAGCTGAACCTGGTGCCATTATAATCTCTTTCCTAGGTGGTACTGAGTTAGAGACTGTGTATTATGTGGTACTTGTGGCACTGAATTTCATTTATCATATTATCACCTCTCATAACATGCCAGAGATCCTTCTGGAATGCTGCAGCTTATTTTTCTTTTCACTGTCTTGAATAATTCTACATTATTGTCACCACATTATTTTCCACTAGCTTTTAGGAATACAATCAGCAGCACAGTTCCTCCTGGGTCATTGCAAACCTGACCATTTATTGCCTCCTAGGTGTCAAATTATTAAAACAAAAGATAAAACTCCTTATCCCAACAAAACTCAGCAATTTCTGTAAGGATCTTTAATGAGTGACCTCTAAAAAGCTTGTGGAAAGCCCTGTACACTGCAAACTGGAGGACCCTTCATGACATGTATGTAGACACTCTCAAAGAACACACAAAACCTTCTTTACTGTACCTCTTATTTATCACCAGCCCTGCTGTTCCCCTCAGTTCAGCTAGCACAGATGTCAGACTTGCCCCACTGTTCCCTATATGCCTCCAAGACCCCCTTAGAAATACACCTCACACTTGTACAATTTTCTGTGCTTGGGTATCAAGCCTGCTTTCAGATGCAGGCACCACTTTGATGCAGCTGGTAATCCCACTGTGGAGTTCTGAGTAATTACCATCTGATCCTGTTCATCTGTGGTTATCTATTTAATTGAAAAGAATATAATTTAACTTCTCTGGCTTAATTTTGCCATGTTTTGGCACAAATTTGGCAGGCTTCTTACTCCTGATGGGTTAAATGACTGTAATTCCTGTTTATTACAATCATGTAAATTTTAATAGCTTTACATCACTTTTATGCTGTAATTGCTATTGTTAACAGCAGAGGAATTTTTTAATTTGTTTTAAAATTGAAACACTGTATTCTATAATAATATGAATACAATTTTACTTTGCCCATACATTGAAGAGAATGCTACTGCTGAGTTCAGTGACAGAGTCAGGAAAAATACTCTTCCCAGCTTTCCTGATAGTTTAATAGCACTAAATGGGAAAAAGACCCACACTACCAATTAGGTTTCACATTACCAGACTTAACACACTCCCCAAACCTATGCAAGCTACACAATTCACATTAAAATACATGCATTCTAAAAATATTTGAAGCTTGCTTTACTTCATCACATTTGGCAACCTGTTGCATTTTGTCTTCCACCAATGGTCCAGATGGCAAAATTCCTATGACTGTTTAGAGAAACAGAAAAGCCAACTGAATAAGTCAGAGCTTTGTGGAATTGGATGTTGAATTAATGACTGAAAAATGCCCTTTTGCATACAGAACTGAGATGCTGTATTCCCCTCAACCTGCCCATTCACAGAAGTCTGGAGAAATTTTAATTTCATGGGGCTACCCCTCCAGACAACAGTAATTTTCAATGTTAAACAAGAAATAATTGGAGGTTGAGTGTGGAACCAGAAGTATTTATAGAAATTATATAGTAAATGTATGTCAACAAAAGCTACAATTCAGAGTATCAGTGATGATTCCTCCACGAGTTATAAACAAGAAATGAAGCCATGCCTGCATGATTCATAAATAAGCTGTAACACTGTCCCTACAGTTGCCATCCTTGCTACAAGAGACACAACACAGAGTAATCCCATTCCTCTGATTTCATTTAACAAATAAACAGTTTATGTTCAGCACCAGCCCCATTCCAAAGCTTAGGACAGAACTTTGACAGCAGTCTGAGGTATATTCACATCTGGTGACAAATACAATAAATATGACAGTGGGAACATGCCTGCTAAAAAGACCATGTCTTAAAAAAAGCCATGGCAGTCATTCCAACAGCAGCTTATCTTAATTTCCAATAACAGCTACTGACCAACCTTAGGTCCACTCACTTTCACTACTTGTAAAGTCAGGCAGGTCTGTGGAATGCAATGTTTACAATATCAGCTTAATACGGTTAATATCTTAATACTAGCTCCCAAGTATAAATTTAAAAGTATGTTTTAACTATCAAATTTCAGAGGAAATAAGCTGATGAGCATATGAATGTGGAGCCAAGTGTTTTCTGCCCTTGGTGTGACTCCTAGAGACAGGCAGCAGCCCATGCATGGAACAGCTGCCGTGACACAAAAGGTTCATTCTTTACCTTTGCCACTTTTCAGAAGAGCATTACCCAAATTCAAAAGCTGTTCACCCCAAAATGAAAATATCTATAAATTGAGTTAAAAATCTGCATTCCCTCTTCCTCCCCCATTTCTTTTGCCGGCCTTCAGCTCTTCATTTATTACCCAGGGGTTATTTTCTAGTTTTATGACTTTCAAAGTAGCTTTTAAATTTTTCTCTCCTCTAATGGGATTGAATTTCTTTTGGCAGAATCTTTGCAAAGAAGGAGAAGGGAGGGCAGAAGGGCAGCAAAAGAGAAAAGGGAATATAAACCTCTCTAATTCTTGAAATACATAAGGAATACACATCTGGTTCATCTTCAACATCTATGACATCCATCTGTTTTAAAACAATCAGCTGGGAGATCTTCTGATAAAAGTGGGATTTTCATGATTTTTATTAGTTTTGCACCCTCTTTCAATGGATACAATATTTCCTGTGGTTATGACCTGCACTGAAGATGATGAGAAAGTTGTTTTTTCCTTAGGACTGACACTTCCCCATACTGTCTGTGACTCAGGGTGAGGAGGGTACCCCAAGCTTCCCCAGCCAGACGCTCAGCAGGGCAAGGAAGACTTGACCTTTTCCTGGTAGTGGGAACTTCATGAACTTTCCCCTGCACTTGGGCTGCTGCCAAGTGGCCACACTCATTATTTATGCGCTGGTTTGCCCACAGTAAGTCGCTTGCTTGGTTCAGCTCCGCTGACGTAAGGCTTTAACACAGGGAACACGTCGTCTGCAAAGACACAACAAGAGTCTGGAAGAGCCAAGAAATGTTTGCGTGCTTGGGACTTCAAAGTCTAAAAGAGTTTTGATTTTGTACTGCACATGTGGAAGACTTAAGTGTAACATGGTAAGTTCTTTGAGCACTGCCTGGTAATGTTACTCTAAATAACCTGCAATCCGACTGGCTGGAGGGGAAAGTTATTCTTTTCAGGTGCACGCCTGTATAAAAAACCTCTGGAGTGTGCATCCACCCACAGGAAACTTCCCATGCCCTCTGGCACATCAGGTACCCACACAACTGCCCAGCTAACCTCGTCTGACATGCCTGTGTGTTCCCTGCTAACTAACAACAGAAATACTTTTGTCTGAATTCTTGTATTTCAGGTCAGCTCCATGAGCCATCGGAATCCAGCTTTCTGTTTCGTGCAGAGTGACGGTCACTGGCTTGGGGTATTTGGGTGCATTTACCTTGGAGATTCAAATATCACATAGATTTCCCATAGTGATGTTCCTGGCATTGACATTTCCTTTATTTCCTAGGATTTATGTTGTTGGTGGTTTTTTTTTTCATAATTTAGTGCATGATAACATGAGAAAACTGCATGAACTCTAAGAAACAGATGTTCATGTATGGTTAAGTGTATGGTTAAGTCTGATCTTGCAAAGAATAGACTGCAACTGCATTTTCCATGTGAGCAAATGAAATTGGCTTTTGCCCAAATGTTTCAGACTAACCCGGACTACACTGTGCAAGTCTGTGCTGAGATGAAATACATTTCAGCAGAGTTGTGTTTACAGCTGAAGACCCAGTGACACAGCACTGCTCACTAACCTACTTTTTTTGGCCACGTAGCTGGATATTAAAAGCTCTTTCTGAGCAATCAATTTCAGCAGTTTGAGGCACAAAATTTATTCTTACAGGGGATAAACTGTTACCTTAAGGCTTATCATCATCTTATAATTTGCCCCAAAGTGTTTCATTACCTTGTTAATTTTATGTAATATTGTCAAATAGATATAGTTTTGTGAATTATTCTTTCTTCCTTAGGTTCCAAAGAATCAAATGTGATTTTCTAAGTTTTGTTCATGACAGCTTAAGACTATTAATGAAGTCAATACTGATTTAAAAACTCTGAAAGAATTTAGATAATTATTTCCCAACAGGACTAATTTAGAAAATAACTTGGCTGCTAACATTCAGAAAGAGCCAATATTTTCTAAGGGAACAGATTTTGCTTGCAACATTATCAAACCAAAATTCTTTTAGAGATATATAATTGTCAGTAAAATATGTATGGAAAAATGTCAAAATGGGGAGAAATGTTGTTTTTTTGTAATCCTAGGAGCACAGCAGCAACTTGAACATAGTACACATAGAGAATGCAATAATGCAAACACCACCTATTTGCAAACAGCTGCTCAGTGTTCACTTGTGCCTGTAGTCTTCATGAAAAGTTTGTCATTTAAAATAATAAATAAAGCTGTGCATCATTAAGGCCAAAACACTAATATACTTGAATTCTTGAATTTGTAAGACTAAAACTGTCCTGTAGTTTGCAGCTAAAAAAAAGCCTTACTTATAACTCCTGTGAAATATATAATTGAGTACTTATGGCAATAGAATGAATGTGCATATATATAAACACTTATAAACCCCTTCCTGTTTAGCAAAAGCTACACCTCTACAAGATATTATTAGAGCATCTAGAAGCTCCATCCATAAACCAGAGCCCAGTGTGTCAGGTGACCTACAAACACAGAGTGCAGTGTTTATCCCCACAAATCACCACTGAAGAACTCAGGCAACTGATGGACTTAAGGACCACACCAGCAGCAGGGTAACCACTGGTGTGGATTTTAGGTATCCTGATCATTTTAAGGGATTTAGTAAAACCAGAAAAGTTTCTTTATAAATATTAAAGCAGATTCCCATTTTAGGGAAAATCAAAGGACAAAGTGAGGGAAAGCATAACAATTTTTAGTTTGAAAATGTAACATAGCAAGTGTAATTGATTTAGAGCTCTGAATGCTAATAGGGTATACATATATATCAGATCAGAGATACAATTTTATTTCCTGTAGGCAGTTAATAGGTGATTGACATATTTGTATTTATTAAGCATGTTTCCAAGCTATTTTCTGGAATTCACTGCCACACAGAGTCAACTGAAATTCTGGCCTGTTGTAGTATGAACTTGTTTAAGCAAGGAAAAAAATACAGGGGGATCACTTTCCACCCAAACTGACAAATTAACAGTTTACTCATTCAATGAGCCTTCTGGTTTTATATATAG
Organism: Rhipidura dahli; assembly: GCA_013399225.1. Lineage (NCBI taxonomy): Eukaryota > Metazoa > Chordata > Aves > Passeriformes > Rhipiduridae > Rhipidura > Rhipidura dahli. The sequence goes on from VXAC01006721.1 coordinate 94,376, forward strand.
TAGAGTACTGGACAAGGTAAAGTTTTCTTCTGCTTTTTAGTTTCAGGACTGGGTTTTTCACTTAAATAGCACAAATGTCATGCAAAAGAGCCTTACAAAAAACCTCACCAAAACAAAAAAATACTCACCCGGGAACCCCCAAATATGAGAATGTAGTGCTCTGCATGTTTCAACACAAAATGTTCAGAAGGCTGTATCTTCAACCAAGTGTTTCCTGGCTGTAGCCATCACCAGTTCTGACAGATTCTTCTTTTTCCATTATGTACCTTCCCAATTGCACAAGTCTGAAAATATTTTTCACAGAGATTCCCTAAAACATTAAAACACGAGCAGATTTTATTCTAGCTTAAGGCATGAAAAGGAGACATAGCTCAAATCCAGAAGCCTATTTTTGATTAAATGAGAAACCATTGCTGTTGGAAGGAGGAACACTGTCACACATGGAATGTGAACACGGATGCACTCACTCATGTCAGGGAATGCAGTAACTGCACCATTAACTTCAGTCTCTTACTCACCATCATCATACCTCAAATCACACACAATGGGGAAAGCCAGATCTTGTTACTAGCCAGATGGAGACCCTCTGAAGAAAAATAAGATATGCAGAAATTGATTTAAAGAATTTTAAAGCACTCTTTTCTGTAAGAGTACAAAATCACTGCCAAGACTGAGCAAATGCAGTGTCAGAGGAATTAGAATAGATATTGTGTCCTTGTGAATAAACAGAGCAGCAGTAAGGAATATATCAGATATCGGTATAACTGTAATGGTGTCAATATCATGTGCAAATTAAATCACCCACATAAGTCAGCAGTCACACTGCTCCTTAAAAAACTACCTGCAGGCATTGCTAAACATCTTGGCCACTGCCAAAGATTTACCCCTTCCCAGTCAGGATATCTAAACCAGCCTCCTGCAATATGATGCAACCCAAACAAATGACACAACACTTTGTCTGCAGTGCCTGTGGCTGGAAAGAGCAAATACACAGTGTCAAGAATGAAAAGAATGGATAAATGTTTTTATCATGGATAAAAACAGAGCTCACTCCAGCCATCATGTTATCTGGCAAAGGTGAACTTGTACAGCCTCTGGCCACATCAAGTTCTGAACCTTTTGCTCTTTATATATAGATGTGTCTGTGTACATATCTGTAGCTATCTATATATATCTCCACACACTCACAGATATATGCATATACATGGGTGCTTCACTGAACAAAACTAGTCAAGCAAAAAATTTCACTGACCTATTTCTCCCCAAGCAAATCTACATCAAGTCCTGCTCCTGCTTTTATTGATGTCAGCTGGTATCAATCAGTTCCTTCTTAGGTTGCATGCTGCCCTGTACACTGAGGAGGCACAATCATTCATAACAGAGTTATCCAAAAAGCCTAATGGGTTCAATCTTCTCACTGCAATGGTTTCCTGACTGCCATCTGCATACTCTGCAGTTCACTGCATTTCAGTGTAACTGAGTTAGCTGATCTGCAGGAAAAGACAGGGAAGAGAAGGCAACTTTGTGCAAGGAGACAAAATCAAGAGCACTGACTGCAGCAAATGAAAGTTTTATCTCTGGAATCTTAAGTCCCAAGTTTTTTGAAAACAGTAAATGACAAAGATAAAAAGTTACAGATATGAAAAGACAGTTACCTTTCTCAGATATTGCTTCAACTGACAAGAGGAGCTCAATTTTCAGACTGACTAGTGGTATCAATTCAGTGACATGTCAAGCCTCTGCATAAATGATACAATAAACACAATAATAAAAATTATAAATGAAATATAATAAAAATTCTGATAGCATTACTACATTTCCAGAAACTGCTTGTACCAGCCAGTGGAGTGGGGATGTCACATTTCATCCTGTCCCTTTGATCCATCACTGAAAAAAAACCCCAAAAGGCCACCAAAGCCCACCCAAACTACTCACTCTCCTCTTCCAGTCAAATTTCACATTAAGAGAGTGCCTGCAAGATTTTACAGTATCATTTTTCCCCTTCTATTTCAGCTCTTTTGCCATGATCTCTGCGCAGCACCCACCATTCCCCAACAAAACTGAAAGAACAATGGACTGCCAATCTGAGGAAGAAGAAACCTGTGAAGAGCAGTATGACTCTGAAAACTGCACTTGCAGCTCTGAGCATGCAGAATCCAACACAGGTTTAATCCAGTTTAAATACTGCAGTTGCTATGGCATGCTAGCATATCATACTTTGACTTTTGTCAGTCTTGAAATAGTAGATGTCATTGTGTCACTTTTCCTTTGCTATCCAATTTCCCCCATTATTTCCCCTTATGTTTGCATATATTATCAGATCAAATCTACAAAAATACCCCCCTATCTCCATAATTAAGATACATATTTAAAAAGGTCTCTGGGTTTTACTTAGACATCTAAGAATTATTTCTCAGTTACAATCAGATATGGCTATAATATGCATTGATTGGGCTGGCACTGTTAAAGCTGTGACATTACAAATTTCAACAGGCTAAACGGCTCCAACAGCTACCAAGTATTCCAGGCAGGCATGAACTAAAACCCCTACAAGCCAGAGCAAAATTTTCCCTTGCATATGCATGTAATTCTATGCATATCCTGCTATCAGGCTTCCAACAAAAGTTCAGTCATTCAGAACAGTGTCCTTGTTTTCAGTGAGACCAGATGAAACAGTTCAGCACAGACCTGAAAAACCTCACCCATGAGCCTCCTTGCTATGATGAGACACCCTAAGACAACTCTAGCACTGACTAGCGTTGTGCATGTCAGCATAAAAGTGTCTTACAACCCTCCTTCAGTGCAAGGATGCTTAAAAAACAACCACTAAAAAAGAGTTAGGTTTTCTTCAATGTGAAATGCAAATCCCAAGTCCTTTTTATGTAAAAAGCAGTTTGCTGTTCTAGAGCTGCTGGCCTCACAAAATCTACAGCACAAACACCAAAATACAAGCTAACTTGGTCCTGACAGTCTTCTAGCTGTTATTAGGAGACGTTTTATTTGAATTGCTAGATTTTTCTAAAATGCTCATTTCTATCTCTAAAATGCTCAAGTGAATACCTGGAATGGCAGGAAATGACCATTGCTCCTTTGACTCCCTGGCCAGCCAGACTTTCTGTTTTTGGACAGTAACTAGTCCAAAGGGTGATCAGGCATTGAACAGGCTGCTCAGGGAAGTGGTGGAATCACCACCCACAGAAGTGTTCAAAAGATGTGTAGATGTGACATTTGGGGATGCATTTCAGTGATGAACATAGTGATGCTGGGTTGGTTAATGGTTGGATTTGGTGATCTTTGATATCTTTCCCAACTTAACACTTCTATGACTCAAGACCGATGTCCTGAGAACTCTTCTAGTCCATGCACCCACATACTGTTCTTGTAAAATACTTTTTACCCTTTAACAATTTGCACACAAACCCATGAAATCTCAACTTCTCCCTCACAGGCTCACCAATAACTCTTAAGATACTGCAGAACTGGGTTCCTAGAGTTTCACACTACTTTGATAAGGAGCACTATACGTACGTTGGCCACCAGATTGTCATTCAGGAGTCCATAGAACACTTTGGAGCTGTGGTATGGCCAGGGGTAAGTACACAACACCACACACAGAAAGCTGACATAACACAAGAGCAAACCAGGACAGGACAGCAGCACACAAACATAAAGGAAGCTTTCTTAGATGATGCTTCTGACAATGGAACTTCCCCAAGCAGAATGAAGTACTTCAGCAAAAAGCTCTGCTTTATGGTAATTTGTCAGTTCATGCCAAAAGGATTACAGCACTGAAGGATGTAGGGATTGAAAAAAAAAATCAGTAAGGGAACTCAGGAAGAAACATTCAGCTTCCTCCATGCTTCCAATCAGTCACTGCTGGAAAGTAAATAATCAGCAGTATAAAAAGGAGGCTGAAAAAGAAAACTGTGAAAGATTAAATAAGTAAAGGATGTTATAATGACTAAATTTGCTTCTTTGAAAGAAAAGGCTGGAACAGTTTCATTACAGTATGGAAAATCATACTTGTAAGCAGTTCTTCAGTCTCTGCTTCTCTTACTCTTAAAAACAGAATTTCACACAGACTAAGAAAACTGCCTTTGAGGGAAGAGAGGGTCAACTGATAAAGACATGAAAATTAGGATTTCAAACTTTTTCAGATCCACATTTATTTAAAAAGCTCACAAAAATGGCAGACAATTTCAAAACAATAGAGAGCATATGGGTGCATGAAACAGTATCTTATTTTGAAATGTCAGATCAGCAATTCACACATTAATCAAGTGTCAGAATGCAGATGGTAAACTCTCCAAGAAAATTGAGAGGTTGCACAAATTGGACTGATGATTCATTAGCTGTCAGCTTTCCCAGAGCAGGTAGACAGTGTTGCATTATGAAAAGCACAAGAGTTAAAACAGTAACACAATTCTAAAGAAAATAAGCAAAGGGGGGAAGACAGTTTCTTTGGCATCAGTTTGTTTATAAACAGCCCATTTATATTCTACTCACTGACAAAAGCTTTACAAAGGCCTGATAATATTTCCATACAGTTTTGTTTGGTTTTTTCCAACGGTTATACTATTAGCAATAAACAAGCACTGAGTTTGTAAATAACCAATTTTTAGTATTTGTTTGCTAAAAAAATTGAAACAAGAAAGTTTTCAAAAAATCTCTGCTGAAGCCTGAATTTACTTTATGATAGTATAGCATAATACTTATGATAATAAACCAGAACATTACTTTCTACATATTGTTAAACCTTGCTGTTCTGACTGTATGGTTCATATCTGAACACTGCCTATCCTTGTGGGTCCCTTCCAACTCAGCTTAATCTGTGATTCTGTCTTGAGCTGGCAGAGGACTCATGCAGAAAGTGTGTAGTAAATCCGTATCACATAAAACTAAAAATAAACTGCTTTAATTTTTTTTATATATAAAAAAACCAGGATACATCGCAATTCTTCCCATATTACATTTTTGTTATACCCTTCAGTGTTTCTCATTACACTAAAAAAAAACCTCCCTTGTATAAAAACATCTAATGAATTTTTGTGCAACTTAGCTGTTACCCTCTTATGGATATGTGTTAACCATTTTAGGCACTGGCTTTATCTCAATATCTGGAATCAAATCAAGAACAATTCAACCTCAAAGACAAAAAAGTTTTGGAAATTGGTGCGGGAACAGGCTTGCTTTCCATTGTGGCCTGTATCTTAGGTAGGTAAATTTGTATTTCCTTTTGGATTTCTAGTGAAAGATGATCTAGCTCTGCCCTTGTCACTTTAAGGCAATGAAAGAACAGCTGAAGTAAACTTTGTCACTGTTTTTTTTGTGTGTGCTTTTTTTTAAAAATGAAAATTATTGTAAAATACTGTTTTGTTAACTAAGTAACTACCCAATAAGTTGGGGAGGGGGAGGCTGGACCAGTTGTGTAGATAAAGTTTTATACATGTTCAACTACATGCCTATGAATTTTGCCCTGTCTCAAGTGAAAGGATGAGAGGAAGTAGCCCTAAGTTGTGCCAGGGCAGTTCAGATTTGATATTAGCAATTTTTTTTTTTATTTTACAGAAAGGGTGGTTAGGCATTGGAATAAGTTGACCAGGGAGGTGGTGGAGTCACTGTCTCTGGAAGCATCCAAGAGGCAGCTGGATGTGGGACTTGGGGATATGGTTTAGGGGCAATTATGGTGGTGCCAAGTTCATGGTTGGACAGATGATCTTGAAGGTCTCTTCCAACCTTAATGATTCTGTGAATTGAAACAAAGTCATGTTTTCTTTAGGAGCTCACGTTACAGCGACCGATTTGCCTGAAGTTCTTGAAAATCTCTCATATAATATTTCAAGAAATACACACAACTTGAATATGCACAAACCTGAAGTGAGAAAACTGGTATGGGGAGAGGGCCTCAACGAAGACTTTCCTGTATCAACTTACCATTATGATTTCATACTGGCAACTGATGTTGTGTACCATCATGCAGCTCTGGAGCCCCTGCTAGCAACAATGGTGTACTTTTGTAAGCCAGGAACAGTATTACTATGGGCAAATAAATTCAGATTCAGTACAGACTATGAATTTTTGGAAAAAGTTTGCAATATATTTAATACAACCATTTTAGCAGAATTTCCAGAATCAAATGTCAAGCTGCTTAAAGCCACAGTAAGAGAGAATTAAAGAGAAAATTATTACTGATCTTGATTTAGTGGCAGCACCTCACAGTTTGGAATGCTTTCCAGGATTATGTTGCACCTTCTGTGCATTTATGGCTGTAAAGCTGCAGTTGCATCTAAGTTTTGCATTGCAAGTATGGAAAAACCAGCAAGGCAAAAGATACAGCAATTTGTCTCTGGTTGATACATACTACCTGTTCAAACTGACCACTGAAGGAACAATGTTAGTAAGAAGGCTTTAACAAAAAGCATTGATCGTCTGGGCTGCACTGAACCTCTGCTGTTTGTAAGCTGCTTTCTTTCAGCAAGTTTGATTTATGTACTCATCCAGAAACCAATACAATTTTTAGCTTCAGTATTTTTATTCATTATAAAAATCCTTTAAAGTATCAGAGTAAACATGGTGGTTTTTTGATCTTCAACTTTGCACATTTATTCTGCTGTGTTTTGTATTTTTAACATTAATAAACATCTATGTATAGCTTTACAATATCTGCTCAAGTTGTAACTGTCTGGCACTTTTATACATGTATCAGCCTGTCCTACATCCCCAGCTTCACTGGGATTTCTGAGTTTGCCTGAAATCATTCCAAAATGAAAATTTACAAGAGTACTATGCATTGGCAATTCTGAGAAACACTGTAACAGTTTGAGAGGTTGAATTTTTCTTAAAATCATTAAATGTAAACTCTGGCAAACAGTACAGGTGTCCATTATTTTCATCTAATAAGTAAGATTGTAGCTACTCTTGAAGTAGCTTTAAGGCCTTCATACAATTGAAATTAAGATCAAACATGTTAAAATTCAGTGTACCGTAAAAAATACAGAACTTTTACAGGTTTGCAGTTAAAAGTAACAATTCAGAACCTAACATGCATGCAATAATTCTTTCCAAACTAATTCCAAATCCTTGATGTTGGCAGTTCTGGCACATCCATTGCCAGCAATGGGATGCACTAAGGAAACTCCCTGATGACAGGAGTTAGGTTAACAGGTATTAAGCCATAATCAGGTGCCTTTACTGATAAATACACACAATTTAATAATCAGCATTCAGTAATGAAAACATGCGTTCAAATAAAAAGTCAAACTTCTCTTTTCCTATCCTGTCCCATATAAAATCATTTTAATTTTACAATTTTCGATTCTCTAGAATACACAGTAATCAGGTGGATACATGACAGGAAGCCAGTTTGCAGTGAAAGTTGCACAATGAGTCCATCCAAGCAACTTCATTAACTGCAAAAAAAAAAGCACACATTAAAAAATAAGTCTTACTCTTTTGAACATCTAAATCTAAACAAACACTGCACTGATATCAACATCTTACTAAAAATGTCTACTATCAGAAAGACAACAGATTGGAGATCTGGTGAGCTTTGAATTTCTTAGTCCTGAAAGGGGGGCCCCTCCTCCCCATTCTTTATGATCCACATTTTTTCGATGTAGTGCACAAGAATTTAGTCATAGGAATTCCCATTGATTCTCCATTAAATTCTACTGGCAGTAATTATGACTAACAATAGTAAAAAATAACAGTGGTTAAACAGCAGCATAAGGGGATTTTTATGCAGATATCTTTGATTAAGTTGTCTCTACTTCCTTTATGCCTCAAAGAAAGTTCCAGAAAGTAAGTCTGCTAAATAAGACAGTTACTCACAAACAAGTTATTCTAGAAAAAGGAAGAAAAAAATCACTATTTAAAATGAAGGCCAAGTTACAAAACCTGGAAAAAGTTAAAACGTTATGTTTAGTGCTTTCTAAAGTGAGAAGACTGCAAAAAATTCCAATACACTTGTACCTAACTTCTAAAAGCTTACACAGCAGGAACACAGCCCCATTACTTGGCCAAACACTCCTCACCTGAATGCAGTTTTTTAAGTTGTCCTTTGTTGGCTTTTCTTCTGCAAGTTTTGTGGCAAACTTGAGACCTCTTCCATACATTTTATTTACCAATGCATGCTTATAGGCAAAAGTCAAAACCTACAATGCAAATTAAAAAAACCAAAACAAATTAGGTATTTTCATACCTTACAAGGCTTAACAAGCAATATCAAGTTCTGTTCAGGCAGCAGAAGTGATTCAAACAAAGTAAAACACTTACAAAAGATAGCTTTCTCTTTGCAGTGTAACGGATGATTCACAGTAGTAGTCATGAACATGAACTTCCTAGAGACTATTTCTGACATCACAAACATTTGACTTCAGAACTTTTTATGTAACACAGATATCACTATTGTAATTTTTTGTCACATTTCTAGCTTCTTTGTATTTTCATTCTCTACAGGCAACTATATGGCATATTAAAAAGATAATTAAAGAATCACCAACCAGGCAGGTATATTTTTGACCCAGAGAAACAAAAAGCAAATTGGGAATTTTAATTCCTAGGTCATCACAAACTTACTGCAGAAACAAGTATGAACGTACACAGTGAATGATACACACAGACAAAGACAGAGAAATGTACGTAATTATAAACAAGCAATGAAGACAGGTAAGCATGAAGACAAGCCTCAAGTTTTAGGTCAGCTCCTCACTATTGGTATTTCTTTTAGAAGAAATTATAAAAATGCTCCTCCTTGATAACACTTAAGTCTAAAAAGCCAGCTTACACTCCTTACCAACGCAGTACTTCACATGAGCAAATGAATGTGTCTACCTAAGAACTAATGTAAAACAAATCAGGTTCTTAGCACCCAAACACTGACAGCATTCGGGGTGTTGCAAGATGGTTCAAACCATGTCACCAGCTGCAGCACTAAGAATTAGAGCACTCAAAACAATTGCATATATTCCCTTTGGAACACTCGGAGTAAACAAGGTATTTTTCATCTTTTACTGAAGAGTGACATAGCAGTAAAGTTGGTGAATATTGTATCTGTTTGTGTTTATGAAATCTTTTATTACAGATTGTGTTCATTCCCCCTCGTTCATTACAACATTTTCCTTTGCTTTGACTCCACAATAAAGGTTGAAGATTTCCCACTTAAAATATCCCATTAAGAAAAGCTAATAAAATCCCTTCAAGGATGTTCAGAAATACATTTTGCACTACAGAAAAAAATTAAATATTTCTCAAGAATATATACATTAAGGAACCAGAGATCTGAATCACGCAAGGTGTGAAGAATCTGTCTAGTTTTAGCAGCCTGAACACTTTCATTTAATGCTAAACACATGCACAAGTCTTTGCAGGATCGATAAATAGTTAAAAGATAAAAAATAAATAAACCTAATTATCAAGTAAGTCAAGGTGTAATTTTGAAGCTCCAAGATACTACGCCAAGTACTCAAGAGTTGCTCATTCTTCTTTTGTCTTCAAATACTTATTTTGCTGTGTTGAAATATTACTTAAGCTGTTGTAGCTTACAACACACACATATATGCAACAATGAGCATATAGCACCATTCACATATACGATTTTCCAAATATTGCTATTGGAAAAATACTCTGCATGCTACATTCTCAATCCAATTATTTTGGATATTTTCCTAAAGCAAAACACATTAGCAAACATTTCTGAATAAGTGCTCAGTGGATCCATTAGCAGACTTAGTTGGCTAAACTAAAAAAAACCCAAAAAATCTATTCTGTAAAAGATGATAGAATCACAAAACAAAACAAAACAAAAACAAAACCCAAACAAAAAAAAAAAAATCAAATGAAAAATGCATTGCAGCTCTCAGCAAATATAACATGTCGGAGGCTAACCAGAAATAATGTCACTGCTCTATGAAGAAAGCTCTTACCTGACCCTGTAAGTTTTGAATGGTTATTGAACATCAGTGATAAAGGCAGGAGGAAAGCCACTTGACAGCATTTCTTTCGTAACAGGGCTTCCTAGAGTTTTTGTGGCAAGAAAACAAAGCATTTTACGAAATACCCTTGGTCCGGCCAAATAAAATGTTGGGTATTTCTAAAGGAGAAAAAGGTTCTCTGCTGAACCAAAAGGTTGAAAACAATGCTCCAAGAGCTCTTGACATAAGACAATAATTGCTGTCTTAGTGTTTGGGAAAAAACCCCCAGTCAACTATACACAAGTTCAGCAAAACTACTAAAAATTCATTAGCACTTCAGAAGTTATGAACAATGCATGAGCTGCTTTAAAAATCAGAATTCGTTTACAAACAAAGGATGTTAGATAAGAAATAGCACTTTACAACTTGTACACTTATTGGCCAAATAAGCCTTATAGATATAATACTGCAAGCCATATAAGATCAGAGAAGTAAAGGTTCCTTGATATCCTTGATATAAGGTATGATTCCTTGATATGTGTAAGGAAAATGTAAACTGGAGTGTTATTAAGATATAACAGAGAAAACAGCCGCTATCTGAAAGTATAAAACCATCAAATAAACCTAATTGTTAGATGAAAGAATAACAATGAATTTGAAGTATTTGATAGTATTTTGTAACTATATAATGAAACAATAAATTATATAATAAATATAATGAAGGCCAGCTTTTGCATAACAAGTAATATGGCCCAGAAACAGCATAAAGAACAACAAAAGGGTACTGAGAAAAGGCAATATATACTTCTAGGATACTGAGGAAAAAAAATCACTGTTAGATACTTTATTCCCCAAGCTAATGGCTTGGAAAACCAAGTGTGCTAAGAGCCAGACCCATGAAAGTGGTTGGATGGCCACCTCCTAACTAGCTGCCTAACTTGCCATTGGCTATAAAGATGCATATTTAAAACAGTAAAAAGTTGAAATGATATCTCCCAAGAAATCTGTGGGGCTGAAGCATTTAAAAGACAGAAAACACTCTTTAAAAAGTATGTTTGAATCCAGCAATACTAAAACACCTAATGAAACTTTTTTAGTATCCTAATGCCATTATCTACAGAAACAGACTTGCATGATCAATTAATTAATAATTTAAAGAGTTGATTAAAATACACCTATATGTACAGATAATTAAAATACTAGGTTAAACAATATAATCTGTAGGTAACATACTCCAGCTACTTGTAAAAACACTGAAGTTGTAATGTTTCCAATTCCCAACAAATGAGCTTTATCAGGTTCATACACATCTGTGGTAATAAACTAAGCTTTCTTAGCTACATTTGTTGATTCTTCTCTGCTCTATTAATTGCCCTATTACAAATAAAAACTACCTCAATATAAAAAAATTACTAATTTTTTAAGAGAGGAAGGGGAGTTTAAGGAATCAAATATCCAGCAACACAGTTTTTGCAGTGACTGAATAAAATCAGCTGGAAGAGACAGCTGCATCTGACAAGGCAAACAGTATCAGGAAAAACAACCCAGGTTAAAGATGTTTAACAGATAAAATGGACAAGTATGGGCCTTTTACTTGTTTTTAAACTTATTTTTAAATGTTATGGGGCATTGAAATTCTACAGATTGGTCATTCCCAATAACACACAAAATCCCACTATGCTCCTGTAGCAGCTGTGTTTAAAACTGAGGATTTTGGCCTACAAAATAAGTGCTATTATAAACATGTTATCATAATCAATCAAATACTTGCTGCATAAAGCTGTCTTAACTGGAGTTTATTTGAAATGCTTTTGTGTACACAGAGGACATAAATATTTTCTTTCACGTTTTGTTTAAAGTGAACCTTCAGACAATAGCTGAAAGTGTGAACAGATGCACTTACTATCAAAAGTAAAGTTACTTCCCTACATACTTGCTACAATATGGGGAGAAGCAAATTACTTCAATGACAAACAGACAATTCAAAGTAAGTAATAAATGCCCTGTGGTGCCCAGGTGCTGTATCTGTAGAGGAGAGATGAAACAAGGCACAGTACTTTATTTACTAGAAGGTGAGCAGAAATTCACAGAGAAGTGATGATGCTCCTGATTCCTCTTTAGAAACAACCTAAAAGAACACATGGTCTCTCTCAGTTTTCAAAAATTTACTTAGCCTTTTAATTACTGACAGCTGCATGAACTTAGATTTATAGGAAGCTTAGAAATAAATATACTTAGAGTAATGCTTTTATATAAAGTCATATATATATATATATAAATAAAATTGAATGATCAGTGCACTATTTAAATGCCTGATTTCTCAGTCAGATGTTCCATCCTTTCTCAGTCAGATGTTCCATCTTTCAACAGTATCACACAGCCATGTCTACATAAAAGAAGAGCTCCACATTTTCATCTCCAACACTGCTTTAGAATAAGCTGACTGTCTCTTATTCTCTTTAGAATAAGCCAACTGTCTCTTGCCAACTCTCCTTTGAAGGACATTCACACAAGGTCTATCCTCCATCTGACCTGACTGCTCACTTTCAAACCTCTTATGTCTGTGCTGGTTTAGGATGGCCTAATTAATTTTCTTCACAGTAGCTGGTATGGGGCTGCATTTTTAAACTGTGCTGCAAACAGTGTTGATAACTCAGGGATGTTTTAGCCGGTGCTGAGCAGTGCTTGCAGAGTCCAGACCTTTTCTGCCTCTCATCCCATTCCACCAGTGAGAAGGTTGGGGGTGCACAAGGAGCTGGGAGCGGATACAGCCAGGATAGCTGACCCCAACTGACCAAAGGGATATGCCACACTATATGACACCATACTCAGCATATAAAGCTGAGTAAGGAGAAAGGGGCAAAGTTTGGTGTGATGGTGTTTGTCATCCCAAGTCATGGTTGCATATGATGGAGCCTGGCTTTCCTGGAGGTGGCTGAACACCTGCCAGCCCATGAGAAGTGGTGAATTAATTCCTTGTTTTGCTCTGTTTATGTGCACAGCTTTTGTTTTACCTACTGAACTGCCATTTTTGCACCCTGCAAGTAGCTCTGTAGGCCTCGTGACAATCAATCAGTTTAGATTTCAATTTGAGTAATAAAACTCAAAAAAGTAGGAAAAAGAAGACATACTACATAAACAGGATGGAACTTATTTCCATATGAAATGCTACAAAAATCTAGAAAAGTTTTGTTGGTTTTTAGTACCAATTTAACAATACAGAAGAATCAATTTCCAGAGCAAGACCTGAACATGCACTTTGACAAATCCATGGTTAAGCCAGTCAAAGAGAGAGGTTCAATTCCTCATCTCTAGAATTCAAATCAGAGTTACTTATTCCAGGCCCAGAGTGCACAGCTCAACAATGATATCTGTCTTAAAATAAAAGCCAAAGAGTGAAACTCCCAACAAAACATCTATATTGGCATTCTTCCACTGAAATTATTCCCATCAGCTTTAAAAAGTATAAAACAGGAGACAAAAGTAAACCAGGGGTTACTGTACTGGAACAAAGCATTGCATTTACAAACAGACGGCAAGAAAATCATGTGCCAAACAATGTGATTGAAGCACAAAATCTGCTACCACGTATTATAATCAGTTAATGATTAGAAGAGATATGCTGAGAAGATGTATGTGTACAAGGACATGTACATTGAAGTGAGGAGGGTAAGCACCATCAACCTTCTTGATCAAGCCTCCACCTCAAGCACAAGTTCTTCCAGGAATTTTATCTACTGTCAGGGAATTTACATATTTTTGTTCTTTTTTTTCTTTACTCTTAGAAGTTTTTCTTCTGTAACTATACGAAGTGCTTTGGTAATTTTACATAATTATCAACAAATACCCTGGTCACTCCATCTTCCACTAAAACACAGCCATATGTGGCAGTTAAGTTCAGAAACTAATTCACATCAATAGCTCAAAAGTTAAAAATACAAAGTCATAACCTCTCTAAATTAAAAGCTACGTAACTAGTCACCTACAATGGCTTTTCCCTTCTGAAATTGCCGTCGTGAATGAAGGAGAAAAAAAAATCAGCTCTCAGAATCAGGAAATCTGAAATGTCAGGGAAGTCTATGATAATAAACATGTAAGTGTAATTATTTCCACGGGTTTCTTCCTTTACCTCTACAGACATTACTGACAGCAAAACACAAAACTTCTCTTGTCCATAGTGTGGAAGAGGCTACAGCATGCAGGACTGAACAGGGTATGGATGCTGCACACTTCTGTGTGTACAGCTACAACAGCGCAGAGGTTAATCAAAAATATTCCCTGAAAGTACAGAAAGAAGCAATTCAATAAAGGAAGCAGTTTTTTTGTGGAAATCTGGTACTGTCTTATACCCTTCCCTTAACCTCTACATTCATTTACACAGAGATGGGCTTACCATGGATTCAACAGGCTTGGCAAAATCTCTGTGGAAAGAGGTCATAAAGGAAGCACAACATATGGGGACATCATGGGAAAGTAGAAGGGAGGAATGTACAAGGCTGTGCACACAAAGGCAGTGCATAATTCCAGAAAAGAAACACCAGAAAACCCAACATGCAAATGAAAAAAAATCTGCTCTGGTCTCTTACCTTGCTGTCAAAAAGATCAGTCCATTTTGTTGTTTCCCAGAATGTCTCTGTCAAAGCTTCCGAGCAGCTCTCATGATCCTCATCTTTGCCTTCTGCATCACTGGAAGCAGCCCCTTCTTGGGTCTGCAGATGAAGAAGTTGGTCAGCCAGTGCACTTCCCTTTCGACAAAGTGCATCCACTAAAGTGTTCTTCTGTTTTTCCATTTCACTAGGGAAAGAAAAATCAGTATGACAAGTATTTAGAACCTTTGCAGATACCTCCTTAAGAACAAAAACAGAGCTAACTCAGTTTATGTTAAAAAGTTTATAAGCGTTAGTACACACAAAATGAAAATAAGCAGAAAGATAATTTTTAGAAAAAGGCTATTTACTATAAATTAAACAAATCATAAAAGATTACCTAAAGACACTATGCATTAAAGATAGTCAATCATGCTTCTGCATATGAAATGTCTTAGATGACTTAAGGCAAGGACAACTCCGGATTCTAAAAGTAAGCCAGCATCTAGAAATACAGCTTTATAGTTCCTGGCATTATAAACAGAGAGTGAAATCCACCACTAACATAAGCAGATACAATTCTGCTGACTTCAAAGGAATTGCATCCATTTAAAGCATTTAAAGCACTGAATTTGGTGTTCAATTTCAGATGTTGTACTCAAACCACATGACCTAACAGATCAACTTACCAAGAAATGTTTAGAATGAAGTGTATTATGTCAAGGCTTTGCTTTTATACAGCAATTCTAGAATTACACACAAATCTGAATTCGGGATAGCTAGAATGGACTAGCTTTACAACTGAAATCTGGTATTTATAGATAATCAACACAGATGCTCCCATTTTAAGTGCCTAATATTCAGATCTGGTGTTCTGTTACTAAAACAGCATCATGCTACACAAAGCAAAATCCATCTCCATATTCTCTTATTCTCCAGACTAAGAAGTCACCTTCAAAATACTGTCTTCCTAAAGATATATATACTGATAGCACAGAGGAACAATCTAAAACTAAAGAAGAACAATGAGTCTCAAAAATACTCTGAAGCATGGTCATCACACTTCACAAATGAAATTTTTTGCAAGCAGTTACTTCTTAGGCTGATGTAAATTTTGTCTTCAAATTCAGATCTGAAAGTTTGCAAAACATAAAGAAAAGGCAGATAGCATTCAAACAGATACTTCTACTGATACTCCAGTGGGCCATTTGATCTTAGATTATGCGTGATACAACAGCTTAATATCCCTTTTTTCTGATACATTTACATCCTGAAAGCACCCTTGTTTATTTTACTGAAGAAATAAAAGATCAAAAGTTTCAGTGTCCCTGCATTCTGGAGATATAATAAGAGAATACAATAATTATCATTAACACAATAATAGTCATATTTTAAATTGCCTGTGCCACAAAAATATAATACAAGCTATCAGACAAAGTTACAGTCATTCCATTTCTTACATGCAGAGACAAAGAACATAAGACTACAGAAATAGGATGCAGGAAAATTATTTACTGGGTAGGTACTTTTTTATAGTAGTTGCATCAGGCCTGGGATCAGTCTTCATGGCAAAATATACTGCTAATGCTGTTTGATCAATATGAGAGATTACTGTATTTGCAGCTTCAACAATTTCATCAAGTCTTTTCATTCGTTCCTAAAAGCAGAATATAAAAAGATATTCAGCACCATGAAATCACACTACTTCATTGTTGATTCTACTAACATTAGGGTGATTGCAGAGCTATGCAGAAATAACATTCGATAATTCAACATGTTCTTTTCTCCACTTCATTCAAATTTTGCTTAAAGAACTCTGAAAAGTCTTCAAGATTTCCTGCATGCTTAGTCCATTTCACTGAAAACAAACTGAAATATGAGGTTGGTATATGAAAAATGCAGAGAAAGAAAATCACCTTTCAGTACAAATCTGTACTCTTATATAATGCAGCAGTTATTCAATTCAGAAATAAATATCAAATCAGAACCAAATAAAAATAAAAATATTCAAGCTAGTGGCATATGCACAAAAGTGTTTGTCTTCAAGATAAAAAAAAAAAAAAACAAAAAACACAAAACACACATGCAAACTCTTCTGTTCACAGTTCCCCTTTTTGAGGACGATGATGGAAGAAGCTGGATTTAGCTGTGCCACTTTAGTGGATTACTGTCCTCAATTGTCTGAGTTATGCTGCTAGGAGAAATTACCAGTGCAGAAGAGGAACAGAATTGGGATGTGTGTTTGTGTCAGTAAGCACCATTCAGAATAAAACTGCTGTAGACTAAGTAAGTAAGAAAACTTAAAATCTGTTTAACTGAACAAGGCATAACTTCATGAGCAAACACACTCTGCTTAGGCATACTTTCTTTTATTCTGCTGTGGGATTATCTAAATCACACTCAAGGGATGCACCTGTCACTCTAATTAGAAATTTCTGCTTTTTAATACTGAGTACAGTCACTTCAAATGTACACAAAGAAAGACTCAGTTGCTTAAGCTACATGGATGTAGTGAGACAAATCAAGTTTAAGAAGTGTTAAATAACCTTTTCAGAATCCAGCTGATGAAGTCTTGCAACATACAAAGGAAGATGATTAGGAAATGCTTCTTTCAACTCACTATACATGTCAGTGGTATCCAGCCTAGAAGAGAGAAGGATACAGCATGAAAGACAGATTCTGAGTATTTTTGTAAACTTTAAGCTGCTTCAAGCTTGTGTAGTAATGATAGCAGACATACTTGGTCATCCACTGTATCTTTAGGTCTCTTAAAGCTTCAGCAAATTCTTCTTTTGCATCTTTTTCTTTTTCCTGTTCTTTTTCTTTCTCTTTGCTGCCATTTTTACTCTTTGATGGTGATGGTATCAGATGATAGTGAACAGTAAGAACATCCTGGAGGTTGGAAAAGAGACATATGCTGAGAGGGATACAGTATACTTTCTTCAGATGTCATATGAAAGCTAAATCATAGCCAGCAACTACTCTGAGCTACACATACAGTGAGTAAGGATTCTGAGAGCAAAGATATTAGACAGCAAAAATTCAGGAACTGCTTTAAGGTTTTATTCTAAGCAATGCAAGGATGTAAAATACAACAGCACACTAGGTATAAGAAAAGAAAGTCTAAAATTTAGCCACTTTGACACTTTTACATTCACATAATTTTACAAAAGATTAGTTAAGGAATAAGGAAGGCGGTTTTCTGTTTGTTTGTTGATAAAAAAGCAAATAACTTGGTTAAAAGGCTAAGGAAAAAAACGAGATCCTATCCTACAAATCTGGCAATAAACAAATGAATAAAGATGGCTCAATTCTAAAAAATTATACCACAGTAGGATAAACACGAAACATGTCACAGGATATGTCTATTCCTCCCAAGATACTATTTCTTCCATGTGCATACTAAATTAGCAGATGCAACCACAGTCAACTGATGTCCAGTTTGCTGCCACAGACTTTCCAGTTTCACCTCTATCTCTGTTCTAATTAGGTAGACACAACAGAAAGATTTTAAAAAAAAAACAACCTTAAATGGTAGCACAGAAATATCACTTTACTTTGAGTTTATGCTACACTAGTCAATAACCACCATGAGAAAATCAGTTACAGCTATTTAAAAGGAAAATCCTAACTCAGACCATGTTCTTGAAGTCCATTTCCTGACAATTCATATACAAGTTTGCAAATAAGGTAGCATTAGATTCCATTCATTGCTTCTTAAACATCAAACTGCTGGGTGAGGCCATTTTGTTCTTTTTGGTTTTACTGTTACAACCTTTAAAAAAGCCTCTCCCTAAACAGCGAGGGCACATGTCTCATTACTTTAAAAATAGGACATTTCACAGAGAAGATCATGTAAGTTTAAATCCTCTGGATACCACTACTCTGTTTCAACATGACACAAAATACTGAGCTGGATGCTCAATCACTGTGGCAATTTAATTATTCTTACCAATTATTCCAGAACACATTTGGGGGAATACTTCCCATGAACCAGGTCAGTGCTGTGTAATAAAATGAACCCTTGTGCACAAGATGGAGTTAAAGTTACTTAAATAGCAAGTAAAAGAGTGACAGAAGCAGCAGTAATGGACTTGAACATAACACTTCTGAAACATTCAAAAACCGCAACGCAGAAAAATTTTATTTGAACTTATAGTTCAAACAGAACAGCATCTTGCTGTGGGTTACTGAACACAATACTGGTAAAAGTGACTTCAATATGCCCTTAGAACAATTTTTCCAGCTACTTAATATGTAATCACAGAACCACAACATGGATATTTAAATACTTTTTTTGAAAATAAGTTTAGATAATTAGTCTGTATTACCATGTAGCTCACAGGAACTATCCTGCACACATGCATTTCAAGTATGAAGTGCACAACCAGTCAGTACACCTAAATGAGCCTCCAGCAAGACCTAGGCCAGAGCATGACAAAACAGGTCATGAAAGTAAGTACACACAGGAAGAGGTCAGGAACATGGTGTGGAGCTCACTAAGGTAATTAGAACAGTAGAAAGCAACAATACAGCTCACTAAAGCAAACCAAACATTTTAAGAAGTTTAAGAAGCTAGTGCAGCAAAAAAAAAATCTTAATTTACAATGTTTTCTAAAAGATGTCCTCCCTCTGTTGAGATGAGTATTTTCCTAAGAAAGAAAACTGCCTTTCTAAGAAATATTCTTCCAATAGTCAAGGATTTCCGTCTTGAAAGTCCTTTTTCATTTCACTTGGCAACATACTTGTTGTTATATATCTAGATGACCCCTGCATTCTCAAGCCTTGTCTATATGAGAAGGCTCTACAACTCTGGTTTAAGTTTCAAACCAAACATAATCGGATTAACAAAATCTCGCTTATGTGGATGAACACTTACATTTTGAGAGACTAATACTATGCAGCTAAACCACCAACAGGAAAACGTCATCTCCCTGTTCTCTAACATAGGTAATTTTGGACTCCTGAGGTTCTGCAAGCCTTACAAGCTATGACCATTGAAAGGAAAACAGTGAGCTTTAGACCCAGGCACCCTCCTCTCAAAAGAGCTAACAGAGCACACTTCTCCACAGACCTCAATCTTACTTCACTGGATAAATAAAGTTTAGGTGCTTATCCCATTTAACTAAACTATTACAAGTCCTTAAGATGGACTGAAGGCTTCTTTATTTATTTTATCTGCAAACACTAGGATCATTTACAACACTTGGCAACTCCCCAAATACCAGAAGATTTCAGAATGGCACTGTCGTTGCCATTACAGAAACATTCATCATTAGAGATTAAGGAGAAGAAAGGCAGCTCTTCACAATTCAGCACTTCAATCTGTTTTCTTATCCAAACTTCTCTCTGACAGAGCAGAATTCGTAGTGTACTGGATTTCATTTTATACACAACTATAAAAAGATAGAGAGCTGTAGACATACAGCAAGTGAACACATTATCCACTGAAAAAATTACTTTAAGGAAACTTTCAAATTTATCCTCTAGAAAGATATGCAATATTGGGAAATTGGGAAGCATACAGAATACGCACTTCAGTCAGTGTACTCTGTGGAGTATCATAAGCCTCACTGGGTTTACTTTTAACTACAAACTGCACACAAACAAGGACAGTGCCCTCAAAACAGTCACCTTTTAAAAGAGCTTAATTAACAGTTAATTTGGCTTCAAAATTTCAATTTAGATTTCTATCTGGTGTTTTAACAGCTAGTACTTTATATGTAAAACACACATAAAACTATTGTTATTTGTACTTCAAAGCATTTGCAGCAAAGCTAACCACAGGAAAAAAGCTCCCTCTAGGAAGACGTCCCAGGTCTCATTTTCCATTTAATAAGTATCTTCATATCAATGCCTGTCTGCACATAAAGATGAATATACATATGGAATCTGAATCTGTTTTAAGATGCATACAATTTGTGCACTGTTGCTTATTTTTATGGCAACTCTCACTTAATAGAAAATTAATTAAGCTTCTTGAAGTCACCAGGCAGGCTTACACAAAATTGTATCAGACACATATTTCATCCTGTTTTTGAACACGTCATGATTAAACAGGGGTAGTATCTTAATGCTCAAAGGAAGTCACCCTTTTTCATTTGACTTCACAACGGTATTTATTAGTCTTCCACTAGTACTTATCAATACCTGCATAATGCATTTCCTGCTTCAAACTGGAAAAAAGGACAGCAGAATAGGGAGAAAGCTATAGAAACTGTCCATCCCTTGGCTAATTGTTACATATTGCTGTTCAAAAGCTGCATTGTGCAAAACAACAAAAAATTATTCTTACAGACCAGAGAAAGTAAATAATATGTTTTTCATTGTAACTATGTTCTGGACAAAGCTTGAAGACAAGTGAAAAATGTAATCAGACTGTAACTGCATTACAAAGGAAAACAAAGACACCTGTTCATTATGTGGAGAGAACCCCTTGACATTTTTGTACAGTTATAAAAGAATTAACTACATAACCACGAGCTGCTTTTATGCAAAACAGAGATGCAGTCAGACAGATTGAAACCTGCCGAATGTCTGGGGCCAGAGAGTGATCAGTGACACACAGCTGGAGGTCAGTAACTAATTGTGTGTCCCAGGGGTCAATTCTGGACTGAAGCTTGTTCAATGTCTTCATCAATTATCTGGACAATGGGGAAAGAGGGCACCCTCAGCTTGCTTGCTAGTGACACCAGACTGGGAGGAGAGGCTGAAATGCCAGGGAGTCTGCTGCCATCCAGAGGGACCTCAAAAAGCTGCAGAAATGGGCCCAACAGAAGCCTCATGAAGTTCAACAAACAAAAGTGCAAGAATTGGGAAAGAATAAATCCAGGCACAGCACATGCTGAGGTCCATCCAGTAGGAAAGCAGCTTGGCATCCTGCCGGACATCAGGTTGAAAGTGAGCCAGCAGTGTGCCCTTGTGGCAAAGAGGGCTCCTAATCTTACAAGAGGGCCTGGACCTGTCTTTGAAAAATATGAAAAATCTACACATACTTTTTTGACTGACTGCATGACAAAAGAAATACATAACAAGTTTTCTGTGCTGGAAAACATCTTAACTGCATGTTAACTTATGACAGGGCAGGCTCAATATGAACATTTTTAAACTAGGAAGGCCTCTGAGTTGCATCCTCAGCAAAATGTGTTAATTAATACTTCTCTTGCAGAACAATGCTCTGAAATACATTGTGTTTTATTTCATAGAATATACTGAGTTGGAAGGAACCCAAGGATCATAAAGTCCAACCCCTGGCCCTGCACAGCACCATCCCCAAGAGTCACACCATGTGCCCAAGAGTATTGTCCAAATGCTTCTTGAACTCTGTCAGGATGATGCTGCGACCACGTCCTTGGAGAGCCTGTTCCAGTGCCCAAACACCCTCTGGGTGGAGAATCTCTTTCTACTATCCAACCTAAATTTCCTTAACACAACTTCAGGCCCTGTAACAGCAAAGATACCAGTGCCTGTGGTTCCACTTTCCCTCATGAGGAAGTTGTAGACTGCAATGAGGTCTCCCCTCAATCTTCTCTCCTCCAGCTGAACAGTCCAAGTGACCTCAGCCACTCCTCACATACCATCCTCATTTCCTTCCTCTGGACACTCTCTAACAGTTCAATGTCTTTCTGATATTGTGGTACCCAAAACTGCACACAATATTCAAGGTGAGGCTGCTCCAGTGCAGAGCAGAGCAGGACAATCCCCTCCCTTGCCCAGCTGGTGATGCTGTGCCTGATACCCCCCAGGACACGCTTGGCCCTCCTGGCTGCCAGGGCACTGCTGGCTCATGTTCAATTTGCCATCAACCAGGGCCCCCAGGTCCCTTTCCATTGTGCTGCTTTCCAGCATCTCATTCCCCAGTCTGTCCATACACGCAGGGTTGCCCCATCCCAGGTGCAGAATCCAGCACTTTCCCTTGTTGAACTTCCTATGGCTGGTGATTGCCCAGCCCCCTGTTTTGTCAAGGTCTCTCTGCAGGGCCTCCCTGCCTTCAAGAGAGACAACAGCTCCTCTCAATTTAGTATTGTCTGTGGACTTGCTCAGTATCCCCTCCAGTCCTGTGTCCAAGTCATTTATGAGGATGCTGAAGAGCACAGGGGTGAGGATGAAGCCCTGCAGAACCCCACTAGTTTATTTGCTGCTAGTACTGATTAGTAATAGATGGAAGAAAGAAGAAGGACAGTTTTTATTTTGGCTTGGGTGGTTTTACAGCTCAGATCTCTGTGCTAAAACCAAAGGAAAAAACCTTCAACAACCAAAAAAACCCTGAAAAACCACAGCCTCTGGAATCTGTTTAATAGGCTTTGTTCCTCAAACTGTATTATTATGAGAGTTTAACTCCCTTCTTAGAGATTCACTTAAGTGAAGATCTTATACACTATTCAGCAGGAAGCCATGCATTCACATGGGATTTTAAATTACCTTTCTAAAGGTGATATGCATGATTTTCAGGTATAAAAATACAACTCAGCAACATACGCTAAAATCCTGCCAGGAAAGCCTAATCACATTCCCACGTGCTTATTACACCAAGACCACAGTAAGTTAGCAGGTTTAGCTTCCAGCTCGCTATTCACAAAATAATGGAACATGACTATAAACTGTGTTATTCATAGTTCTCGGGTCTTACTTCTAACAAGAATCCTGACTGATCAGCATGTCACTCGAGAACCAAGTGCCTTGAAATCAACAGCAAGTAAATACCCTTACAGCTTAAGAACAAGAAAAAACCCAGTAACCTTATGTAGGTAGTCTAGTAAAATTTTTTCTTTGCATTTTTTTAAACAAACTGTTTCACACTCTGCTGGAAAATTACTGTATTACCTGATGTGAAAGTATGAGAAAGCACAATATGAAACACTGTTGTATTAAAAGTCACCCCCTTTCTAAACTATCTTATATACACTCCAAAATTCATTCTGTGAATACTACTACCTGCTACGTGCCTGTATAAACTCTAGCTTCCTACTGTATTTTTTTTATGTCTGTAAAAAAGACAATTCTCAATTTAGTAGACTTGGAATACAGTTAGATATTCAACTATTCAATTCAATAAAGTGTTAGGTTCATATTCAGTTCTTAATCTGCAGACAGAATAGGCAGAAACACTTGCCACAAAAGATCTTGAGCACAGACACTGAACATTCCTGAGTAATAACAAGAAAAATTGCAGAGCACTAACACCACATGCATTTTTACAGCACTTATTGCAAAAGTATACAGATGCACACGTGCCTCTCAGCTATGTGTTATAGTAGTGTTTTGTCATTCTACCAGTAAACATACTTAAGGTGCTGAAGAGTAAATAACTCAGTTCTAAGCAGGTAGATGAAGGAGACAAATTAAAAACCAAGACTGGTAGACAAATTCTTTAAGTCATATGCAAAAAGACTTCAGTATATCTTTTTCAAAAACTAACATTCAGTACCTTTTTAAATTTTCCTTGTCGCTTTGCTGCAGACTGCCCCTGGGAGTTAGAATAACATACTGTAAGAAAACATGCACACACCACACAGGATGGAGACACCTTCTCTGTACAATTATAGTTATACTTCCAACCTATGGATTTCCAGCTTTTAGAGAGTCACATCTATGATCAAACATGCTCTCAAAGCATGCTCTTTCAGGTTTTTAAAATTAAAAAACCAATGCATCACTGTATATACAATCCATTACTCCTGCAATATAAGCAAGTGTTGTTAACCACTTAGCTTCAATTAATAAATTACAGAAATTCAGCCTCGGAATTTTAGTTTTTTGACTGTTTAGTGGCATTGTTCTATTTCATAATAAATATAGATAAATTAGATACATTTTCCCTTACCTTGCATCCACCCACTGACTTAAGAGACAACTTTGCTGCCTAGTCCTCCTTTTTTGTCTCCTGGTACGTACTGAGGTTCACTAAAGGCAGCAGAAAGTATCAGATGCTATTTGACACCATCCTTTTTCCATTGAAATATGACCATAACAGTAATACTTTAGATTATGACATGAAAAACACCTCAGCTAGAATTTCCTTTTGTGTAAGGTCTTAAGTATTCTCCATCACATGAAATTTGACAGGCTGTATCTACCTACCTCCTGCCTCCTATCCCAGAAACCACTGTACATAGCCACTTAGTCTGGTTTTAAAATAAAACATGCAAGAATTGTAAACAGTAGTTAAGGAAGTGCTCAAGTCTAGCTAGGGAAACTAAATTACACTGGTGTCATGGATTTACCATGGATTTCGTAAAAGCACACTTGCAACCTTGCAGGAATCACAATGAAATATTAAACCAGGTATTTCAGAGTTCCTAGTTACTGGGTTTTTCCTCACTGATACATAAATTCTTCTGATACATTCTCATCTGCAGTTACATGCAATCTGCCCCAAAAGTAATAGCTACTATCAATTCAGATTAAATTAACTAAACTGTTATGCTCAACAAGATCTTAACGTACATGCCAACCTACTCACAGAAACTTAACTTTCTATGAAGACATATTCTAGTTTTATACATGTTGTTCAGCCACATCTAGTAATATATGGACACAGATCAACTACCTCTCAGTACTAACAATCACCAGGACTGACTAAAATTTAGTCTCAGGCTTACCATCTGTTTAAAAACAGCTAAGGGAATCTTCTAAGCACTGTAGCACCAGATACATAGAAAAGTGACATGGTTACCACAATCACTGTTGCATTATAGAGTCATACAAGTTAAAAAACATTTTTCACAGGATGCTGCGTTATGACCAAAAAAGATCCTTCTGCTTTTTTTTGCTAGCATCACACACAGAGATCTTATACCATACTGTTGAAGCATACACTCATACTAGTGGTTGACAACATCAGTGTGTAGCAGGTAACAAAATCTGTTTATGTATTAGAGTCAGCAACAGTCCTACTACTTGGTAACAGTAACATATATGTGTTTAGAAAGCACATGTTTTTGCTGAAAATTGCATGCATGCAACGAAGACTCTTACAGAACCAACATGCACATAACACTACATGCACATATTTTTCATTCAAAAATTACATTAAGCTAGGGAGTTACATATGTTCAATTTTAAAGGCTCCACACCAACAAAAAAGCAGTTGCTTCTAGAAATAAAAGATTTCAGAGCAAAATAATTAAAACTCAAAATTTAGAAAATGCAATTAAATTTGAAATTACAAGATGAAAATAATAACAGAACTACTTAGAAGTTATGCTGACTTTATAGTGAAACAACTGCTTCTAAAACGTATGATGTTACCAAATCTAATGCTCTTTAAAATACTAACTCCATACAATACAGCACTTCCTGGCATGCCATTTGCTTGCTAGAAAGAATTTCAAAAAAACCCTGCCATTCATTCCATATACTCACAGCTTTCTTTCCAAGTTCTGTTTTAGACAGAGTAAGACTTCCTGAAAGGTAACATCCTGGTCCTGCTCCTTTAGGTATTCTGTTCAAAGAAAGTAAGCCCAGTGTTAAAAACCACGTTCACTAAGGTTCCATGGAAACTACAATAAGGAAGTCAAGCAGGGAAAGAGCAACATGAGGAATTACCAAGTCAGGACAGGTAGACACTATTAAAGTATCATTTTAGGGAGGTGCAGAGGCAGCTGCCTAGATGCAGATGGGAAAAACAACACTTCATAACTTACTTGTCATCAGGCAGAGATGTAACAAAGAATGGCTGACTGTGTTTTGGTGGTAATGTCAAACTGTTGGATTTCTTCTTCCCTAAGAGAGCAAGGCTATGATTTTCATAAATATCTAAGCTCAGGGTACTAGACAACCTGTGAGAAACAATAAAGGGCAGGTCTTTGATGCGATCCAGCTCACTGTTCTGCTCATGACGAATTTGTAACCGAATGGTGTAATCTCCTTTTTCCAGTTTCACAGAATACTGAAAGAAAGAAGTTCTCATAAATATCAATATTAAGTATTTCACCAACCATAAAAACCCCCCAAAGCCCAGAAATAAGACAGTCATGTTCTTGATCCTTATAGCTCTAGCCATTTAAACTATAGTAGGTTGCTTAGTTTTGGAATCTCCTGAAAACAAGAGTGTTTTCAATAGATGATAGCAGCCAAAACACATTTTGTACTAACTGAAAAACACATTCAGCTTTCAGACCACAAAACAGGCTGACATAATGCAGTACTAAAACAGGAACCAATTAACCAATTAAGGTTAAAATAATAATCAGAATTCCTGTCAAGCTTTCACTTCAAAACCTCTGCAGGTTTGCCTTGATACACTTTCAATTTACTATGTTGGGGTGCTCTGCAAATCACAGAACAACTTCTCCTGTCCCAAACACTGTTCCAATTTTCACACCAAAGGACCCAGTATTCCTGTGAGATGCAGTTTAAAGAGCTCACAGACTTTTTGTCCTGAGCTCGTTACTCAGGAAGATGCAGGTATCATCTCCGTTACTTAAAAAAAACCACAAAAAAACCAAGCAACAAAAACAAGCAACAACAGAACAAAAACCTGGACAACAGTGCAATTTCTGGAAATAATTTATAAACCTTAAAGCATGTCTCTTGAAAAGATCTTTTGTGCACTTCCAGAATGATCAATCTATCAAAATTAACATTACATTGATAATGTTCAACTGTGATTTCAGATTGGTAAAACAGTTTCAAAACAAAAAAAAAAAAAAAAAAAAGATGGAAAATGCTTCTTTTGTGATTTTTTTCTCCTTTTTTTTTAAAAATTTTCCCCTACTTCTCCCATGATCCAGACACACAGTCTGTTACAGAAGAGACTGCCACAGAGATAGAGTATCTACAAGTGTTGTGCAAAAAACTCCCTTTCAAAGATGGCAACAGGAAACAAGAACAGCCAAAGCATTAAAAATGCTGTTTGAAGATATTAACAGCACACAGGACAGCATTCATGAATACAGAAGCCTCTGCTCTATCAGCACACAAGTCAGACTACAGGAAAAATAATGGATGCTTTCCACCTTGCACAGGGAAGTTTAAGGTACTGTCTTTGTCAATAACCAAAATAAAGAACAACACAATTTTGAATTCATTTCTTGAGAAACACCAGACAAAATCTTAAGAAATCAGAAGTTAGCAGCTTTTCTTCTTTCTCCTTCCTCAGGAGAAAAAAAAACCACCCATGTTCTATTCCATGGACACATATCTAGGTTTTTTTGATACAGATGTATCACCATTGAACCATCTATGTCTTCTTGTGAATATAAAAGAACATTAAAACTACACTCCAGGAAATGTTAAGAGCTAACAAGAGGCCTGGGAGGTGAAAAAGAATGAACATTTTCTGAGTCTGTAGCAAACAGAAGGTAAAAGAAATACATTACTCTGTACCTGGTGTGGATAGGCATCTCCTGAACCCATTTGTCTTTTGTTCTGGTCAAAAATAATCCAGAGCTGACTATCAAATTCAGATTCGTACAACAATTCACAAAGAAGTGGACAGCTTGGAGTTACTTCTCCACTCTTAGGCTATTAAAAGAAAGGTAAAAGCACTTAATCTACTACAGAATAAAACAATTACAATCCTTACATACATATTCACAGAGATAACAGAACAGAGATAACAGAACTGTAGCCTGTTTCAAGCAACAGTAGTTTTTAAAGCAGACCAAATCAGAATTTTGACTGTAGAGAGTCTAGAGAGAGAATTCAGACCTCCTTTCTGAGAGAATGCTAGTTAAAATTAAGACTTGGTTTTAGAAAACATGCTGTGTTTATCAAGAACTTTAAAAAAAAACAACTACCATAACCCTTACCTGATGGAAGTTATAGGTCAAAATCATCTCATACAGTTGACGATTATTCGGTAAAACATCTCTGGAGCCCAAAGGTTTTATTTTTGCACTCACTGGTCTGCAGTTAAAACAACAAAAGGTACTCCTGAGAAACATGTATCCTATATCAAAATTTGTCTTGCTTAAGTAGAAGCATGATCTGAGGTACAACTGTATTCAGCACATGCCATAACATCTCATATATTGTAGCTATCAAAGCAGCATAAACTCCTCACTTAAAGTTACTGTCAGTCCAAAAACAAGGTTTAGTGACACTACAGACACTGCCAAAAAAAAAAAAAAGCCAATGTAGTAAGCATATCTAAATGCTCAAAATTAAAGGCCATTAAAAGTTAAAGGAAAAAAAATATTAGGTTACATTTGTAGTACTCATGCTGAAATCAGCACTTGTATTCATAACTGAAAGCTTAATGGCACTGCAATTAGAAGACAGAACAATTGTTAATTCCTTATTATAGAAGATTGTATCTTCAGAGAATGTAAGAAGCCTTACAGAAATCTGAGTAGTAACACAGAAGAATGTACGCTACAGAGTGTATATGTTAACTCAGATACAGTTGGGAAAAGCAGCCAAAGTTCAGGGCAGCCAAACATTTTAGACCTCAAACATCAAAGAATATAAACAAAACAGTAATGATATAGGAAAAATCTCAGCTTCAGAAAGAAAGAATAGCAGAACCAGAGTGGTCTGGCATCATTTAAATATACATTTCATTCATTAAATCATACAATTTTTAACTACACAATCAGAATTTGTCTGCAAGATTCTGTCAGTGTTTTCATCATCAAGGGCACAGAGTAGTCACTCAGTAAGATATGGGTGTTAGGTCAGACCACATGTCCATTTAACCCAGGTTTCCTAGTCTGACTGACACCAGATGGACTGCTGACAGAAGTCTTAAGAACTGAGTAAGACCACAATGATGTGTCTCCCTAACATTCACCCTGCCTCCAAGCATCTGAAAGACAGATTAGAAAGCCATTCAGTAATTTTTTCCTCTGTGTTATGATTCATTAGTTCATTCAAAAGACAATATTCATGCCTAAATTTAAATACATAAATATTTCTCCATAGTTTACTTAATTGCAGTTCATTTACTGTCAGATGAGTGCCTTAAATATTACGAGGAGTAAAGAGCACTTCCATTTTTCAAACCAAGAATAAGGCAAAGCTGTATTAAAGGACAGTTTTATTTCCTCACTTAGGGTATATCAGATGGATTATTTCTGAATCTAACATTAGGCGATATGTTCATTGAACTCCTGGCAACTTCAATTCCAGTCACAAGTACCCAAAAAGCCCCAGATAGAGCCCAAGGCTCCACTGTCAGGCCCAAATAATGGAAAACTTTGGATTACTGAGCACTCTGAAGTTGTCCCACATCTCAAAAGTACCACTCAAACCATATGGCAGCTCTTTACCCTTCTGAAGTGACCAACTTTATTAAGTGCTGCACTGCTTAGAAATTTTCCAGCAAAGTTTTTTCTCCAAATCAGCATGTGTCAAACTGACAAGGTAAACACAGCTTTTCACAAAAAAAGCTGCACTTCTACAAAGACACTTTCAATGAATTAAGAGAGAGAGGGTAGTCTTCCCAGGTCTAAGTTTGGCAGGATTCCAAGCAGCTGCTTACGGAAAAAAAACCAAACACAACAAACCAAAAATGAAAACACCAAAACAACAAACAGTAGCACGTAATTCCAATAACTCTACAATTTCTTTCTTTAGATATTAAAGTTCCTTCTACCTCTAAGTGCCTGGAAAGAGTAGAATATTTTTTAACTTTTTCTTCTTTCAAGTGAGCTGAAGTTTTTGAAAAAGTC
This sequence comes from Rhipidura dahli, assembly GCA_013399225.1. Classification (NCBI taxonomy): domain Eukaryota; kingdom Metazoa; phylum Chordata; class Aves; order Passeriformes; family Rhipiduridae; genus Rhipidura; species Rhipidura dahli. The sequence continues at coordinate 124,490 of VXAC01006721.1, forward strand.
ACCATAAAGAAAAAGAGAATGCTGACAAATTAATTGATGCTTCCAAAGCTACTTTGAATTTGACAGGTATATTTTTGTAATCCTGAGTTTCACTTCTGAGGTGTTACTGCTTTAACTCTACATATGAGGAATTTTCCCAGTCTCCCGAAACAGTTCCCCAGAAACTCTACCTGAGCGTTTGAACCCAGCTTTTCAGATTTATGCATGGAGCAATATCTTCGTATTTCAACAGGGACTGAACATCAAACCGTACGATGCCTTCTGAAGCATGCTAGAAGAAGAGTATAGAACAATTATGCTCCTGTGCACTCACAACATCAGATGGGGGCCACCTGTTATGACCCTCAAAAATGCAACATAAGCTGTAATTATTAATACTTCAACAAGTAATACTGTGTATTTTGAAAGTGGCACAAGTGCATCTCTATTTTACAACAGCAGATAATATTGGGACTTTGAAAACTTCAGCAACTGGAGCTTAAGTTTTATTCATCTATTTTTATCCCTTCCTAGTTTAAATACTTTGTACAGAACTGGTAAGCCATACTTCAAGCAGGACTGCATTGGTTTGTGCATTTGGGATGATTTCCTTTCAATATATTCAATATACACAATACAGAATATTAAAACAAGTATTTTATGGTGCTTCCTAGGACTATTTATTATAGAATAGATTAACTCTGCAAAACAGAAACAATACTGCATACATAGACTTGGTGATGCGCAAAATAATTAGAAAAATTTATTCCTATCCCATGACAAAGACACTAGTATACGAGCACTGTTAAAACTTATTTCATGAAAGTTACTAGTGCTCAAAAAGGAAGGGCAAAACTGTTTGTATTATATTATTTTTCACTGTCCATTACTCATTTGGTGTAGTCCTGCTGGGCTGGGGGCAGCTGCTGTGCACATCATCCCCAACAGCTCCTTCTTCTCCTGTTCTACCAGTTCAAGACCTGGTGTTGGTGTCACTGGGCCAGCTGATGAGCCAGGGAAAGTGGCTGCGATCGACTGGTGGAAAAACTCAAGAGATTTGAAATACTTCCCCTATGTTCTGTGAAGGAAGACTCCCACAATCCTTAGTGCCTGAATTGTAACCCTAGCCAGACCCCCAGGTCAGATCAGATTACCTTTTCCTTTCCCTGTGTAGATGCTTACCTGGACAGGTCCCCTGTCCTGCCCCTTCCCTCTTCCCATGGGAGCTTTCCCCGAGTCCCACCTTGTACCACCCCTGTACCCCCCAGCCATTGGCTCTGTAACCCTATGGAAGCAAGATGCCCGGCCACATTGGCCACATTGCTCTCTCTCTGCCTGGACCCCTCTGCAGGGACGGAATAAACATCACCTGTGGAACCTGCCATGCGGGAGAGCCTTCCTTTGACTCCTTACCTCTGGTAATACTGAGCTATCCGGTGTGAGCGTGGGGCTGGGGGTGTGGGTGTCTCACCAGCGCCTCAACAGCAGCACAGGGCCAAAGGAGAAGCTGGCCAGCAGCTGCACTGCTGCACCTGGGGGGTCTCTCTCACGTGGCTTCTTGGGGACACAGCTGCTTTCTGCCTAAGGCTTCAGAGCACATTTCCACCCCCCTCAAAACACAGCTTTCAACCTGGTACCTTAGCACACTGCATCCACTCTTTTCTTCCTCAGCTTATTCAGCTCTTAGAGCCTGAATACACATCCAAATTCACCCATGGAACAGCTATAATTTGCTCTGGCCTTTAGCTGAAAAAAGGTAGGAGCCAAGGCCAATAAGCATGGTGCTCCTGGTAGGTACCAGCTCTCAAAGACCCCTCTCCTGAGGGAGGCAGTGTCAAGTCAAGCGAGGTTGCACAGGACAGCAAAGAACACAGGACCAAGACAAAGCACTGTAAATATCATACTAACATTTTAAGCAACTTTTTCAATCCTTTAGTTTCACAGAGCATGAGGAATCATGACACTGCCCCACCCACTGTACCTTCAACTGCCCTAAGTGATATATCTCAAGCCAATCATCACATCTGAATAGAACACTGAACAGAAAATAAATTTTAATGAAATCTCACTCTGAATATGGTATTGAGAGTGCTGTTGTTTTAGCAATGGTAGTTTAGATATTAAAGTTCAAGAACTGTGGTTCCAGCAAAGTTTATTCACATACAGCACTTGGTACTGTAAGCATATTTATATTTTCAGCCTTTTAGTATGTTTTTATACTGGTGTTGAGTTGACAGTTTTTGTTTGTGGTTTTTTCCTTTTCTTTTTTCACTACTGGTTTATCATGAAAAGACATAGAAAAAAATCATAAATAATGGTAACTGGCATTTCTCTGGGATTGAAGGCCTATTTAACAGTTTTTATGAGAATGTGAAAGTCTCATGTACAAAAATACTTTTACTGTTTCTAAATAAAAGCAAGAAGGGAGAAAAGCTATTTTTTTCTGAGACACCATAGGATTTCACAATAATTCAATATAAGCACTCTGGAAAACTTACCATATTTAGCTGAGGAGCACCACAAAGTACACCATGGAACGAAATAGTGTAATTAATGCTAACATCGCTAAGGCTTGCCCACCACCGAGCAACACAAAATTCAATGGTTTTTCCAGCCTGGGTAACAAAAGCACAAAGTTAGACTCCAGTTTCCATCTTCCTCTCCTACTGACCCCAGCCCAAGCCAAAAAAAAAAATATCAGAGTACAATTCAAAAAAGACCTCTTAAGCCCAGTTTACTCCAATTGTATAGATTTGTACAGTACCAAGTGAGACATCATACTTGGTTCAGGAAACACAAAACTCCAACGAAACAGCATGACTGACAAATGCCTCAAAACAAAGAGCGCCAGTACTCTACACTGTAGGAGTACCCTACACAGAAAGGTACTGCTGTTAAATGTTCTGTCTTCCACTCTTATCCTTCAAACCAAGCAGACAGGTGTCTGCCCTGTGTCTCCTAAAAAACATGTGTGTCCCATAAAAACATGTATTAGAAATAGAGATCTCACTCTCTGCCTAAGTAAGCTGACACAAAACTTGGGAGGTTTGGGTTAGTTCTGTTTTTGTCTGGTTGGTGGGGTTTCCTGGGTTTTTCTTCTTTCAGTTTTTAAAGAACATGATGAAATTCATAATGTGTCAATGGGACCAACATAGCTTATGGTCCCCCACCTGACATTTTCACAGAGGGTAAGGGACTGAGTCACACAGAAGGTAAAACTACTCACAGGCATTAGAGCTATACAACTAAAATGAGCACAGCAAACTTGATAGAATTGAGAAGAAGGCTCTGTTACCCACACCCCTGAACTGTTAGCTCATTCCCTGATGGTTCCAGACTCTTGAGCTAGCATTACCCAAGCTAAGACTGCTGTACCTAGGATGTATGAATGTGAGCCAGTTATCCCCTTCCTCTTCAAGATGAGTATGTCTGAGATAACTGCATTAAACACTAAAGGCAAAATATGCTGAACTATCCAACAAGTCACAGCTTCTATCTGAAAGGGAAACTGCTTTGTATAAACAAGTACAAACAAACTGAAGAGATTAACATGTATTATATTACTAAATAGCTCAGAAACGCTGAGAAAGCTATTAGAGATCTTCCCAAAACTGAAAATCAGATGCATTCACTACTGTAACAAGCACGCAATGGGTGATGGGTTTGAGGTTTTTCTTAGGAAAAAAAAAAACAAGTAAGTTATGTTGTACTGCACTGATACATTGCTTTATGTACCCCACCCTTAGGGTAACTTACTAAGACAGGAAATGCTTCAGTCACTGTTCCTTTTTCGGGTAAGGAGGAAAATTTGTAGAACTCATGACTTCTGTATGCTTTTTGTTTCACAAGCTGAACAGCATGAAGCACAAACTTGGCAGTCACATCAGCTGAACATGAACACACTGTCACTTCTAGATTAAGGAAAAAGAAATTTAGACTGCAGACACTAAAATTTTAAAAGAAAAGCAGAGATTCACCAGAGAAACACTACTTTCTCAAGTAGTTTTTAAGTTAAGAAGTTAGGCAGTACCTCAAGTGGCTCCATATGTGAAAAATGCTTGTATCAGTTAATTTCAAAAGCCCTTTCAGGTTAAAGGAAAACCAGCTAAGTTCAGAGGATGAGAATAGAAACATGTCTCGATTAAGTGGTCAAAATTAATCAGATAGTACAGGTGTATCATCTGTATAGAACAGACTGCTGAATTCCAAATTAAGAGTCTTATCACTGACTTCAGTCTAAATGAAAGATTTTTGAAAGGATTATTGCTTAGTAATCTCACAAAGAAAGACAAGGAAAAAAGATCCCTTTTTTTTTCTCCTTCTTGCAAAACTATGAGCTTTTTACCCATTGTGAAAATCAGTTTCTTCAGTTACGACTTCTTTCAACACCCCATCCATACACCTTAAAAACGTAAGCCTCAGACAGTGATACTTTTCCATAAACATGGGGCATTCTTCCAGGTATATGCAATCACTTCAGATCGTTACTGTCTGGTTTAAGACTTAGAATCAAGATCCTATTATACCAAAACCCATGAAATAACTCAAAATCACTCCTCTAAGAGCTTAAAAATCAAACAAATATTTACATATTCACGGGCCAAAACCTTCAGTATTTATTCAAGCAGAACTCAAAATCATTTAAAACCAACTCTGTCAAGTGTGAAAAATGCAATTTTTTATTTATTTAACGTGGTTATTTTCCTCACCAGCCCATGTAGCTCCCTGTGGAACATCAATGAAGTGCCTTCGGATCTGACCAGGTTTAAAATGAACATCTGTGTATGTCAGGTCATAGCTTGATGATTCATCTACTCTGTATGTCAAAAGGAAAACAAAAATAGTAGTCAAACAAGCTGTGAGCCAATTTTTGAAGTATTTTTAAAAGCAAAAATACTCTAACGTGTACAATGAGGATATTCAACACCAATTATTTTAATCCTACTAGTAAAGAATCCAACAGCACAATGTATCCAAAAGATTTAAAATGTCAGCTCCACCACACTATATTAACACTGTCCCCACCTCCCTGGAATTACAGTGCTTGAAGAGAAGTATCACAGAATCCTCATTTTCAGTGGATCTGCTTTTCCTGGCTGAGTGAATTGTCTCTGAAGTGAGCTAAGGTATAAAAGTAGCAATTTCCATGAAAGCGTTAGAGAACAGTTACTTCTTCTTTCCCTCTCAGGGCAGATTGTCCACCAAACAGGTTTAATAAAATACTCTCCTTCTTTATCAACATCCCTAAAGTCCTATGTTTAAACCAATGACAGGTGCAATACCAACTCTAAACTCACTGTATTGAAGTCGTGACCAGAGCTTATCCCAATGTACAACAGCCAAATAATGCCCTCTGGCTCTGTGTACTCTCATTCACCAGGTAGAAATGAAAAACCAATCTCCAGTTGACCCACACATACAAATAGTGCATTGATACTATGGTCAACAAGCCAGAAGGCATCTGTATGCTGATGGACCAGGAAGCTGCTGCCATTGTGGCTAAACCCACCAGGACACATTGCTGTCATGACCAAAGCTATAAAAAACATCACAGCTGCCTAAGTCTGCTGTAAGAATCTTTTCAGGTGTTTGTATGAGGTTCAGGAATTCTCAGCATTCTGGATTTACTGACCTTGTCGGTATAACAACAGTGATTGGAACTCTGAACAGAGGGCCTGCATTAGGTGTTGCTGTATCATATCCACACACCTAATAAAATAAAGTACAAAACCATAATATCTTTGGTCAAAATCAAACAACAGAAGAAAACAATCAACTTAAACTAGTTGCAGAGTATTTTGAATCTTTGCAATTATCACTGAGGAGAAAAGGTCATTTGACCACTGTCACAGCAGAAACAGTAAAACACTAACAATCACTGAGGAAAAAAAAAATTTTCCCATTTTGACTCATTTCCTCAAAAATTTTCAAGCTTTCAACCCACATCTGATAGTCCCTATATTAAAAGCTCAGCTTTGTTTCAGCTCAGCATTTGTGTCAAACAGACTTATTTTAGTTCAGCTAAAATATTTTTTATTGCTATATAAAAAATATTTTTATCCTTCTCTCCCAGGATTATGTTTGAAAAACTACAGCGTGATTTACCATGACTTTCATAGTCAAGCTTTAAAAACAATCTCTGAAAACCTGTTCAATCAGAGAATTGTTTGGTTTGGAAGGAACCTTATCAACTGCACAGTTCCAAACTCCCTGCCATGGGCAGGCACACCTTCCACTACACCAGGTTGCTCAGAGCCCCATCCAACCTAGCCTTGAACACTGCCAGGGATGGGGCACCCAGAGCTCTTCTGGGTAACCTGTTAAGTGCCTCATCCTACTCAGTGGCTTTGATAAAATGTCCTCAACCATAGAAGACTTGCAATTCTAAACAGCTCAAGCAAGCACTTCTAAAGAGCAAGCTGGTATCACCTCCATTATGACCAACCACAGTGCAGTAGAAACATTTCAGTGCTAAAACAAAGGTTTGTGATGAGAAGAGAGGGGGATGAAAGATGGTTTTTGTTGGTTGATTTCTTTTGCAGGACTGAAAGAGAATGGCTGAGGGAGAAAATGAGAAATTTAACGGCTTCCTTAGTACACTGGACCAAATTTGAATGTAGAAGCTTAAAGTCAGCAAAATTTTCCACTGTACACAGCCAGTACCACACATTTTTCTCCTTCACCTTCCAAAATGGGATGGAGTAGAGGTGAGGAAACAAGAAAATTTGTCACACCACTGTGCCCACTAACTCCTCAAGTTAGAGGAAAATCTTTGTTCCATACAAGACTGCATGGCAACACCACAAAACAGAGAAGTATTTAAAACCACAGAAAACCACAAATCTGTATCCTCAATAATAATACAGGCTTGAGTCACATAGTCAAAGATTAAGATATATCCAGAGGAAAAAAAACTTAATCAATGGTTATTTGGCTTATGTTTTCTATATGCTTTTATTTTTAAACACAGGTACTCAAAGTTCAACAGGCATGTGCTATACAACAGTTTAGCACAAGTGTTGCTGAACCCTGGCTTCAGTCTGTACAGTGAAGTGCAGTGTGGCACTATATTCTGGTCTGTACAGCACATAGATTTTATTTCCTTAAACATTACTTCTATAAAAAGTTGACAGAGACTCCTAAGGGCACACAAGGGCACAAAACCTTGCTCAGAACACCAATACTTCCATACCTCTGTATAATGTACTCCTCCTCTCAGGCCACGTGGATCCACACGAATATTTATGTGTCGACACTGGTTCATGAGTTCTAAATGACTAGGACACTGGACCCATGGTGCATTTGAAGTTAAAGCTAAATGAAGCTGGAGAGATATTCTTTCAGTGTTTTCTGTCAGGAAACAAATTTAAGAAACAATTCAATAACACTATTATGTGCACACAGTCCACTGTAACACAGTATTTGCCATTAAAATGTAGGCATCAGTACAATACAATATGAGTCAATTCCTTAGGGCCCCAGGATATCAGATTCTGCACAAAGGAGAGTGTTCTATATTACTTCTTTTAACTTGACAAAAACAGAATAGCAGCAGTAGGCAGTAAAATAAAGGTGATACCCAGCTTTAAAACTCCTCTGCCCTGAAACAGTCAAATCTGACAAAGTCAGAGGTAGGCTGGGAAGCAGTACTTCAGTTATCCACAACATAGTCTGGAAGCAGGTATAAGCTTCCCTCTATAGATAAAGTGTTGCCTTATGCAGAGGAATACAATAAAAAGCAATCACATTGATTCTGAATGCTATGCTAATTACCAAACTACATTATAAAGCATACTAAACAAGAGGTAAAGTCTATTAAAATTACTATGATAATATAGTCAGATTCTGCAAACAGTCAATTTGGCAGATTCTGCAAATTAGCTTCTATGCCAAAAACTTATTAAAGCACAGCTTCCAGAAAAGCATCCAACTCAGCTGAAATGTTTTAGCAGCTTCCTCCTGCTCCAAAGATTAATAACACTTTGAAAATTTTTTCCTGTTTCTTAGTCCTAATTAAGACTAGCCTAATTTTTAGGTATTTCATCACATCTTGATTAAGCATAGAAAAGAACACACTATTGGAGGTACATGAGAAGCAATAAAAAGCTCAAAGATAGCTTCAACAGACAAACTGAGCAATCAGCCTCCCTTAAACTCTTACTTACAGTTTCTCTTACTCAGTCTTGTTGAAGACACCAGACACAGTACAGAAATAACTACAGAAAACAGGTACTAGGGAAACAACATCCACAACTACTAGTGATCCATTGCAAATGCCTAATTGCCTTTAGATTGCTTATATCCTGCAGAAGTGTAGTGAACAATTGTTTTGTGTCACATGTTAAATTTAAAATGCATCAACCACAATGTAAGCTGTCAAGCAATTAAATTATTCAGAGCCAGTAACCTGCCCCAGTTCATAGCCTTTCTGCCCCTAAATAAACACATCCCTTTGTCACACACCAACCTTCTTGCTGATCACTGGTTCTAGGAAAGGAATAATCTCAGTAACAAGACCTCACATGGCCCACTTTGTAAATACAACGTAACTCAGCCTCTCAGTGAGTTCCAATTTTTATTAAATACAGTAAAACAGGGCAAAATGGTTTGTGGGAAAAAAAGTCAAACCTTGTTTTGATCCGCACAAGTTATTTTTACCCTGTTAGTAATAAAATCTGTATAAATTCCTGTACTGCCCTTAGATATACTAATTAATTATCAGATACTGAATGGAAGTCTAATTTGTTAAAAAAGATTTTTCTCAGGTTGTGAAAACTTAGATACCAAAGCTAGAATTTACAGTCTTTAAATAACTGAGAAACTAATTTCTGAGTAAGTGCTTTCATCTTTAGAACAGTCATCAACTTTAGCCAAAAGTTAAACAAAAAGTTAACAAAAACCCCGGAGTTCCGTAATTTCATGAAACATCAGGGATCTATGATTATTTTTCTCTGTCTCTCCCTAGCCCCCAAATTTCACTTCAAATTTCTACACAACAAAGGGAGATCTCTTTTTTTCCAGTGAAAGGAAGCACGAAGCAACATACTCCCTGAAAAACATGAAAGCCCTGCAGTTATAAAGCTGAGGTTGGAATAGCAAAATTGTTAATTTGCATATCTTCCTTTACCATGAAACTTAGGGTTACACTGACTCCTTTTACAGCACAGATTCCTATCACTCCTCCTTATCACAGCTTTTCGTTTCAAGTTCACACTTGTATTTCCCTGTACCTCCACCTACAAAAACTCCTTCCTACCTGTATTCTCAGGAAAGACAGGTTCTATGCCAACCCCATGATCAGATGGTGCCGCTGTCTGGGCCGGATCTCTGAGGTAGATTCCACGGTTGCTGCCGACAGTAACTGTGAAGCCGATGTTACTTGTAAATGATGAATTCTGAATGAGGTAGTCATAGGCTTTATCAACCTGTTCAAAAGAGCAAGTTCTGCATTACCAAATTTCAACGTAATAGCAATTCATGCATACTCTCTTCAATATGAAGTGTTGAGCAAGCACAGCAACAAACAGTGAAATACCTCACATGCTACCTGAGGCACATGCGCCTGCATGATACTCAATTCAGAAAATGAGGAGACTTTCACAGTCCGCAATGGCCATAGAGAGCCCAGAAAGCCAAGAACATTTAAAATTAAAAAAAACCCAGCCAAGTCTCCTCTACTACAAATCTATCAAAAAGATTCCTATTCAGAGATGACTTCAAAGAAGAGGACTTCAAGGCCCAAACCTACTAATCTAATTTAGGTGACTTTTTCATAGGTGGAACAACACTAGTGAAAACATTTAAAACTTTTATACGTAAGGAGGTGAGCAATTCAAAAGAGACAAATAATAGAATACCCATACAACTTTTATATATTGGTATGAAGTAAAAGAATCAGGTCATGAAATCCAGCCCTGAGTCTAACTACATGAGCTGTCACAATAAACTCACATAACAAATTCACCTTCTTGTTTTAAGAGGACACCATTCTACCTCACTTGCTGTTTTACTGACTACAAAACTCTTAAATTCTCTTCTACTTGACAGCAAAGTACCTTCACCAGAAAAGATTAGGGCGCTCTCCTTTAAGACAATTGGACACATAACAACTTTGTCTCCCACATCAATTTAATCACATTTTAACACATGATTTAATCACAGGCTACTAAAACACCAACTAAGACTGATGCATTTCACTTTTTATTTGATATGGCTACCCACCACTGCTGCCTTCTGTATCAAACTCAGCATTACAAATGTCCTTAGCAGACATTAACTACTATCATCAGATGCTAGAGGTCCTGTCATCTCCAGAACATGAGTTTTGGGCTAAGCATTTAATATCTGGCATCTTGAAGCCAAGAGAAAAATCTTAGTACTTCTATTAGACTAGGACAGTAGGCAAAAACCAGGCCCAGCTCTGAAAGAACATAAGCTTATGCACAGGGAGACACTCAGTAAGCCTTCATCACACAAAGGATCACATCACAGATTTCCAAGCTACTCTGAAGCCCACAGGAAACAAGGAGCACTCGGAATGTTTAGTGCAGGCCCGCAACAAAGTCACTGTACAACTGCAGCTGTACTTCTTTGTGAACCAGCGTGGGTATCTATTTTTGCTGCCCAGAACTTACAGTTCCAGTTTCTGTCTGGACAGAACAAGTTCAGCTGTCTCTGACAATACATCAAAACATTTTTGGACATTAGAATTTAGGCGCCTCAATCTGTATGTGGGTGATAAAATCTACATCCCACTTTTATGTCCATTTATCTTTTTGATCAGTCTAAGAATGTGTCCAGTTATCACATTTATTTTACAATGAATGCATGCTGAAACTGGAAGAACTTTCTCATTCCTCCTCCCTTCCCACTACATTACCTTCCTCTTCCCCAGCGAGATTTGAGAATCAAACAGCATGAAACAAACTGAGTGAGATCACCTCAAAAGCTGCTTTTTTTGTGGGTTAGTTTTTCACCTGCAGTTATTTATATTATACTGTGGTTTTTTTGATTGCAAGTACCTGAATAATACCATGTCCTTGTGCAAATACTTCTATGTTTTCAGCTTTCACTGCAGTGTTTTCTAAAGCTCTTCTGACAGAATGAACAGTGTAATGAACATTATTAGCTTTGAGTCCTGAAATTAAAAATAAGGGTGTTACTGGATACCAAAAAAATTTTGAAAGCAACAGCATTTTTTTTTAAGAGGAAAGTAATTAACCTCTTTGAGATGATGCACCTATGTTTAACATTGTAGCACTTTACCTGACAATACTAAGGCAATGCCTCCACATGCATTGGGAGAAGACATGGATGTGCCATTCATGAGTTGTGTTCCTCGCAGAGTCCAGTTGGGAACAGAAGCAATAGCCCCTCCTGGGGCACTGATACTTACTCCAAGGGCTCCATCAGTGCTAGTGTTAAAAAGCAATGGTTAAAACATCAGGGTTTTTTTTTTTTGCACACTTAAAGTTCTCAGTACATTTAAAAAAAAAAGTTTGCCTTAGAGAAAATTCACAATATTTCACTTAACTAAATCCATTAACCCATTAAACCCAAGAAAAAGTGTGCCACCAAGTAACAATTTACAATGTCATGTAATCCATCAGCTACGCCTGTTTTACAGTGAGAGGTTTCTAAATTTTCACTCCTTCAGTATTCTACACCAGACTTCATTTTAGCCAGCAGAATACTTCCTGGGATTTGAATTAGAAAATGCACACAAACAACCTATTACACACTTCAATAAATAAATCAGTGTTCTACACAGCCTATTCAATGGTTATTACTTTTAAAGAAAAATAGCAAAAGGGAGAGGAAGGCTAGACAAGATCCAAAATCTAGACTTCTAATTTTGCACACTGACAGTTCACTACTAGTTCAAGTTTTGAATTACAAGCCTAAAACAAGAGGGCAAGGGGAGAACACATAAAAAGTAGTATCAAGAGGTAGATCAGGATCAGCAGGGCCTAAACCCCATTTTTCTTTCACAAACATATTTAAGAACAGAGCAGCTGTGTGCCTATGGCACAGTTTAAGTAGCATCTGGTTTTCAACTCTATGAGCCAGACATGCTCCATCTTTCTTGCTCTGGATAGACAAAAACTGCACTGCTTGAATAAGGACAGCCCTGTGCCTGAGCTGTTAAGTTCTGTGGAGAGGCAGGGTATTTTAGGGTACTTATATCCCACACTAACAGCTTCATATGTTGAACATCTGTCTGCAATCAAAATATTGCAAGTATGATACTGCAAAGTGATGTTTGCACGTATTTTATGACAGATGTATAAACAAAACCCATAAAGAGGTTCTGCACCCCAACACCTCTGGACAAGCAGCGCATGGTACATCCGCCTGAAAGCCTCTACTGCTTACTGGGACAGACCAATCCCTACATCAAGACTGCTCTAGCAAACTTCAGGAACTCTCCAGTTAGCTGCATATTGCACCCTAAAAAAGGAGAATCTTCCTTTGGCCAGACTTGGCCTTTTAGCTGACATATGCTCATTCTGACTAATGAATGAGCACAGTGCACAGAGACTAAGCACACAAAAAGTGATTTTTATATATATATATATACATGTGAATATGTCTATCAAAATTAATTATAAATCCATCTCCCTTTCTCAGCTGAAGGCAGAGAGCACATTTCTCTTTTCCCTACACAAAATATGTCAATTCTTCATACTAAGATTGTTGAAACAATATACTTGCCTGTAAATATACATACACCATAACAGCTAGAGAACAATCCCAAAGTCTAAACACGTGCCAGAAATCAAGAAGAGATGTTACTATTTTTTCCTTCATTAGTTGATCCCATTACTCTCAAATGCTTCTGAGACATGAAAAAAAATTTGGAGTTCACACTGCCCTTAAAATTTCTTTTCTAGATATTTCAAAAAATTTTCAGTAGTGTCAGGTAGAAAGCAATTTTTTCTGCCTACTCACACCTCTACTGGACTCAAGCAAAACCCTTGAGTAAGTTATGCCATCACAGCAATGTCACTGAAGTCAGAAGTAACACCACTGCAGCAACAGTATTTATTTCAATCTTCAACACTTACAGCATATTTAACTTCACCACCACACTAACTTAATGACATAAATGCTATAGAAAAAAGTAAATTAAAAAAACCCAAGCAAATTTTCAAACAACTTTTAAGTTATCATCTTTGAATAGGTCTGCACCCAAATACTTTGCTGAAAAATACAGGCTGTGCTAAGGCAGTTCCACGCTATTCACTCTCCCCAAGGAGTTCCAGACAAAACATACAAAAGTGTTGCCAGAAGAGCAGACTAGTTATGCTCTTTCCACAGGAAAGAAATACGTTTCTATTCTGGTATTAGTGACCAATTTTAGATTTGAGTTATAATTTGAACCCCAAAGTAATCAGTTTGTTCTTAGACTATAACCTACCTAGGCCCTCTGGATGACCAAGTATATTGATTTGCTGGCAGTTTTTCTCTTAAAGAGTATTCAGCAACCATCATGTCAGGTGACACATAGGCACCAACACCTGTAAAAAACATTCAAGCATTCTAGATGTAATAAGAATTTTTATTGAAAACTAAAGTAAAATACTTCTGTGGTTGAAATTCATTACGGGAAGAATTCTTGTTTGACATTTAAAACGGAAACACACGTTTTCCATCTCATTAAATACAGATATTTTTGCAAGGCAAGTGTAAAACATCATGCTATGCAGTAACAATGCTGATGGGTACACTGTATAATATTAAAATACCATGTAAATTTCCAAGTTTCACTTTTACTCATCTGGAGTATAATGTATTCACCTACATTTCTTTCACCACAGGTAGCTTTTACATGTCTTCTCTCTCCTGCACCCCTTTTCTGTCTACACTGCTCTGCCATAAACTACAACTGCACATCAGAGCAATCCATGTGAACTGGTTCGTGTTCATGTGGCTCACAGCTACACCCCTGGAGCAAATGACCACATCCACACATCTCAAACAGTGAGGGCATAGTCTGTACTGGGTATCAGTTCCAAGTGTACAGAATATGTAAATGACTACTTCAAAGCCTGATAAAGTAGCATTTCTAGAAAAGAATGCCAAGAATGCACATTGCAACTATGTCATTTACCTATTTGAAATGGTAATGCTCCACTTTGTTTACAGCACAAGCACTACCAGGGTGGTACAAAACCACCATGCCAAGCTGACAAACTTGGCAAGGCTCATGTCTACGTCTGTGTGATCTAAGCCAACCTGTCAGCTGTATTTTGCTTTACCCTCAAAAAACAAAAACTCTATCTGGCTCACTCCAGATGGAGGACAGGAGCAAGATATTTGGCATGTGGAATGAATAATCACCCAGTCTCTAGAGTGATACAACTAAGTTGAATTGACAGGGTAGAGGCACTGTAAGAACAAAGCCAGTGCAGACCTAAAAAGAGCTTGTAAGTTCCAGTTCCAGCTCCCAGTCTCAGTAGTGAATTAACAGCAGACGAACTTTTAGAAAGTAATCAGCATTAATTCTACTAGCTACCCTGGAACAGCAGCTCTCCAGCTTTCAAGACTTCATGCTACTCTCCTTACACACTCATCTCCTTGCATGAAGTGAAAAAGCATCTTGCGTAATGCACTAGTGAGGCAATAGAGGATTTATATAAAAATTAAGACTAAGGAAGTTACCCCTGAATGCTAGATATTTTGCTGAATCTTGTAACTCAATCTTTCACTAAAATGTAAAGGCCACATATTAACCCATCAGAAAAAGAATTTTAATGACAGTAATAGACTTGCACAGAAGTGGCACTGCAGCTGGAAGAACTCCTCCCCTACAAGGACTTGTCTAGGTCCTGATATGGGATTTTTTTATATCCAAATTTAAGATATCTGTTTCACTAAAAATAAAAATTAAAAGTATCTGATAAAGACAGATGATCCAAAACTGTAGTTCTAACAATTCCGAATGCATTGCAAGACTTTCCAGAAGATTAATTAGGATCCAACTTAGAATCATATTTTTATAAGTTGCATCTACCAGCAGCTATTGTTTGGAGGAAAACGTGTGCTTAGACAGTTACAGTCAAAAAAGTAATCCTGAAATATTCAAATAAGTCAAACCAAAGATTTCTTTTGCAAATTTTATACAAAGCCACATCAAATCAAGACCATTTGCCTCCTACCTTTTTCCTACATAAGTAAGGTCTTGAATTGTGAGTAGATAATCTAAATTTGTATACCTAAGCATGGAGCAAGTGTCTCTCTCAGAATTAGCCTTGTAGCCCAGCAGAAAATTTTTTAGATTTACTTCAGCAATCACATATGTAACAAAGTTCAAAGTTTGAAAAGGTAGAAGCTGAATACTGTAATTTTTTCAATTTTTTCAAATTTTTTCAAAACGGATCATTTACCTATTACACTAGATGTAGTTCCACCAGGACATCCTACTGTAGAAAGGCAA
Source organism: Rhipidura dahli (assembly GCA_013399225.1). Lineage (NCBI taxonomy): Eukaryota > Metazoa > Chordata > Aves > Passeriformes > Rhipiduridae > Rhipidura > Rhipidura dahli. Next base: position 139,908 of record VXAC01006721.1, read on the forward strand.
GGACCATTATTTCCTGCACTTGAAACATAGATTACATTGTGTTTCCACACTGCTTCATTAATCACTTCACAAATTCTCCTGAAGTAAAAGAAAGAAATAAATCATTTACTCAACAATACTGCTTTCTTCCACAGGACAAAGCTCCCATTTCTAGTAGAAACTCTGATCATTCACCAAATAAGGAATATTATGCAGCCTGCTTCCCACACCTAGCAGAGGCAGTTCCAGTACAGAAGCTGACCACAAAAGTATCTTCTGGTTTCAAAAAGGAGTACCAACTATGTAGTGATCTTAAGTCTTCAAAAAATACCCCACAGATCATGTGGTGTTGCAACGACGAAAGTTCTTTATTATGTTAAAATATTATTTGTATATGTATTATAAATCTGTGTGTTATATATTTGTGTACATATTATAAATTAAAAGCTTTTTTAATGGGTTCACTTCTTTCAAAGCCAGTTTAAAATTTATACTGCCCAGTTTATAACATACAAATCGTATAAGCCTGGATGATTCACTCTTAGTAACTAGCTGACTTACACAAAGCTCAACAAATACAATTCCACCTCTGTGAAATTAAAATACTTTAACCACAGTACTACTCACCCAGAATTTGGCCAGTGTGTTGCTTCTCCATAGCTGTAGTTGACAAGATCACATTTGTATTTTATTGTTTCTATCATCTGATAAAGTAAAAATGGAAGTCAAAATATGTACTAGTCAGAGAAAGTAAGCAACTTCAGGAATGACAGAAAACATCTGCCTTAAACTGATCTGCTACACAGCTAAGAAATACAGATAAATCTCCTGACTCCAGAAAATAATTTATTGCAACCAGTTACATGCTATTTTCCCAACAAACAAAGAAAATTTAAAAAACCTACTCCCTGAATAGGCTTATTCTTGCCATGTTCCCAGCTATAAATTAAGACATTACCCTAAGACAGAACTGCAGACAGCAGACGTCATCAGTATGGTCTCTAACGTCTGTCCCCAAGAACATAAAATTATCCTTTCCTGTGCAGTTTGGTCGAACTCCAAAAAGTTGCAAAAAAATTATTGTTCATGTTACTATATTAAAATATTCTATGGGTTAGAAATACAAATTTCTATTTTCAGATACTTTTCTTGTGTAAAATTTCTCCTTATCAACTCACTGTACAGAAAAGCTCTTTATCAAAAAAGGAATTATATTTTTCCTCCCTTTTAAGAAGAGTTAACACAAATACAGCAACATAGGTATATCCTAGTCTCTACTCTAGATTTATATGTTTTATAGTTATCTAAGTAATTACAAAAAATACAATGACAACAGGAAGAACTTTAAGCAAGTAGGCAAGTAACTTCTCTCATGCATCAAGCTAGTCAGGCACTGCATATCTGTTAGCCTGAAAAAACTTTTTAAGTGCTCTATGCAATGGAAGTCTTGTTTTGTATTAAAACACTTGTCCTTAAATATGCTTTAAAATACATTCTGGTTGCTTTTAGGGTTTTGGTTGGGGTTTTTTTTGGTGAAGGGTGGTTGGGCTGGTTTTTTGTTTTTGTTTTTTTTGTTGAAAATATTGTAGGACCATAAAAACAAAGCCTATTAACAAGTAGGGCATGAAGTTTCACAATATTCTACACTTAACTCACACTGCTGCGATTAATCATTTATTCAGTGAAATACCCACAGCTCTTATTAGACCAGTGCCAGTTTCCATTGTACTTAGTCTCGTATCACCAATCTTGATTGCAAGAATCTGAGCTCCAGGAGCCACACCATTTCGTTCTGGTTCTTCTGGAAAGTACCCAGCTGCAATACTAGCCACATGTGTTCCATGTGCTCCTGTGCAAATGAAAAGTATGTATGCTTAGTGGACTTCATTTATATGAATTCAATATGCTACGGCTCAATTAATTTTCACTTATTGAGCTGTGGGCACATAAATCCAGCCAGTGGCTAGTCACCAGTGGTGCTGATACCAAAAGGATGACAGTGTTCACCATGGCTCAGCAGTGGAGCCAGCCCTGTTTAATATTTTTATTGATGATCTGGACAAGGGGATTTGAGAGCATCCTCAGTCACTTTGCAGACAATGAGCTGGGTGGGCGTGCTAATCGGCTGGAGGATAAGAAGGCTCTACAGAGGGATCTGGACAGGCTGGATCAATAGGCTGAGGCCAGCTGTATGAGGTTCAACAAAGCAAACAGCTTTTTGAGGAGAGAAATAAGGCAGCAGGAAGAGAGGAATGAGGTATTGACTTAATTCCACTAACAAAAGTTACTTTGAAGGTTCAACGTTTCCTACTCAAAGTTAGGAATATTATACCTGAGACAACTCAGCAGGGATTAAGAAAAGAAAACAGAACTGCACAGAAACATTGTGAGGAACAAAAAAGTTACCCTCTATTTGGAAACCTGGACTGCTTATGTAGCTCTACTGAGATGGGATAGTTTCATGAAGAATTAAGAGCATTTTTTAAAGCAAATGCATCCATACCACCCTAACCACTCTGTTTGCTTCCAAAACAAACCATGATTATTTAAAGAATACCCTGAAAAGGGTTCAGAGTGGTTGGAGCTACAGCTATGACACCTGACGTAACAAAAAAATGTTTCTATAAACCTAAATTAAGATCAATACCCATTTTGTTCATGGATATTATATTTAAGATTCTTAAAGTATACAAGTACAAAGGAGAGCAACTAAAAAATCAATCACCACCCTACATTTAACAAACTAAACAAAAAATGTTTTTTGAAAGAAGGTTCTCTTTAGTTTAGGCTTTAAGATGCAGGAACATCTTAAAGAGTACCTAAGTATGAATGCTGTATGTATACGTGCTTACGTACATAAAGTTGACAATATTTCAGACAAAAATGCAAGCAAGTTTGGTAATAAGCTGTCATTATAGATTTAATTAAGGAAATATGAGTATTGATCTTAAAAGCCCTAATAACAGATGCTGTATTGCGACAGCTGCCTCAAGCCATCCCAAGTATCAGAATCAGGACCAATACAAATTACTGCTTCTCATGATACCTATTTAGCAGCAAAATGTTCTTAAGATTACTTTCATTTACCTCCACTTGTCACAATGGAAAGGAGGTTTCCATCATCATATATATTCACAGAATAATTCAACATCTCAGATGTTCCAAAAGATCCGTATTCCTGAGCCTCTTTGTAGGTTCTCAGCACAGTACAGTTAGCTAAGTCACCACTCTCACTTGTATCTATGCAGGCTCTGTTGACAAAAACAAACAAACAAAAATGCAATTTCCCAGCTGCTGCAAACCTTCGGTCATCTACCCTCTCCAGCTGAGCACAGCACAAAGACTTCAAGAAGTTTGGTTCTGTGTTTATGGTATCTTTAAATAGTTCTTTAAGCAACTATTTTAAAACCTGGTTGTTTGCACTTAAGATTCAGAAACTATGAAGTCATCTAAATAAACTGATTTTCAAACTAAATTCAAATAAATCTGTATTTGAAAAGCAAGCGTATGAAAATTCATTCAAGTTCAAGGAAGATATTTTACTCGAGGTAGATATTCAGTGCTGGTACACAAACATTTCAAGTTTTACTGTTTCGTACAATGCACATTATCAGTCAAGAAATGTGCCATGTTACATCCTGAAGTTTGTGCACAGACACTTTTTTTGTTTTGGTTTTTTTTCATATCACCAGTGGATAGTCAAAACAGTTTTATCCTGCTTCAGAAGAAAAATCCCATAAGCTTGCACTCATATCACAGTCTTCAGTAAGACTTTATTCTACTCCATCTTCATCTGGGACCAGAATTTTGTCAAGAAACTCAACTGATACAGCATGATTATTTAAAAGAGAAAACTACTTAAAACCTCTATAAAGATGACAGATATAAAAGGTAACAAGTCTTCAATGCAAGCTGCTGTTTTATGTATAGAACAAGACATTTTAAACAAGTTTAGTCACTTACCTCCAGGTCTCACCATCATACCACACTACACAATCATATACTGGGCCAGGATCACTGTATTTTTTCTCAAAAGAATTCAACAATTCCACTTGATTTTGAAGTTCTTCCTTTATTAGCTTATTTGCCTAATAAGGTGAACAAAATTCAGTTAAGAGTATTTCCAAAATTATTACAAGACAGGTAATCCTACATTCTTTTCTGGTGCTGTACATTTGTTCCACTGCTTTCTCAGGAATGTTAGACTGTCCTAGGAGTCACAGACATCTACAAGTTCAATGGCTTTCAACAGTGCACTATTTATTTTTAGTCTGTGATATAAAACTACTTCTAATTTCTGTAAATGTAACATTTAAAGACATTATTTTCTTAAAGACTGTTGAATGATAAAGTAGTACCTGAGGCATTTCTGGTACTTCATTGAAATAGTACACAGTTTACAAAAGAAGGAATATTTTTAGAAAATTCCAGCTTTGAACACAGCAAGGATGGTGGCATCAAAAATTAGCACATTAAATTAAAAATAAAACTTACTGAAAATATCCAACAAATTTTTTGAAGTAATACCATTTTCATATTTGACATCAGCTTTCAAAAGTGAACAACACTAAGCAAACCAAGCAACCATCCATATAAAGACTTCTAAAATTAATGATAAGATACATTGGGAAGTTATCTGCCAAAATACTCACAAGTACCTTTCCTTCACTCATCTAATGAAACATTTTAATCCTGTCTGCCAGTAACAAATTGTTGCAAAGAACAAGTTTATAAATGTAGACTTAATGCAAACCTGTGAGGGAGAGCTATGAGCAGCATCAAATTCTTCCTGTTTCCTACAGGCCTCTGCTAGAGCCAGCCTGTGAATAGGATCCCAGAGCTTTTCCTTGCGCTCTTTCTGTAAGATAAAACACAGGTTACTCAATATATTAAGAAATAGATGTTTAAGTATGATGTTTGACGACAAAAATAATTTGAAATTCCGATTCAAGACAATGGCTAAAAAAATTCCATCCAATAGTATAAATAAACATGAATTGCCACACAATTAAAAAAAAAAGTGGTATCAGTAGTTTCTGTACTTTTTGCCTCAATGGACCACTGTGAGGAGGAGCACTGAGCCACCTCCTGTTGCTCTGAAGAAAATCACAGAATAAATGGATCATGTAAATAATAAAAATCATAGAGAACAGCTTGCAAGTGCTGGTTAGCAGCCTAAGTATGTTAGCAAATCACATGCTGTGGTTTTCTAACAAAATCAAGACACAGACCAGTAAAATATGACAATATACCAGAAAGAAAAGATAATTCTGCCTTACCTGAATCCTCTCCTTAAGAGCTTTAGGATAGATATCATAGCCATTTTTTATGCCAATGTGATATTTGCCTGAAGGATTTACCCAGTTTGCTGGAATCTACAGAAAAGTATATTTAGAAATAGGTTAACTAATGGCTTTAAAAAAACTCCACAAATAAAAAAGCCCAACACTGTGTAAGAGAGCTTACACAGAACAAACCTGCAATTACTGCCCATTTAATTCCCTGTCTCCGTAACAGTAACTACTGCACTGTTTCGACAATATGACATGGCATTTTTAATCCAGTGCCCAAAGAATCTGTATCAGGTCATGTGACACTGCCATTGAACATCTTTAAGTATCAGTTGCCCTGATAGTCTACTTTTAAAACACAAAGCCTCAGCTTTACTGACTGCTGGGGAGAGGTCTGGGGAAATAATGGTACTATAATGAAAAGACACTCTAACATGAGGGAGTATGGCTGGAAGACATGACAAACATCTGAATATCGCACTTCACATCTTGATGCAATTTAGACTCAGTATACCAGGATCTGCTCATCCTAGTAACAACAGTAAAAGAGCAACAGATTCAGCCTTACAATCATCTTCTGTGTAAAACTGACAAGAAAGATGACAGCATGGAGAAATCCAAAGATGCAATGCCCCCATATCACATCATCAATCGAATCAGGAAATCAAGAACATGTTAGCAATATTAGCAGTTCTGTGTACCCAAGACCTCTACTAGATTTTGTGTCATTTCTGAAAACTCTACACCATTTCTGTTCTATACATACTGAGAATTCAGTGAGTCTACAATTAGGTCCTCAGAGTTTTTTAGTCTCTAAAACTATTCACTACAAGCTTAACACAATTCCTCTTGCAGCCTATGTGGAAAATACTAACACTTTTAAAGACACAACTGTGTGATAGTTTTAAAGCATATTAGCGTATTTTCTTCAGCCAATTTTCAAAGCTATATCCGATACTGTTTTGAACAAATAATTAAATTGTCATCAAGTCCCCCAAAAAGCCCTGTACACACCCCCATTCAGCTACAGAAAATATTAGAAATAAAGACATATAAAAAATGTAAGAAACACTAAGCAATCTGCAAGAAGATGAGCAAGTGCAGCATAAGGTTTGGGTAAGATCTGGTCTGCTGGTGTCAATTGGGCTAGGGTTGATTTTTCTTCAAAGCAGCTGATATGGGGCTGTGTTTTGGATTTATGCTGAACACTTAATAACTCAGGAATGTTTTAGCTGTTGCTGGGCAGCACTTGCACAGAGTCAAGGCTCTCTCCCAGGCTTTTTCTCTCACCCACCCCAAACAGTGAGCAGCCTGGAGATGCACAAGGATTTCGGAGGGGACATAGCTGGGACAACTGATCCCAACTGACCACAAGGATAAGGCACCACGGTCAGCATATAAAGGTGGGGAAAGAAGAAAGAAGGGGAGTTGTTCAGAGTGATGGCATTTATCTTCAAGTCAGCACTATGTGTGGAGCCCAGCTTTCCTGGAGATGGCTGAACACCTGCCTGCCCATGGGAAGTGGTGAATGGATCCCTTGTTCTTCTTTGTGTGCGTGCAAGGCTTTTGTTTTACCTATTAAACTGTCTTTATCTCAATGCATGAGTTTTCTCAATTTCACCCTTCTGATTCTCTTCTCCCCGTATTGGTGGGGGAAGGCTGAGTAAGAAGCTCTATGGTGCTTAGCTGCCAGCTAGATTTAAACCACAACATCTGGTTAAAAGGAAGTAAGTTCTGTAAAAACCTAAACAGGTTATAAATTTGCTGTTAAGCAAAGAAGATGACATCCAGCAGTGTCTCTCTAGCACCAAATACTCACCTTTAAAGTTCTTCCAGAAAGACCAGTAATTTCTCCGTCTTTAGGCTCTGCAATGGTACATGTAGTTACATCACCACTGCCAGTGGTGTCAATTATATCAATTATCTTGGGCTTCCCATCAGTTGTAATCTGAAAATATGAGCACAGAAGAATTGAAAATGTACTTGAATACTCTTTAGTACACAAACCAGAAAAGTTTTGTTATTAAAAATATCAACTAGCTCTTTTAGACACCCAACCTTTAACTGAAGGACATAAAACCAACTCGAACTCAATATAAAGCTTCAAAGAACTAAGACCAATATGTCCATCTTTCTGGTTCATACAGAATCAGAAATAAGAACCTGAATCCTTCTAGTAAGAATTTAGAAGAGAAACTACTAAAAACACTGTATCAACAAAGCACAGTCAGCCTCAATTTAAAACCAAGCCTAAATTTGCAAAAAACGTATTTGCAAGAACTACTGTTTGTTTTCATATTATTTACTGTATTGTTTCTGACCCCTCTTTCTGGACAAATTTTATAGTAATGAGTGCACAAGTAAGAAAGTGAAAGGTGCTGAAGTACAAGCTCTCACAAGCTAGAGTCTCTTAACTGAGCTTAAAGGAACCTAAAAGGAACACAAGCTACTATTACCTTATTTTTCCTGTTTCAAAGATTCTGCTTTGTGTTTTAATCTATCTGAACTATTAGTAGCCATGGCTATATATATATATATATATCTAATACTTATATAAGGAGTATTTTTGCTAGGATGAGGAGAAGAAGAGCTGACTACCTATAAAGAGTTTATGAGCATAAATTTAAAGCCTCCTCAAATTAAAACAAAACTGGCCCTGACAGACTTTAAAGCAGTTGCAGGCAACTAAACACGACAAAATAAGGTTCCCTTCCCCTAGAGGAATCTCCTACACAATTACCAAAAGTACAGTTAAGCATTTCTTATTTATTTAACATTTAGCAAAAATACTCAAGCTTATTTTCTTGCAATAACATGATTCATCTAGTAGCTACTAGTTTATATAGCACATAAGCTATATTTCATATACATTAGTATTTGCTTGAATATGAATTCAGAGAGCTGAAGCACATCTCCTATGAGGACAGGCTGAGAGAGCTGGGGTTGTTCAGCCTGGAGAAGAGAAGGTTACAGAAGGACCTTATAGCAGCCTCCCAGGACCTAAAAGGGGCCTATAAGAAACCTGAAAAGGAACTTTTTACAACTGCACAGGCAGTGATAGGACAAGGAAGAATGACTCTAAACTAAAGGACACTATCGGACTAGGTATAAGGAAGAAATTTTTCACTATAAGAGTAGTGAAACACTGGAACAGGTGGTGGATGCCCATTCCTGAAAACGAATATTCAAGGTCAGATTGGATGGGGCTCTGAGCAACCTGATCTAACTGAAGATGCCTCTGCTCATTGCAGGGAGGTTGGACTAGTTGGCTTTTCAAGGTCCCTTACAACCCAAACTATTCTATAATTCTATGAATGGATCATATGTATATATTTTTACAGCTCTACATCAAAGACTGGTGTAAAAAGAAAAACACAAACAATCATCTTCCTAGTATCTCCCACACATTAACTACACTGAAAGTGAAAAAAGCTTTGCATTCGCAACATTTGCTGTTTTCCACCATTTAAATATACGGTATTGTTGCCTTTATTAACAATTTTGACATTAGACATAACATAAAGTATCGTTTTGCTCCAATAATGCTCTGGAATTGTGAAGTCAGCTACTGGATGCTAATATCAAACTGTTTCATAAAAGTCACTCTGATGCTGCCAAAAGGACAAGAGTCAGGCTCTTACCACATCTCAACAAACAAGGATAGATATTTCCAAGGTCTCAAATTCTCATGGCTTAAAAAAAAACAAACAACAAACAAAAACCCAACCAAACCCCATACAAGCCAGAAAACAACCTCCCAAAAACTCAACAACAAAAAACCAACCCAGACAAACAACAAGCAAGACTCCCAATGAAAATAGGCTTAAAAAAAAAAAAAAAAAAAAGCCAACCCCAAATATTCCAAACCCATAGCAACCATAAAAAGAGCATCAATTTCATTTCCCAGAAGGTAACAAGTACTGCTTTTGAAGAGGCTTGCTAGGGAAGAGTTTTCATTACAGAAACCAACACTGCTACTCTGTTCATAGAAATTCAAATTCACTGAAGAAAATCTTTAGAGCATGTTAACCTGGTAAAACATCTACTGAACAACAGTTACACAGTAGTGAAAATTGACTTCTGGAACAGTGTGTAGGCACTAAACCATATAATCTTCAAGCATTTGTAATTAATGTCTTCAGACTCGGCCTCAACTCACACAAAAATCAAGAGCTGCTCCAATACTAAAGCGACTGAAAGCCAAATCTGAGTTTGTCAGCACTGGACATTTTTCAGTATGCCTCTACTCAAAGTGAACTATTCAGTGATCAAAGTACAAGAAAACAAGAATGAAAACGTAATCCAAGGTGACCTGTTTAAAGGAGGCAAGTTATACAGCAACAGATGGCCAGAACACAGATTTATGCTGCAGCAAGCTTGGGTAGCTTTAGAAGTTGTTTCCTAGCCAAAAAGACAAGGTGCAACTCCTACACTCTATGGCTCTTTGCCTCCTAGGTGAAACCTAGCAGGCCCACACATGCACGTGAGTTTGTACCATCAGAATCAACAAATCAGAGTCTTTCAGTCAGATACAAGAAACCCAAAGCTTCAGCTGGTCCAAGGTTCAATTCCTAACAGCAGCAATCCAGACAGGCTCACGGTAATTTACTGCAAGTAACCGATACAGCAGCTCCTGCTGCCATGAACTGCTCTTCAGCACACTGCCCACCAGCAGCAATGCCAGAGTGAAATTCAAGAGTTCAGCTTGGTTTTCCTTTGCAAATGTTGTAATTCTGAGTTTGAAATTATAATGAAAAATAATAAAGTGAACTTGATCAATTCCCTTCGGTGAACAGAAGAGCCCTGAAATAATGAACTGATTAGAGACAGAAGGTACATTTTAGTACCTTTTGCATTAAAATTTTAAAAAAGTGCATTTTTATACAGCTGAAAATATTTTATACTGTATTTAGAAAAAAAACCCCTAATCCTGTCTAATTTTCATGGCTTGCCTACAGGCATTTGAAAAACAAATTAGTAGTTTAAAACTGAAAATGACTTTGTTGTTTATAAATTTCTGCTTGAAGCGTGAAAATCCTACTTATATGTTAGTTCTGACTTTGTAAAAAAGATAAATTAGTAAACTGAGAACACTAAAATTAATCTATGTGCATAATCCTGGCATCTCACCAGTTATAATAGAAGTAGAGGAACACCACCATCTATGACAATCCCAACGGAAAAGGGAAAGCCAGATGCATTTGAGCAAGTTTTTGCCATCCCATACAATTACTGACTCCAGCTGACAGCTACTTTAACTACAAGAGATGAACAAGCTCTTCAGCACTTCGGTCACGGGACAGCTGATCATAATCATCACAAATAAAACAACTTCTAAGCAATATTTTAACTCAGGGCTGAAAAGCAAGTAAAAGAAAACTAGCTGCTACTGCTAAGAAGTTGCCACATAAAAGTACAAGCTAATGCTAGTAAATAATAATTCCAAAAGCCACTTCACAAAATAAATTTGCAAGAAGCAAAATGAACTGACTTATCTATCACAAAACATAAGAAACCACAACAGGAACAGGGAAAGGACAGGGTGGGGTTGAGCAAAGACTATACATATACAATCACAGTACTCCATTAAATGCACCTAAAATTTCATCAGTCACTGTGCCCTAATGAGGAATTACAAACCATGACTCGGCAGACAGAAGGAAACACATTCTCCCAAGAGGACCGAAAGGGGAAAAAGCTCTCATGAAAGCAGAGAAACTAAACTTTACAGCTGCTGTCAACTGGTGGAAAAGCAACTGAAGAGAAGGTAAAAAGAATTTCCTAGAGGGCACTGGCCACAGAAGTTTCCTTAAAAAAAGGAAAGTAAGTACAAGCTAGATTAACTTTTTATGTGTCAAAGAAAGCCAATGAACAGGAAAAAGTTTAAGAAGGTTTGTTAAGCTAAATAACTATTATCTCTATAGCAGCAAGTGTCCAGGGAAGAATATAAATATAGTGGAATTACCCTGTTAAACTCTGTACCCAAATCTTTCTGTCCCTCGAAAAGGGAACAAACACTGCTATCAATGTTTACAAACCAAGTCAGAGACTCAACAAGCAAAGAAACCCTACCCTGGAATGAAACACTGGGGAACAGCAAAGAAATTAACTGTTTTGTTTTGACTAAGAACTCCATTATATTCAAAACAGGGTAGCTCATTTTAGCTTGTAATAATTATTGTCATTAACTGGAACTCAAAGTTGTAATACTTACTAATCTTGCTATAGATAATGTCTCCTCTTCCCTCTAAGCAACTGATTCAACTCTCAGAGTTCTAACTCTATGCCAGGCCAGGAATTGACAATAAGACTGACAGTAAGAAAAAGCAGCAGCAAAGACAGGGGTGTATAAAACCAAAAAAATTCCAAAAGCTGTCCCAAGGTTAGAAACTACTTCTTGCAGTACAGCTATGCTGTGTCACTTCCGGTGCCTGGGACAGATTCATTGCACGGAGGCAAAATGTAAACTGCCAAATACTCCAGAGAGTGAGGACATAATCTTGCTGAGCACCTACAAAGCTATTCTAGACTGTGAGCTGTGCCCTTTGCAACTCCCTGTGCCGTATGTCTCCCCAGTCCGTGGTTTAGCAAGTCACTTAAGCCAGGTCTATTAAGTGGGCAGTGTGGAAGGATCACAGAACTTCTTTACAGGTTTTTCTAACAACCCTGCAAACTTCCTCTCACCCACTGCAACATAAATTCTACACCTGGCCCTCCAAAGTTTTTACTTTTTTTTTCAAATCTTGTACTTCACTGCCTGAAATTTTATCCTGTGCATAAAGAAAATAAGTTGGAGAAAAGTGATATGGTCAACATGGAGATCATGATGGTTCTTAAGCATGCCTTAAGAGCCTTGGGTCACCTATTATAAGAACAAAGCTTCCCACTGCTGTCCATAAATTTATATTGGGGTTTTGCTGTTGGTGTTGACCACTCCTCATTCATAACTTCTAGAAACTCAGCGTTTTTTGCTTTTATACATGAAACTTCAGAACTATGCACATTATCCAATTTATATTCATATCTTCCTAATTGTCTTCTACTACTTTCTGCTCTGCCCATGGTGTTATCTTGCTTTCTATTTGGTTAGCTTTCATTAAGCTTTCCAATTACTATTCCACTTACCCACAACTTCTTGCCAAAAGCACCAGCTTCATTTCAGCTTAAATCAGTTGAATTTACAGCTGTCCACTCCTTCCTTCCACCCAACCTGTCCTCTTAACTCATCTTTTAGTTTAACTGAATCCCATAATGAGTCACTTCTGAACACGGAACTAATGATCTGCCAGGGTCAAGTCCCAGAACGAGGTCACAAAGTAGTTAAATCTACACCAAAGAAAGGGTGTCAACCAACACAAGCCCTGCTCAGTCAAAACAAAACAAAACAAAGGATTCAGCATCCAAGCGAGTTGCATACAACTCCGAATCATTCTTCCACGGACTCTTCTGCCCCCACTCCGGGAAAACATGCTGACAAGAAATCAAAAGCAGCAGTGACACAAAAGGCCACATGCAAACTTACACGCTAAAGAAATGTTAAGGGATGGGTTAGAAGAAATAAGTGCTGAGAATGCGAAACTGACATCACACACAGAAATTTACAAAACCGAATGGAGACACAAAGCTAGCAGAGCCATTAAAAAAGCTGGCAGAATCGAATTTGATACAGACTGTTATTGCAATAAAATGCACGAAAAATACACTAAGAAAGACGGCTATGCAAATCGTGCCAGAAATATACTTTTCATATAAAAGACCTAGGCGGCTGCGTGTAGCCTCGAGCTACCTACTGGCGAAGTAACGCTAAGGTTTAACAAAAACACAAAGCGTTCCTTTATAATGAGCTCTGCGTGAGAGAAGACAGCCCAAGAGATTTAAGTGCCGTAACACGCCTGTGGACGGCTTAGGAGGAGAATCCTCACAGCAGCACCCGGCGTGACCGGCGTGGAGCCCCTGGCTACAGCATCTCCCCGCCCTCCTGCACCCGAGCCCCCGCTCACGCGTGTTGGGCGGGAATCGTGAGCGAACACACAGCCACGAGTCCCCGGGAAAGGGACAGTCCCCGTGACAGGGACAGTCCCCGGGACAGCCTTCCGGGGCCTCCCCTGCTCTCGCCGCCGCTGCCTCGGGCCGCCTGAGTGCCATGGCTGCCCCCATACCGGTCCCCGTCCCCCCGCGCTCGGCCCGGCGGGACCTGAGGGTCACGCCGTCACCCAGGATCGCCGCCGCCCCGCTCTACCTGCATGCCTGGCGCTCCAGGGTCCACGCCGGTGTCCAGCACGGCCAACAGCACCCCCCGCCCGTCGAAGTCGGGGAAGCGGGCGAGGAAGGCGGCAGCGCCGGTCTCCTTCTTGGGCAGGAGCCCGTGGAACGGGAACGGCTCCTCGGCGGCGGCCGCCATGGCGCGTAGACCGGGGCTCGGGGCCGGCGACGGTGGGGCGGGGGGAGCAGGCTGCGAGAGGCCACGGGAGGGCGGCGCATGCGCGGTGCAGACACACCGTCCCGCGGGGACGCGCACCCCCTCGCGGCCCGCGGCGCGAGCAGCGCCGACGCTAAACTGACCAATAGGACGCCGAGGCGGGCGGGGCCTGCTGTGGAAGCAGCCAATCACGGGAGGGACGTGCTCCACGCGCCGGGGCCGTGGCGGCCACGTACGGCGGCGGCGNGGGCTGCGGCCTCGGGTCCTGCACGCGGCAGTGCGGGTCCTCCGGATCGGAAACAGAATCAAGTAATCACTTCGGTTGGAAAAGACCGCTGAGATCATCAGGTTCAAGCTGTGACCGGACGGCACTATGTTAACCAGACCACGGTACTGCGTGCCAAGTCCAGCCTTTCCTTAAACACTTCCAGGGACGGTGACTCCACTGTCTCCCTGGACAGCCCATTCCAATATCAAATCGCGCTTTCTGTGACGAATTCCTTCCAGGTGTCCAACCTGAACATCCTTTTGGCTCACATCTTGAGGCCGTTTCCTCTCGTCCTGAGTTGCCTGGGAGAAGAGGCCACCCCCCCACCTGGCTACACCCTGCTGTCAGGTGGTTGTAGCGAGCAGTAAGGTCACCTCTGAGCCTCCTTTACTCAAATAACCGGTGTGCAAACATTTACTTAGTGAATTCTTTTTTTTTTTCTTCTTCTGCTGATTCATTGTTCAGGATGAAACGGTCCCTCGGCGGCAGTACCACTGCAACTGTTTAATGCAGAGGGGAAAAAAACCCAAAGCAAAGAAAACCCCAACCACACAATAAACCCCCCCAAAACCCCAACAAAACAAATAAACAAAAAACCCAACAACAAAAACAACCAACAAGCCCCTCCCCCCCAAAAAAAAACCCAACAAACAAACCCCAAACGACTACCGAAAAGGGGAAAAAAAAAAGCCCAACCCAAACCAGAAAGACTACCTAAAAGCCATAGGGAGCTCAAAATTTGTGGTAAAGTCGTTAAGGGAAAATCTCAACTTTAAATAGAGGTTTCAAAGGTATTTTGTAGCTTTCGTGCTTCAATACAAACTTGCAAAAACCCCCAAACAATGCAGTATCTGAAAACATCCACACAGAATGTCTTTCAGAAAGATGCGTGTTTGTAGTGTCTGACATGTGGCTTTTCAGCCGTTTTAGCTGTTAATAAGTGTAAACCTGGTTGATTTCTGGTAGATCACTTTGCTTGATTCAGGCAAGTTTCTATTTAGAGTCACCTTGGCAGACAAGGGTAAATTAACATGGTCCCTGTAAAGCAATGGGTGATTTTGGCTACTGAGAAATTTTCTGTTTGTGCATTTTTTGTTTTGCAGGTCTAATGAAATTATTATGGAATGTTTGTCAGACATTAATCTTCACTGAAATGGAGCTGGCATTTGCTCTTTAGCAAAAGTGGGAGAGAGTTGCTAGCAAATAGTGGTACCTCATTTATTTTTCCTATTTTGTGATCTGCCAGCAGCATTGTCCTCCAGCTCACTGATGGCTTTGAGAGCCATATGATTTTTATGCAAGTATTAAAATAAACCTGAAGCGTGCTGCCTTAAAAATACATGGTATTAAAAAAAAAAAAGCTAAATCTGTACTATATGAACGTAGTGTGTCACTCAATCTGCTTCCCTCTTTGGTTTTCAATCATAAATCAAAATCTTACATTTTGATGTCTGGATACCATGTGCTTAACTTTCTTAGAATGCTGATGACGTCTGACAGCCATAATCAGATTTTTTTATTTTATTTTTAATTACATAAAACTTTGACTGATCGTACCACAGTGGAGAGAATTATTCTGACAGGATGGAAGTTCACTTGTCTAATACCTAATTCATTGCCTATTTGAAGTTAGTTTTCCTTCTGTGTATCATTGCTAATGCATCACAGTGGGAGAAGCTTGCATTTCTGGCAGCATGTTGACATCAAGAGAAGTCTCATATATCCTATTCCTAGTATGCTTTGAGACATTAAACTACAAAAAATTCTCAAAATATTCCACATCCCATTCAATGAAAAAGCTGTGTGTTATAATTTGGAAACATTTATTACTAGCCCTGAGAATTTCTGCCCTGTTCCGTTGCCTTGGTCTCAAAGTTATACCATAAACAACTCATCTAATTAGCAGGTACAGATTGTTCAGGTACGTATAAATTATGCACACTGCCAAGTAGCAGGGCAGGTTCTGCAGGAAATCCCAGGATTTGAGGAGGATGTGCCAATCAACTTTTAACAGACTTGAAAGTGATACCATGAAAAGAAAAAACCCAATTTCGGTGACAGTCTTTAAAGCCTAGCAATTTTGATAATTGTATGATTACAACTGCAGTGTTAGGACATGAACTTAAGGGTAAAGTTGTGCTTCTTACTGAGATTCTGCAGATCCTGAGCATACTGAGAATTTTGGGATTTTAAACTCAGTCCTGAGCTTCTCAGGTTTCTTATGTTTAGTGTGCTAAGTTAACCATTGGACTAACACTCCCAAGTCCACCACTAAAACATGTCTTTAAGCACCACATCTACATGTATTCAAATACTTCCAGGGATGGTGACTCAACCACTTCCATGGGCAGCCTGTTCCAGATGGGGAAAACCTTTTTATCAGGACCTATAGCAACAGAGTGACTAAAAGAGGGTAGATTCAGGCTAGATATAAGGAAAAGTTTGTCTTACAAAGAGAGTGGGGAAACACTGGAACAAGTTGCCCGCAGAGATGTTGGATGCCCCATCCCTGGAAACAGTGAAGGGATGGGGCTCTGAGCAACCTGATCTAGTTGAAAGCATCCCTGCTTATTGCAGGGGGGTTGGACTAAGTGGCCTATCAAGCTCTCTTCCAAACCAAACTATTCTATGATTGATTCTATGAACATCTAAATGTCTTCAGTTAGCTAGACTTGCATGGGCACGTGATTTTCCACACAGTCTCTGCTCTGAATACTCCCAGTATGGATGTGTTTCTAGGTCTGCATCTGAGACCTGGCAAAACTATGCTGGTCTTGACAGCCCTGAGTGATTCCCACACTGCTCATGTGTCAGGCCTGTCAGGATGTCCAGCCAGCCAGCGATCAATTTGATGTCATGTGCAGCCTAATGCACTGCAGTTGAGAAGACTGAGGACACTTGCTGCATCTTCTGCCTGATGTTACACCCAGAAGTCCCAAGCTGGGCTTCAGATCTCTTTTCTGTCTGAGCATGCATCTTTCTGCAAACTAAATGCTCTAGCTGCTGCAGGATTCTCTCTGAGTCAGGCAGTTCTGTTTTGCATGGAAACATCCCAAAGTGAACCCGAAACAACATGACCTAATATCTTTCTAGTACAGGCATTGACATGAATGTAGAAGTATTGGGCTGTTTGTTCTTTCTCTAATTAATGTTAAATTATTCTATTCAAAGTATCAATTGGACTTGCGCACGAGCTCTTTAAATTTCAGTGGCAAGCAATTACCTTAGTCACTCTGTTTCAGATTTCACCCACTCCTTCTTCCAACCCTGCCTCAGTTACAACATGTGGAGAGGAGGATTCATCCTACCAGTTAGAACGTGAGAGGATGTGTTTGATCACATTGTGTTAGGCAAGGCAGGCACTTCAGTGTTCTCAGTGAAGGCATTAATTACCAAGGTGCTCAGTAGAGACTCTTATCCCCCTTTTATGAGAGAGGACTGGCTTCAGGGAATAATGAAGATAGATAATCCTTGAGTGAGGTGGATTTCAAGATGGGACTTAATTCCCGCCATTGCCTTCTGTCTCCTTTCCTTTCCCATTGGCTCTTATTAGTCCTGTGTAAGCATAAAACAGCACAAATCCTCCAGAACAAGCAGTTTCCCACTCCTTCCCAGACTGATCCTTGGCCGTTCACTCTCATTCTTCTGCTTCCCCACTCATATGTGCTGGTGTGGCTTCATGATGGAACTGCTAAAGGAATAAATCTGTCTGAAAACTGAAAATGTCACATAAGCAGTTGGGAGCTGGTACCTGAGATAGGCTCCAGTACCACCTTTTCCATGCTTATGCTGCTGCAGAGTGGAGATGACCCAGCACAGTACTCCACAGTTAAACACACCATGGGACTAAGGCACCACATGAGGGAACTTGGTCACTGCATGTGGCCCACAACACACTCTGTCAGGGAAACCGGATTTACAGGATTTGTTTTTGGTTTTTTTTTCACCAGGTCCTGTACTGAGACTTCTGCAAAGTGCCTGGATAGCTACAAGCCTGTGTAATTTTTTTTTGTGTTTATCTATTTAATAAAGATTTTCAGAGAAGGCCCCATCCCAGTTCTTTTTTCTTTGTTTACTACCGAACAGTTCAGCATGGACAAGAGTATCAAAACTGCAGAGTGAACTATTCTCTTTCTTCACAGAGAGGAAAACATTTACTCATCTTTTAGTTTTGACAACTAATCTTCCTTAATGGACAATATATCTTCAGCTTTGTCTTCAGAAAGTTATTTACTTGGTTGGGTCAATTTACCATGTCCTTCCCTTCATAAATATCAAATAGATCATTGCATGCATATAAAATTATGAGATCATTAGTGAACAACAGCTGGCATTACTCTCCAACATAATCATATTTCAAATATGTCTGTCAGAGTTAACAGAATGAATTCTTAATTGTTCTCTGTCACAGACTCTTGAGGCCTAGCTAATGTCTTTAGGGTGCGTTTTCATTTACAAACTTGTTTAAAATTGTCTGAAATTATATCCATATAGAGAGGATATAATAAGAGGATATAATAATAAAGTTAAGTTCATATATTGCTTTAAACACTTTCTTAATAATGCTGCTCAGATTATTAGTTCTGATGAATTCAAGGTGGTAGGTTTCATTTGGCACTTATCTTGGCAAAAAGTTGCAGCTGCGGTTCAGTACCAGATGAGCCTCAAACGTTTAGTGGTCTTCTGTGGCAAAGTTGTTAGTAGGGTTGCGTTTTAAAAACATTTTTGTGAGAACAGGGTCCCTCCTTTAACTATGCTGCAGAAATGAGCAAAGAAATGACTGAGTATAAATTCATACTTTATATTTCTATAGCTGAGCATGCATATTCATTTGCCATGTTTCTCTGAAGCTTAAAATAGAGTTCAGTCTTTTTACCAGACTTGGCCTTGTATAATTTGCAGAGATTTGTGATAGAAATACAGAGATTAGTAGAATGAACTACGGATGGAATTTTATGTGTATAAAAGCACCAAAAGAAACAATATCAAAGGTTAAAGAATGCCATATGCTGATAACCAAGGACACAGTTAACATCAGTCAAAGGGGTGAGCACCAAGGAATCCATTGTTTACAGCAAGACCAGTAGGCCTAAGTACTCATGGGGCCACAGCATGAGCAGAAGACTTGAACTCTGCTAACAGGAGGATGACAGCAAGGTTGCAGCCACAAAGATGCCCAAATGAGGATAGACAGTCCATGGGTATCAGTCTTCCAAAAAGTATATGGAGGAATCTTTAAACAAGATTCTGAAGCATAAGTGTATGCCAAAGTGAGTAATTCACAAAGTGAGTTAAAACTATGTCTAAACCCCATTGTCAGCAAAAGGAATCCAAGAGGTTTAATTAGAAGTTGGTAGCTACTAACCCTTGTCCCTGTGTCATGTATAAGTGAAATTGGCCAGACCACTGGGATGCACACATCTTGGTTCAAGTGAACATGAGAATCTAGGAGAACAATCTATGAGATGAATATAAATGATGCAAATTGGTTTTGTTTAACATAGGTAGCATCTTCTTCCTCCAGCTAGTTTCACACTGATTTTTGTTGTTTTAAATTTTTGCAGTGTCAGGAATACTGTACTAATAGGGTGATTGCCAAAGCAGTTGGTATTTCAAGTGCTTTTCTGTTACATGAAAGTCACTTTGGAGTTTTTAGGCTTTTAATTAGTTGGATTTTGTAAGACACCACAACTGTGTTTCCTTTCAAATTTATGAAATATAGATACACTTACTCAGACAACATTATGTCAGTGTTTAACCCCAGCTGACAGCGAAGCCATATGCAGACACTAACTCACTTCTCACTGCTGGGGGAGGGGAAAGAATCAGAAAGGTAAAACTGAGAAAACTTGTGTGTTGAGATAAAGACAGTTTAATAGGTAAAGCAAAAGCCATGCACAGAAGCAAAGCAGAACAAGGAATTCATTCACCACTTCCCATGGGCAGGCAGGTGTTCAGCCATCTCCAGGAAAGCCGGGCATCACGGATAACAAGGACTTGGGAAAACAAACACCTTCAATCCAAATGTCTCCCCTTCTTCCTAGGCTTTGTATGCTGAGCATGACACCAGACAGTATGGGATATCCCTGTGGTCAGTTTGGATCACCTGTTATGGCTGTATCCCCTCCCAGCTTCTCGTGCACCCAGACTGCTCGCTGGTGGAATAGGGTGGGAGGCAGAAAAGGCCTTTTAGACTCACAGAATCTACCAAGATGGAAAGAATCCACAAGAATCATCAAGTCCAGGTTCTGACCCTGCACAGGTCAACCCCCAAACAAAAGGCTTGATGCTGGGTAACCACTGCTCAGCAGTAACTGGTATATCCTTGTGTTATCAACACTGTGTTCAGCACAAATCTAAAATACATCCTCATTGCAGCTACTAGAAAGAAAATTAACTCTGTCCCAGCTGAAACCAACACACTGTACAAATTTAAGTACAAAATGTAAAGCTTATTTATGATGGAATATAAAACCTTACGTGCTCTTCCTCAAGTTTTCCTACGTCAGTTTAAACTACAAAGTCCCACCTTAGAAAGGCTGAAAAATGCATCACATGTGTGCACACATATATGAAATATGTACATATTCCCTATAATGGAGCTCAGGAGCTTTTGTCTGAAAAATGCTTTATGCATTTGGAAGTAAATATAGGAGGCATTTAAGTTATGTTTTCTTAGACAGAAACTACACAATATGGCACCTAGGAATATTTCCAGATTTTCCTGTAAGCACTTCTACAGTATTTTTTGGCAATATTTTTGTTTTTTTTTTTTTTTAGTTGGTGAGCCTGCACTAAAATCGAGACATCATCTGAGATCTAAAGTTGTAGTTCTTGTCTCTAAGGGATAAATTTGGATATCAAAGATCTTTCTTTGGCTTACTCAAATAGGAAATGGGCAGCAGCTGTTGGATTTTGGTAGTCAGGATTAAGGAATGTGCTTTAAGGACCAGCATACCCTGAAATAAAAGAAAAAGAAACTGCATTAAGGTAAGAGAAGTTACAGTGAATTCCCTATAATGTAAGAGGTGCCTTTTGTGAGAAATCTCTCCAAATGGCAGCAGATATTTCCTTGACCTATGTCCCTATGCCACTCTTAAATTTTTGTTGTTGTACACCATGCAGTAGTACAAATACTCACTGACAGTTTACCTTTATTTTAAAGCAGAGGCAGCTGCTAACCTTATACAAGCTAGTTACAACATGTAGCAACACTTTACATTGGCAAGTTATTTCTCTAATTTTTTTAATGACTACTTGAACACATTAGTAGTCCTCACTGGGGATATTGCTGTCTCTATTCAGGGTCATAGGGAGCCAAGTCTGTGACTTGAAATAGTATGTTGACAGTGGTGAGGTAACAGCTATCTAATGTATGTTTTTAATTTGCATCTGATTTAAAAATATGAATAACTCTAAAGCTATGTTTTTCAGACTGCAATCTCTTCAACAACATAGTCATCTGGAGATTTAATGGCTGGGCTATGTTTCTGTTTTGCAAAACATAAAAACAACACCCCCCCAGTCATTGTTTTTGAGTAATGTCATGAATTAGATATTTGTTAGAGTTCCCCTCTTGAGGGCAGCAAACATTCAGAACTGAAAGTCATTCAGATATCTTAATGGTGTGATAAATATCCTGGATTTTAAATAGACCAGAGTTAGCTTGTCCCTTGGCTCTCATGGTTTAGGGAAAGCTTCACTTACAACCCTACAATTCTTGCACTAAAGGACAAAGCCTGAAAGTTTAAGTGAAAAATGCAACATATGAAATCAAGGCTTCACCTTAAACCAGCTGAGAAAAGAGTAACCAAGTAGAAATATATCAAATCATAGAAGCAACAAGGCTGGAAGAGACCCTTAAGATCATCAAGTCCAACTATCAACCCATCCCTACCATCCAGAAGTTCCAACCTAAGTTATCTGTTAAACTAGATCGGCCTTTTCCTTCAATGACTTATCTGTCCACACTTGGGGATGGCCTGCTCCTGAATATTAAACAATACCTTTTTAAAATATATCCTGAACTCCTTTGCCCTTCAGGACTGACTCCCGAAGGGCTCTGTCAATCAATGTCCTAACCAGGCCACAGTCTGCCTGTTGGAGGTCCAAAGTAGAGGTTCTGCTGGTGCTTTTCCTTATTTCACCCCTTATAGAAAACAGTAACATTTCATGGTCATTATGCCCAAGATGCCCACTGACCACCACATCACCCACTAGTCCTCCTTTGTTCACAAACGAAGTCTAGCAGGACACCTCCTCTGGCAGGCTCGTTCACCAGTTGTGTTAGGAAGTTGTCTCCCACACACCCCAGCAACCTCTTAGAGTAGCAAAATACAACGCTCTGCTGTGTTGTATTTCCAGTAGACATCTGGCAAATGTGTTCCCATGAGTAGCAGGGCCAGCAATCATGAGACTTCTGATAGCCACTTGCAGAATGTCTCATCAGCCTGTTCATCCTGGTTGGGTGGTCTATAACAGACTCCCACCATGACATATGCCCTTCTGAACTTCTCCCATGATCTTTACCCATAGGCACTCAATCTTGTCTCATCTTTGTCATCATCCTTTCCAGTACAATCAAAACACCCTGTACAGGTTTACAGTAATGTACAGTAAAACACTCTGTAATGTACACCTCTCTTGCTTCACCTGTCTCTTCTAGAAAGCTTGTAGCCATCCAACAGCAGTCATTGTCATAAAGTTTAAAATGAGCTTTTTAAACATGGCTTCATAAAAATGGAGCTCGATTGAAGTTTGTGTGAGAAGCTCAGGTGCCTTGAACATCTCTGATGATTCATGAGCATATTCACACATGACCAGCCACGAAGAATGACACCTGTGGCTGTGTTCTGTCTACTGGGTCTTTGTCATGGACATAGTGCAGTATCCCTGAACAGGGAAAAGGAAACAACTACCAACCAAATAGCAAAAACTACTAA
Source organism: Rhipidura dahli (assembly GCA_013399225.1). NCBI lineage: Eukaryota > Metazoa > Chordata > Aves > Passeriformes > Rhipiduridae > Rhipidura > Rhipidura dahli. The sequence goes on from VXAC01006721.1 coordinate 162,807, forward strand.
CATATGTTGTGGGTTTACCCATTTATTGCCTGTGTGTCTCCCATGTAGCTTCATAATTTAGTGAGGTCTCATGCTGCAAAACCAACGAATGGAAGTTATTGCAGTGGTCAGTAGGCCTGTGACAGGTTTCATGAAGTATTTCTGCACCTCAATGCAACACCTGTCACTGTTACTCCTTGTGCTGGTCAATGTGCTGCATCAATGTCATTGTGCAAACTCAGTTGTCATTAGCAAATTCAATGCAAGTGTAAAGAAAGGGTCTTTCTTTCCTCTTTCATTAATTAACAAAAGAACAGTTTGAACTAGTGCACTGAGAATAACTATGACTTCTGTGTAGTCTTTGAATGAAGCTAGATAAAAGATTAAATTAGACAAGTGTAAGTGTAACCTTTAATACTGGCGATGCTACAAATACACATTGATATGTCTCATTTTACCATTGCCTAGCTTTTTTAAATAGAAACTCTGTGCTTCAGAATTTTTCTCTTTGCTTTTGACCCAGAATGTATGCCTTACCCAGGAATGACCTGCTTCTCTTGAATTTATTTCAGGTACTAGAAAACATAATGCTTTCAAACTTGGAGAGTGATGCAGAGATCCTGGGAATTATGGAAGGAGTTTGATTGTCATCTGCTTGTTCTTTGGCTTACTTCCAGGTCCCAGTAAAGTTGGATATCATCCTCAGTGTGGTATGCCTGGTTTGTACCAAATTGCACTCCCAGGGAGTACTTACTTTCAGTCTTGTTACAAGAATGTGTACTCTGGATGTGTTATCCAAATCCCATACCTCAAATCCCCAAGTTGGTCCCATATATTTGAATTCTTCACCCATTGTGATATTGAAGAGCTCATGATAAGGCAGGAGAAAATTAGGGGAAAGGATCTGAGGAATATCATGTAGGTCAAAGGAATAAAACTCTTTGTGAATGATGTGATAGGCAGTGGGTGTTGCATGTCCATGCAGGCTTGTGAAGGAGACCTGACCTTGCAGGTTATTCTGTATGGTGGGCAGGGTGAGCTGCATCTAGGCTGGTGAGAGAGCATATGATTCACATGCTCCATCTGTCTGTATGGCTGGACTTACTCCCATCACTTTCTGGGATGGTTGACTTCTCAGCAGCTGTTTCAGATTGTTCCTTGCCCATCTGTAAGACTCTGCTGTTGGATCATATGGAGCCCCCTCCTGCCTGTGCCTTGAAGAGAGGCCAGAGGGCAAGATCAGGATTGGACGGATCATCAGTTCATCCTGCATAGGGCTGGACTGGGTAGCCCAACTGTCTCTTGTCCACACATAGTGCCATACACTCTCTTTTGTTGAGGAACTCAAGGACTGGATGCTGCTGGTCATTCATCACTGCAAATTAAGGCACTGCTGGCCCTGTGTGAAGCAGCCAGAAAACCAGGCACTGTGGTAGGTGACTATGCTGGGGAAGCTGGGAAAATCAGTATTGTCTGGTTTCTTTTTCTGTTTCCTTGCCTAAATAGACTTCTCTTTTGCCACAAGAGCAACTTATCCAGGCTAATCACAGTGTTTGTCCCTATCATCCAACAGGCCCTGAACACTTAGTTTAATGAAATGTTGTATCTGCTTGCTGTAATGTATGGCAAGGCTCTGCTTTCAAGGATTTAAAAACCTCATGTCTTTGATTGTTCTGGCTATATTACCATTTCACATGTTACAATTGACTAGATTAATAAATAGCATTATACCATGCCAAAATCAAAATGTTTTCTGTGTCCATATGAGTAACTTTAGGTGCTTTCTGATTTTTTTCTTACCTCCACTAGTGTTGTAGCATTTTTTACTCTAACATAATTCAGAATTATAAAGTATTGATTTTTGCCCAGATATATATATGCCTTTCTTATATGGGTATTTCAAATTTTATTAATATACATACAATGTAAATAGAAAATAATAGCATTTGATACTCAATATAAAAAATGTCTCTCAGGTTAGCCATGCAATGTATTTAGAAATAATTAATTTTATGGCCACTAGATGGGACTGTTGCTCTATTTATACATGACTGAAGCATCATTCACTGCTCTAAGTTGTAGTCATATACAAAAAAATCTGCAGGATAACTCTACAGCTTTCTAGTGTTGTGTCCTTAATGCTATACTTTGAATATTCACCATTTCTCTTAAAAATTACATCTTAAAATTTGTAAGGCAATGAAAATACATTATTTCATTATTTTGAAATCCTAACCATTAGATCTTTCTATTAGAAGAAAAATATTATTCCTAGAAAAATTAATTGGTTAATCAATAAAAAGATTTTTGCATGTAAGATCTGCTAGATGGTTTTTCATTCTTTGATTTGATTGGATGCTCAAAATATTTTACTGCTTAGATAGAAATGAAAACTGAAAAACATGTCTCTTCATGTGCTACTTTATTTCCTCTGACTCCAAAATAACCCTTAGGGCTAATTAACAATACATTCAATTTTGGTTTTTTTTACCATATCACATCAATAAAATGCCTATTTTTCCTGTCTAGGTTACTAATCCAAAATGTCTCCTGGAGTCAGTCTTCTATTTATTCCTGCCCATGAATTAGTGAGGAATACATATAAGGTCAGTAAAGCTGAATCAAAAGGGAAATCATTTTGAGGTAAAAACCAGTTCAGAATGGGACTCAAAAACTTCAGAATCCTCAAAAATAAAGGAACTGTTTTCCATGAGCTTTAAGAGAGAGTGAGGCATTGATATTACATGTTGTTTTTTAAGTCATTGCAGACAGTCCACAGATTTTAAAATAGCTTTTGTTAACAGCAAAGGTGAAGCTTCAGAGGAGATTAAATTCATGCCTGTTGTCTCTTCTCCTCCCACTGCACATCACATTGGATAGTCTGACTCCCATGTCCTCAAGCTTTATTTAGGTACTGGGGTAGCTGTGCAGTGTTCCCAAAGCCATCTCTGCCCCAGGCTGGACAAGCCCCCTGCCCCAGGGACACTGCTCCAGCCCTGACCATCACTGAACTCACTGCACTTTGTTGATGTCTTTCCTGTGTTGGGGAACAGCATCTAGATGTAGCTAGTGAGTGCTGAGCAGAAGGGGATAACCAATGCCTCCCTGATCTGCTGGCTGTGCTCCAGGGATGCAGCCCCATATGCCTTTGGCAGTCTCCGATGCCAGGGGATGCTGGTGGTTCCTGTTCAAGTAATTGGTTGGAATAAGAAACACAGCATAGGAATAAGTTCTTGGCTCTTTAGATATTAGGAATTCATAAGTGAGTTCTGCATGGATCTGTGTGAAACATATGCATGTGCCTGGAGAAGGGAAGTGGCAAAGTAAGGGTTTTTAGATAATACTTGATCCTTGAGAGAAATGAAGGAAGTGTGTATCATATATAAATCCTTCAGGGGAATGAGGGCAAAGAAAGAGTGTAGCATATATAAAATGCAGCATTATGCATATTTGTATGTATGTCTACTCAGAAATGCCATTTTGAAATGTTCTGGATGCGTTGATGAAAACAACAAATGAATGCGTGATAGAGGTCAAAACCCTAAATATTAAGTTTTTAGCTGAAGGTATAGAGAGTAAGGGAGAATGTCGTTATGCCACAGCTGTATGGTTCATTACATACAGTTCTGCTTGCTTTATCTCCAAAAGGGAAGAATACAATAAAATGTCCAGACAGGACAAATAAGAAGACAGAAGTGGAAGAAGCTTCAGAGGAGAGCTACAAAGTTGATCAAGTTCATGGATTTCTCAATAAACTGAGATGCTGGAAGTAGTCTGGAAAAAATAGACATGGAGGACATGAGGCAGAAGTCTAAACAGATGAGTAGTGTGCTGAAAATGAATAGGAATAAGTTATTCTCTGTATCCCCCAGTCCAAAACCTGGAATGCAGCAAATAAAACTGGCTGTATATCTTTGCACACAGTACAATTGGGCTGCAGAATCCATTTTCATGGGATGTTGTGGCTATAAAAAATTTATGGGATCAGAAACCTCATGGTTCTCAGTCAAGTAGCAGTTATTAATGCTTATAAACCACTAAGTGTACAGGCCACAAAAATTTGGAGGAGTTTATTGTACAGGAGAAACATCCTACATGTTTGTCCTGTTCTTTCCTTGAGCATGCCCCCTTGTTTACTGCCAAGGACAAGGTACTGGGCTAAAGGGACCTCCAATAAGAAAAAATAGTGTTGCTTCTCTTATTTCATGATTTTCACAAAAGTATATAATATGGAGGAATGAAAAGGGGCTTCTGTTATGACTGCTTTATGCAATTCAAAAGTTAATTTCTTACCCGAGTATTGAAGTTCCTCTAAAATGGAATTATAAGAAAAAAAAGTAACAAAAAGTTTTAAAAGTAGGATCTAATATAGGATCACAAAGACAAGTAATTTCTGATTTAATGAAAATTATATTTCTTAATAATTTTCAAAATACTAAGTGCAGATTAACTACTGGCTACCTTATAATTAAGACTGAGTACAGACTATGTACATGGCTTCCAAGATGGTTTGCAGAACCCCATATGTAATTCCACTGGTTATCGACCAAAAAAAAAGAGGGGTTTGGTCTATCAGCTGGAAATGACTCTTTCATCTAATTCTTCCCTTTTAGTGTTTTGACTGCAGTCAAAAAATTTATATACTTTTCTTAGAAGTTCCAATTTGTCCTTTAAAAATAAATATTCCACACATTCACTCCATCTTGTTTCTCTGTCTTCATTTTTTTCAGTATTTACTAATCTTTACCTCTTCATGCCCTCACATTTCAGAACTCTTATTGTCTGCTGTCCTAAGGGAGTCATTCTCCTTCAGACTTCTGTGGGATGTTATCGTTATTGGATTTTTTGTCTCATAATCCTCTTGTATTTCAGTTTTTCCAGATGAAATGTATACCAAATATCAAATTCTATGTTATTTTATCAACAAAGAACCATTTTTTTTCTCATGAGAAATACTTATGTTAAAGCACTGCTTTTGCTTTAAGCTATATTTGTGTTGTTCATGCCTATTATAAAATTATGCTAGTGCAGGATAGAATAGAATTATTATATTTAGAAAAGACCTCCAAGATCCCAGGGTCCAACCTTGGACTAAACACCACTTTGCCACCTAAACCATAGCACTAAGTGCCACCTCAGTTGTTTCTTGAGCATTTCCATGGATGGTGACTCCACTACTTTCCTCGACAGTCCATTTAAATGCTTGACAGATGTTTCAGCAAAGAAATTCTTCCTCGTGTCCAAACTGAAAGGTTTTTTTGCCACTTATGTAATCGATTTGAAATGGAGCACAACTGGAGTTTTGTCACATTAGTACTTCAAGTATAGATTGCTGTTACAGATTGTGACAGGCTAGTGCTAGTGCCAGGTTAGTAATTTTTAGTGTAACAGGTTAGTTAATGAAAATGGAGGGAAAATATCAAACAAATGTCGATCCCATTTTTCTCACCCCCAAGGAAAATGAACATTCTCAGTGCCAGTTTCACTACAGCTTTAATACAAATTTCAAACTTTATTGGCAGTCCCTGGGCTTCCAACAGCAAAATACTGTGTTCTCTTTCTGACGGGTTTGTAGGCCTGTAGTCTGACGTCTTGCAGAGGTTACCTTTCATCTCCCTCTGGGTAGCTTAAAGCTCCAAGTGTCCTACTGAGTATCTTCCAACCTTGTGTGCTGTGAAGTCTGCTCAGCCACCAGTTTGGGATTTTTTCCTTTCCTGCCAGACAAAGCAATGGCTCACATCTCAGTATTCCCCATAGTTTTTCTCAGTCCTGTGAATAAACTCTTTGAAGTCCTATTGTAAATGATCCAGTGCACCTTCCCATCTGTGAAGGCCCAAATGAATTGTTTAGATATAGAAAAATGGTCTACCCATGATAATTTTCAAAATATTCAGAGTAATCAATCACATCCTTTGGAGACTGTGGGAAAAAATTATCACCATCACCTAGTAGCAGCCCTTCTTCTACTCACTGCCACCACTCTCCAAAAATCTCACAGGATTTCACAAGATGTCAACTAATTAGATATTGCCATGTGTCTGAACCAGCCTCTAATCCCTCTTCTTCCTTCTGGCTGATCGCATGTCATCTGCACTCTAATTTGACTAACTGATAATGTTCTGCCTGATTATATGGCATTAAAGAAAAGGATTAGGGGAGAGAGGACAGTGAGAGAATTAAAGCTGAGACATCTCTTGAAATATGCCTGAACGAGTTGTGGGAACAGTGAAAATCCATTGAGTGAAATTATATCTTCCAGGTGATAACCAGGAGTGATAAAAGCATTTTTCAAAGACAAAAATGAGAATTAAAATCACCCATTTTGGAGAAATGGGATTTGTAGTGTTCCTTGTGTGGACTGGGTGAGGCTCTGACAAAGCAATCCAAAAACATGGATGCACTTCGCCTTGAGCAATCTCAAGAAGCATTTCTCTGCAATTAGTTTTTTAAATGAATGCACTGAATTGCTGTGGTTGAATTGCCTTGGGTTTCAGTTTGGTATTAAAGCCACCAGGCTAGAAGGCAGTCTTTATCTACATTCTCAACTTAGTTTTCACAGGATGGGGTGAACAGATTTAAAATTACCACTGCTGACTGAGAGGTCTTGCTTCCTTTTCGACGTGCCTTGCTGCCTTCTCCAGCATGTGTGCTACTCCTGCTGAGCTTTTGGAAACAAAATCATTCTGCTGCAGTAGCACAAAACAAACAGGATTTTTCTTTTCTTTGTTTGTTCGCTTGTTTGTTTGGGTTTTGCTCTGTTTTATTATGGGAAGGGAGCAGAACAGAGCAGCAAATCCACCAACCTTTTCAGTGGTGAGAAGCCATTAATGAGGGCAGTTGTCTATGAGGGGGTATGAACCCTTTAAGTCTAGCGAGACATAGTTGGTGCTGGGTGCGTTTAAAAGACAGGGGCTGACTGGGAGCATTGAGAGCTACAACTCACAAAGAGAGGAAAGGAAGTTTCGGTCATGTGGGTACACTGATGGCATTTCCCAGGGTTACATCAGGAAACCTTGCCTCTGTGGTTGAGTCCTGTGCCAAAGTTCATTAAAAGCCTTGTTTAAACTTGTCAAATGGAATAAAACCCTGAGGTTATACTGGTTAAAAAAATTAAGTTGACACTTAAGGCCCTCATCCTTTTGGACCCAAGCCTTTCTGGCACCTGCAACAACCCAAGGTTGGAGGCTCAGGTTTTTAAGTAGCTTTGGGGCACATTTAAGGCGAAAGTCCAGGCACCTGTTGACCCTCAGCATGGGCTTTGCCTTTTCTGCAGCATTAAAGGTATGGGCTTGATGGGCTCAGTTGGGTTTGCTGGTCACCTCACCCACCCTGGAGGAAGGGTCACATAAGTGGACCAGCTCAAGGAGGGGACACAGCCCCCAACGGACAGCTGACCTCAACTGACCATAGGGATATCTCATACCATAGGACATTGTGCCCAAGATACAACACTGGGGCAAGAAGGAAAGAGGAGGTTTGGAGTAATGGTGTTTGTCTGTCCAAGCCACATTGCAAGTGATGGAGCCCATCTTTCCTGGGTATGGCTGAACACCTGCCTGCCCATACAATGGACCATGAATGGATTTCTTGTTTTGTTTTGCTTGTGAGGGTGGCTCTTCTTTTACCTATTAAACTATTTCTCACTTCTACTCTTCTGGTTGTGTCCCCCTTCCTTCTGGGGGACAGCAAGCAGCAGTTGCATGGCGCTGAGCTGCTGGCTGAGGTTAAACCATGACAACAGATTGGAATGAACTATGGGCCAAGGTTCACTGTAGACAGCTTGGACGAAATCAAAGAGCAGACAGCAAAGTAGTGATCTGGTTTGCCCAGCAACCTGCTTTGCCAGCTCTGGAATGGAGTGAGTGCTTGTCATTCCTCTTTACGTTCACATGGAAATGGTGAAGACCAGGTGTTTATTATCCTAAGCCTTTCCCTGGATGTTTACAGACTTTTAGCTAAACATGCCTTGTAAGCACCAACAGCACTTGCTCAACTTGTTCCTCTCCCACTCTCATCAGCCCCATCACATCAGTGATCCTTGTGTCCAGGCAAGGTCTGCTTCATCTTCTGGACCTGGCACCTACAGATCAGTGATGTCCCTGTGTTTCTGGACCTAGCTAAATTGCTACTATGTAACTCAGAGCTGACATGGGCTCCAGGTCTGTGACAGATGAGGAAAGCCAAGTTTTATGTTTTATAAGAGCAAAGTATGGAACAGCTCTAAATTATTAAAGTGTTACATGCTATTAATGGGTTAATCTAGGAGACATGGCAAGGACAGATGAATAAAACTAAAGTTGTAGCTGCAGTTTTCAGTACCTACTTAGAGAGGGATGTTCTTGCTTAACCAGGCATGGCTGCATAGCCAAACTTACATCTATCCACTACGGACGCTGAACTCATTTCAGATCCCTGCTCTTCAGAAGGTGTGAACCTGAGCTGCAGGAAATGTAGTGTATGCCATCTCTGAAGTGAGTTAGGGGAATTCATGAGTTTTATAGTGTGCTTCTGCTGAAGCCATGAGCAAAATAAATGGCTGAATGAATGAAGTCTTTTTATGTCAGTGGAGATCAAATTATCTAACAAATTAACAACAAATACCTTGTTAAATTATATCTTATTTTCTTCAAATAGCCACAAGGAGTGTGAACATTCAGCAGCAAGCTGATTGCATAAAAACAAAGACATCTTAGACAAATGCCAAATATTACAAACAAGGTATTATTTAACATCCTGATACTCAGATAGGAGTATATGAATGTGGTTCAGATTTTACATAAGCATTCTCTTTTCTCTTTAAAGGAAATCAAAGGCACATCGCAAAGCAAAATGATGCTTCAAGTCAAAACTATTATACTAATAAAATAGGATTTCATAGCGAAAGATGTTTGTACATGCTTCCTCTCAATTAGATACAACCTACTGCTCACAATATTACATTGCCCATAGCTATTTTCTCTTCTCCCCTGTGGATACACACATATATATATGCATGCTTTCCTATGTAACATAGAGACACTCTCATCCAGTGCTTTCACACGTCCTCGAGGGCTTGCTTTTTTAGCTAATGGAACATGCTGCATCCTTAGGCTGAGATTAAATATTCAACACCTTACAGAGGTTATGCAATCCTTTTTTTATATGTAATTAAACTACTCTGGTTTACATGGATTAAAAAATTCATAAACACTTCACTCAGTTAAATTTACTAGTACAGTGGAGTCACTCCCTGCAAACACTGTATAACTTTCTCATGGTGGCAGGGAGCCTTTTTATTCCTTTCCTCCAGAATAACATGAAGAGACTGATGTGAAAATTGTCATACCTTTTTTTTGTTATTACAGAAGCAACAGTGTCTGAAGCAAGTTGCCTGTAAACAGTAATCCAGCTGATTTACTGCATGCCTTGTTCCCTTATCTGCTTTCCTCCTATATGTCCTAGTTCTCATTCCCCAGCCCTAGGTGCTCATTTGCCAGAGGTAGTCTACTGTAGCTCTATCTGCAGGCTGGCTCCCAAGCTATCACCAAAGCACGTGTATTGCAGCTGAATTTTGCCAGGCCTTTTTTGAGTGGGAACATTAATATAAGTGCCTTTTCAGAACCTCCAATTTTCATATGGTTTACCAGACTTCTCTTATTTTTCCAGGTTTTGCTAAAAATGCCCAGTGGGTTCAATGATTCTCGGTAGGTGCGTTGCACAGCTGGATGCACAAGCAGGTAGGCAGAGAAACTGTAAATATTTTTTGCCTTCAGAAAGCCAATCTAGGAAAGAGAAGGGGTATAAAATCCTGTTCAGGCCAAGCTACAGCTGTTAGCTAAGAGGGCATGGGATAGAGATGCCTCTGTGGAGGACCACTGTATTGTGGACAGGTAATTCTGTACCTGTACAAATGATTTCTTGTTCCAGTTACTGCTAGAAATAGGATATAGGTTAACTGATTCTATGGACTGATCAAAAAGGACAGAAATATTTCCATCTCTTATACTACATAAATATTAAAAAAAAAAAAAAAGGAAAGAGGAAAAAGCAAATACTTCTCAGAGCAGCAGTACTGTTGGGTTCTGGTTTGCCTGGTGTCTGATATATGTAAGACTTCAGCTCATCTGTCATAACGAATTAAGACTGACTGGTAGCTTCAAAAATTATTAGACAGTGAACAAACAGAGATGAACACTGAGGTGGATAGGCAAGACAAAAATACCTCTCCTCTCCAATCTACACCTAATCAAAGTTTAATTAAAGTTTCTCATGAAAGTCACCTGGATGAGAATCCTGATTTATGCTTCCATGATTTAATCATATCATCATATGACTTTCTGGCTGAGAAATATAACTATTATTCTAAGTGTAGAGAGATCCCACTGAGTTCCTTGCCTAAGAATCAAAAGTCCTCAGGTGCTGGTTTTCCAATCTGAGAGTAATATTTCAGTATGCCATGGATTTTATTTCTTCCCCTGTGATGATTTGTCTCCCATTACTAAATTACATGAATGAATACATTCTGTTAATAAAGAGTGACCACACAAAACAATTCTGAGACAAATCCTGAATTTGATTACCAGAAGCTGTGTCACTTTTCTTTTTATTTCAGCTTTCCCTCTTTAGCTATATTTAAAAATCAGAATAGTGTTTATTTAAGGTCTTTAGTGACTTTGTACAGAGCAGTAAGAGCAATGGAGAGGTTGTTCTAGGGGAGGGTAAGAGAGAGAGCAAGCCCATGCAGGGCTCTTCCTAGACCTAAAAAGGGCCTGACAACAAAAGACTCAATGATATAATTGCTTTAGTAAGACTGCCTAGAAATATAGATAGTGAGTAGAAGTTAAGTTCTCTCAGATGGAGGGCACAGGTGTTCATGCAGTGTCAGAGCTAAGACTGAATAGAATTTCCCCATCAAGCTATGCAGAGCTGATGATGTCTGTGGAGGGAAGGTCTTGCTTTTTGGCCATTTGAGCAATCGTATAATACAATAATTGTACTGTATACAAGAAAACTGCTGTATTCCTACAGGATGCTCACACATTAACTTCTTGCTACCCTCTTCTAGACAAAGTCAAGGCCAGGCAGGTTCTGTGATCAGGCAGCTGCCTGCGGGCTCCCCTGGTGCTGTGAGCTGGTGGAGGTCATCCTGCAGTCAATGGACACAGGTGGCACAACTGGGCCTGAAGGCCACACTGGACATTCAGCCTAGGGCATCCTGTCCTGTGCCTGCTCAGGTGACCTGTGGTGTGTCTCACTCCCTCCTCAAGGAGCAGTGTTCTCCTGATCAGGATCAATGCACACCACCCCTTGATCCATGTAGAATTTACCTTTCCCAAAGCTATAATATAAGTTGCATGTTATATTAATTAACATGGGGGCTTCTCAAGCCCTAAGTATGAGCTCTAACAGAGCAGATGAGACCTATCCAGGATCACTGACTCCTTGAATGCAAAGTTTTCAGCAAGGCTCCCTGTACAGATGTGTTTTTAAGATTTTCCTCTGCACCTTCCATTTAAAAATAAGTCAGTATATATGAAGTGTGCATGAATCATTTAAAAATGTCACCAGGGAGTTACATTAAAGGGTAATGTAATACTCTGTAGAAATTCGAAATAAATCCCCTAGCACAGAAAACTGCTGTACTGCAGAACGGCAATTAGAAGCAAACAAAGGGAAACAACAAGATTCTTGAATTTTCTGGCTGTATCTCCAAACCTAATTAGTTCAGCCTCCAACAACATCAAAGAGTGCTTCATTAATGAACCTCTGAATCATCTGTACTAATCTGTGACTGATAACCATGACTCAGTTTTACCAGTGACGAGGATGAGGTGGTTTGGTAATAAAGACATTAAATTGCCCACTGTCTCCAAGTTCTGCCATGAACTTGCACGGGCAGTCTGTCATCTCTGCACCTCAGTTCTTCAGTAAAAAGCAATATTCCTCAAGACTGTGACATTTATATTTCTTGCAGAATGGATCATGCGTTGCAATGAGCCTCGAGCCCATCAGAGTCTCCTAGGTAGTCCTGAAGCACTTGAGAATGCAGAGAAAGCATTCACAGAGGGGGTTCTCAAATACAGAATGACCTAATGTTCCAGATATTTCATGAGGAAGAGATTTCGGAAATGTCTAAGTCATAGCAGTTGGAAAAACAGGAGCATGGTTTTAAGGAAATGATAATTGGGAGTTCATAGGAGAAGAATGTATAAAGGGGAAGAAATAGTGAGCAGAGCTAAGTTTAAATGAAGATAGAAAAGACTGGGGTAACTCAGGGAAAGAAAATAAGGTTGTTATCAGATTATGTGGAGGGAGATTAATGAGAAAAGTGAACAGAGTTATTCTAATAGGGAAACCAGAGAAAGCTGTTTAATGAACAGAGGAAAGAACTACCTCAGATAGTTAATTAAAACAGTACTGCTCCTGTAAGATACTAGGTAAAACTAATAACCACAGATGCCATCGTATTCAGAATTATACTGATGACAAAAGTACATTTTAGCTTCTTCTTTTCTTGCAGAGATGTATCAATAATGCATACTTTAATTACATTCAACTACAGAACCTATGTATTAGAGCAGGGACACTTTGGTGATGAATAGAGACATCCAACAATTTGTCATTTTGCAGAGTACAGTACTGGGACAAGCCTAGCTTACCTGTGTAGAGTTATAAATGCTATTCCCTAAGGGAAAACTGGAATATATGTATTAAAAAGTGCATTCTATTGCATATTAGGAAGTCCCTAACATAAATACTGGGATGAATTCTGGCCTCCTCATTGTAACTAAGATATACTGTCAGATGTATCTGAAATAAAAACAGTCCAAAGATTGACAACAAAGCAGAAAAAAAATGATGCTACTATGACAAAAAAAATGTTGCAAAATCAAAGACCTGCTAACCTGAAAGTTAGCAAAAATAATGAAAATATAACACTTCAGAAAAAAGCTATTATAGTTTCAGGAATTTAGATACTCTAAGCAGGTTTATCTGATTTTTCTAATGCTTTTATAAGTCCTTCAAGTAAAACAAAGCTGTAGCTGTCTTTGCATCACATATTTTCAAGTGGCATTAAAAAATCTGCACAGGTTTTGTTGCATGTTGGCATATACCCCTTATAGTGCTCTACTGCTAACATACTTTTCACAATATGAGAGTGGTAAGATTGCCTGCCTGAGAAGCTGTCAGGCAAAATCCTGTTTACTCTAGCATGTCATAAAATCCAAGTATAACAAACTTTTCTGTCAGTTTAAGATTTTGAATATAGCTGGATCTGACATCAGTTCCCTTTGTAACAAATTTTGACTGTCAGTTTAGGTATTTTAAAATTTACTTGTTGTGGAATGAAATTGAGATAGCAATGTTAGCTTTTCATTTCTTTTAAGTATAAAGTCCAAGGTTAAAATTTCTTCAACCACGAGTACTGTAACTGGACAGCAGTAACTGATTGCTGTTTGACACCTGAAACAATCTCACATGTCAGGAATTGAAGTTATTTATTATTTTCTTTTCATCTTTTTCTTTTTTTTTTTTTTTTTTTTTTTTTTTTTTTTTTTTTTTTTTTTTTTCTTTTGCTTGACTGTAGACAAAGACGTGTTTTTCAGATTTTACTTCTGGTGAGAAAGACTTTTATTTAAATGTGAAATGCTGGAGGTGGACTGTATGGGCTATGTCTGTGACATCTGATAGGAGAATTTCCAAGATCACCTTCAGGACATGATGGCATGCAGCTTGTGTTGGCCTAGACACCATCTTGTGTGGAGGTAGGAGTGTTGAAGAGTGGCTGCTTTTATGCAGTCAGGCATCTGGTCTCTGGCTTTCCCTCAAGTCCTCACAACAACTTCATGTCATGGAGATCTCCACACCCACAGGTTGTCCTTATGGCCTTCTGGGCTCTGATGTAGCTCAGGGCTCAGCACACCCTCATGCACAGAATCCCTTTAAAACATCCAAAGGGCAAGATACAGCTTTTCCAATTCTGGGTGATGTTAATTCAAGGGTAAACTGCCAGGAGGGACTCCTTTTCTTCCCTGCTGCACAGAAATTTTGGTACTAGACAACCCAGACCTCTACAGCAGCCAGATCCTCATGCTAAAGGACGTTGTCAAATGTGTCAGAAACATTGTTCAGGGAGGGCTGTGTGACATCAAATAGTTCCACCAGGGAGTCAGCACATGGCACTTTCAGACCCTCTCCTTCTGCCATGCACTGATCCCTGGCAACTACCCAGATTTCTGCCAGACTCCTCTAGTCCTACAACCCAGCTTCCATATGTGCTTCAATCCCTGCAAAGTCCAAGTCATAGAAGGCAAGGCCTCTCTTCATATGGGGAAAGCTCCATGGGGGTGTCTCATATGGGGTCAGAGAGACCCCATGACAAAATAGCAGTTTGGAGCAGTGCCCCTAATTACTGATTACTCAAGGTTTTCCCACTCCCCTTCTGGGATGTCTTCAAAGCCCTCCTCACCTCCTTGCTCACAGCTAAGTGAAACCTTTCCAGGCATTGTGGAGCCATGCATGGCCCTGATGGAGCTTGTGGTGCCGTTTGTGCAAGGGAGCTCTCCTATCAGTGGAGAGTTCAGATGCTTCTGTTTCTGTAAGTGCTCACAACCTGTGCCAAAATCTAGACACATGTAAGCTGCTAAATCTAGGAAACTTCTGTGTGCAAAGAGATGTTTGGAGAAAAACCTGCTTCTGAGTATTAGCTTTCAGACAGCTTTTTGGGGTGCATAGTTTCCTGACGCCTGCAACATACTTCCCACCTTTGTTGCTGCATTTCTGAGAGATGCCTCTAGGCTATCACCTGAAGTCAGTGTGGAAACACTGCAGAAAACTGAACCAGATTTGTTGGTTATGCCCCTTCTGCCATTGAGATGTCCCAGATCAGTTGTTGAAGTAGAAGGGACCACAGAAGACATTGTAAATCCTAGGCTCAGTTACTTGTTTGTCTCTTGTAAGGCCAAGACTTTTGTCACCAGTGGAGCAAACATGAAAAGTCTCTATTGGAAGATATCCATGTAAAGGAAACTTCCAGTGCTGAAGAGATATTAAGGAAGTTGGTTTATGTTAGTCCTGTTAGTCTCTGCCAGGGAACTGGATATCCAGTATTCAGTTTTACTTTATTTCACTCCTCAAATAAAATTGTCTTATAGTCAAGTTTCTTTTCCTTTCATCCCAGACTGCAAGAATCACCAATCAGACATAAATAAGGCTTTGTCCCCTCTATCAGAGCACTGTAACGTCTTATTTTATACTTCCGCTTTCATCTCTCCTTGAAAGCTCATTCATGTTGGCTTTTGTTTTTGTTGAACATCCTCAATCTCTCCCTTCTACAAGTCTCAGCTTCGAGCACTTGAAGCATTTATCATCATGTGAGATTGCACTGGAGTGATGTGAGGGGTTACCACTGAATAATTTTTCATTCTTAGTAATCCTTCATATGAAGTCAGACAGTGCAAGCACCACAGGTTTTGTGTGGCAGCAATAAAGTTCTGCAGTGGCAGAAAAATAAGCTAAGAAGATTGTATAGTAAATCTTGTAATTCTTTATTCATCCTTAGCCTTGAATATAAATACTAGATGGATACCTCTCCCCATACTAAGCTAGTGAAGAGAGAGAGGTGACTTTTTGTGAATGAAAAGGAAGATGCAGGTAACTAAACACTTCTATTGCTTTTTCCTGTTAATACTATTCCAGACAGAATACAAATTCAACAGGCCAGATTTTTTGGTCAGTGAGACATGGTAAAAGATGCATGGAAGTGCAATGAATTTGTGGGGGAAAATGACTGATCAGCTCAAGCTATTTCATGTGGAGTTGAAGTCCACTAGAACAGACAAATGCTAAAATGGATGGGTGTCCTCTGTCCTGTATGACTCTCTCCTGGAAGCAAAAAGTACAATTAGGACAAAAAGTGCTATTCCTAGTCATTCAGTGTTCAAGTGAGCAGGAGAAAAATGTGTTTTGTAAAGATTGTTTCATTCTCTGCAGTTCTTGTGGTGCAGAATCACACATTAATATTTGCCCTGTCATTCAAGTCTAAGACAAATATTTTAATCAAGATATTATTCTCACTGAAGTTTAAGCATAGAACCAAGGAAGGTTAAAAACCATCTCATAGCATGAATGATTTGATATTAAAAATAAATCTTCCTTGTAGAAATAAAAGCTATATGAAAAATACAATTTGAAGCAAACAAATTTGAAGGAAACATATAAACTGTCTTGTACAAGTGCCAGAGTTACCAGTATCCTTCAGATTTAAAAGGATAAATTTCTTTCCACAGCAGCACAACCTGAAAATACCATGGCTTCTATCCACTAGGCAATGACCCAGGGAATATTTTTTGGACTGGAAGGCTGGAGTTATAGGGAGACAGGTTCCTTAATGCCCTCTAAGAAAATCACAAAGCAGAGAGATTAGTATAGGAGGAAACACAGTAGGTGTCTGGCCCAACAGTGATTTGCTTCCTTCCGTAGTCAAGGGAGAGAGGAAGAGAGTCCTGCCAGGCCAGCTGAGAACAGGAACCTGCCATCATGTATTCTGCATTGTCCACACCTCCACTGCCTTAAGCTAGAGCTACATGGAAAACTTCCAAAAGGGGGAGGAGGCAAAGAAATGAACAAAGTAAGAAAATGGATGGAGAACAACAGAGAGGGAGTGCAAGCCAGAAGGACACTTGGATGAGGAGAAGACCCACAGTTACACAGCAACTTGGTTTTGCTTCTCTCAGTAGGAGAAAGAAGAGTTAATGCTTTACCTTGCAAGAGATAAAGACCCAGACGAGGATCTCAGATCTCATGTTAACTGTAGTTTAGAACAGAACTGAAGGAATGTTTCAAGCTGAACAATTGTAAGATGAAAATGTTCAGTGAGAGAGACTAGAGACTTTAAACTTGGAAAAAAAACAAAAGAAGAAAAAACAACATGTAGTTTTGCCAGTGGAGATGTAAAGAAAAGGATGGATTTTGAAGCATGTTGAAAATGTAAAGTTAACCATAAGAAACCCAAGATAGGTGAGAGAACTGCACAGCTGGAAATCTTTGAATTACTGGAAATACATCTGAAATGTCAATGACAATTACATAAAAGAGGGACAGGAAGAAAGAAAATTCAATTTTAGTTGTCTTAAGCTAAGGAAGTACAGGCCTAAACAATATTCCCATGTTTTCATTGAGAGAATCACAGGGCATGACAAACCGTGTGCCTAATGCAGGCTTTTATCTTGCACTTAAAATTTAGGCAGGTAGGGCCTTCTCCTGAAGGCTTTTAAATGTACACTCTTCACTCCATTAGATATACAGGAGACATAAAATTTACAAGAACTGATGAGCTAGGAACAAAACACTGAGGCAAAAATCTGCTTTCTCTGTTATTCAGTCTAGATCTGTGCACCTTGCCCCTCTCCCCTTCCCCCAGTATTTGGCAGAGGAATAGGCATAGGTCTATGAGACAAGTTTCCACAAAAGAAGGAGAATTAAAAATACATGCCAGCAGTACACTGACTGAGGAATGGAAAGGCTGCAGAGCAGACAGGGTATGACAATGAGGTGTGATGAAACAGGGAGAAGCTGATGAAGAGAGTCAGTGACAAGAACAGAAGAGATACTTTTCTACCTCAGTTACTCAGAAGGGTGACAATGCCTTCAAAAACAAGTCAAAATTGGACTACAGTAGAACTTAGCAGAGGATCCCAAGTATTTTTGTGCCCTGGATATATCAGTTAAGCAAGGAATGGTTGTAATTTCATAATTCAACTGTTAAAGACAGGTTTGAGTCACAACTCAGATCCAGTTCTAAATTTCTCTTGCCCAATTTGAAGGGTATTTCCATTTGGACTGGATTCAGCACCATTATTACTTTTAGTGGAACTCCAGTGCATATTGAGATCTGGAGATATTCCTAATTTTTAATGGAATTTTGTTTCAAATTTAATGCTCATTGAAGAAGGGAATGTATAGGATTTATTTGAATTGGAACTTATTTTATCAATGTAAGCCATAGCTCAGTAAAATTAGATCAGCTTGTGTACACATTCGTCAATAATATGAAGATAAATGAAAGCTGATCCTATAGATCAGAGGGTGAAATTTGGCTGCAGTTCTGTAGACAAAGCCACCCCTCTGCAAAGCATCAAAGAAAACTCCTCTAATAAGAACTGGTCTCCAAAGAATCCAATTTTTTTTGCTCCACAAAAAAACCTGTTAGAAGTTTAATGCACCAGAGATAGCTCCTCCAGAAGTGCAGTTTGATGAAAATCTGTTGAGAAAGTCAGTCAACCATGTTTTCACAGCAGTTTTCACTATTCACTACTGTTATGGTGAACTGCAAAGTAGCAGGGTATAATCACATCCTGCTCTGACGTAAAAATGGGATTTTTAATTTAAAATAGTAGTTCTCACATTGCCTTCTCACCAGCAGAATATTTTAAGCAGTTCTGCATACCATGGTGCTCCATCTGATCTGTAATACTAAAATTCAAAGCATAAGAAAAGGAGATTGATTCACATGCCTCAACTATGAAGTACACATTCTGTTATTGATAGTTTTACTCTAAAATCTCGACCTCCATAGGAACATTGTCATAAGAAATTAGGTGTGATAGCTTTGAAACAGTATTTTACCAGTGGAAGCCTTTCTAGATTCAACCTGAAGAAAATCCATGAGATGAACACACCTTTCAAGAAACCTCCAGTCTATCCCATTTGTGTTCACTTAAAATCAGTGGGAAGTAGCTAAATGACACATCAATTTTTAATCAAAAATATTTTAGCTAAACGTATTTCTTTGGGAAGTTACAACCAAATGAATTATACAGTTCTTTCACTGTACAACTCAAAAGAGAATACTTAATAACACCATGCAGCACAAATTGTGCTTGCATAGTGATTTTCACAGGGTGTCTTAAGGAAAATTACACATAAAGAGTAAAAACCTACAAATTTAGATCATTGAGTGGAAGCCAAGGAGAACAAATAAAATTTAGGGCTGGATTTATAATCAGAAATTGAATCAACTGAACAGACTTCGGTAGACAATATGCTCCAGATGTGAGAAATAGTACCCCAGCAAATCTCTAGATTCCAACAAATGTTATCATACCATTAAAACAGCCGAAAAAAATAGCAGAGTTATTACCATAGTGACATTCTGCCACATATGTGAACAAAAGGCAATGGGTTGTGCTAGGTTAAAATAGCACAAAAGATGAAAAGTAATATAGTGCTTTTCATAACAGACATACTGGCTGAAAAATGGGATGATGAGCAAGAAGATACCAAACTGCAGTAATCTGTGTTGGTCAGCATGCGTTGAAGTCCTTGTAACAGACTAAATATTGACTAGTAACAGTAATCCTGAAAGGAGTAAAGTTTCTGGACCTGTTGGTGTTTATATATCAGATGATAATGCTAAACTGAGTTATGATCTTAGGAAGCCTCTGAGACCGTGACTTCCCAAGTGGATCCATGTTTTTCTAGCTAATTTATACACTGGTGTCATATAAATTTGACATTTTCACTAACCAATAACTAACCAGTCTGTCATTAGTAATAGAGTTGTCACCCAGAAAATTCTGAATGCTCCCAACGCTCAGTAATTTCAATAAAATTCTTTAATCAAAACTTTTAAGCCTTTGAACACAACTGGGAAGGTGTGCACCAGAAGCCAAATGTGGTGTGACAAACACCTCTAACAATGCTTCAATCACGTTGTGACTATGACAAAATATTCTCTCTTCCTTTGCCAGCAGCCTGTAGCTGCGCTTTCTAAGCTGGCACTTTCTTCAGTGCCTCCTGCACAAGGCTCAGATACATGACCAGGTTGCTGCAGGGTACACTGTGAGTAGTGCGTGTCTGCTGAGAAGCAGGAGGCACCGGGACACGCATTCCTAGACCATGGCAGCGTGCAGGAAGCCGCTTGCTGCTCCCACTCCCCACAGCGGGCTGCACTGAATGGTGCAGCACTTGTCCTGAGCTGGGGCATGGCTGTCAGCTCAGCCAGCTGGCTGTCACCGTGCCTGTGTGTGGGCTTGGACACTGACACTTCCACACTTGCTCCTAGCCTGAGCTGATGCTTGTGTCAGCTTCCCAGTTAATGTCACAAAGCACTCAGGACCTCAGTCATTGTATCTGAGGCCTTCTCTCGCCTAGTCAGAAAAATCACAGATATTAACGTTGAGGAAGCTTAACAGCAAACTGGGTTGTTACTCTCCAAATTGTTATAAGGGCAAAAATACTCCCACCAAACCCACAAAACTCTAAAAACATCTATCGTCAGAAAAAGAAAAGAGCAAGAAACTTCTTTTCCTTTTTGGCTGAATGAGACTGGAAAGCTGAAAGGACAGGAGTTGTGTAGTGTTTTATCATTAATTTGGAGTGCCATGCTTTTGCCTCCTTACAGCCTGATGGGAGATGTTACGTGGTCAAGGTAGGATGGTATCAAATGAAAAATGGGTAATTCCATTTGACACTCTAGGTCTGATGTATTTTCCTTTGGAAGAGTGGCTTGCACAAAATCATGAAATATCAATGTTTAAAGGAGAACAGTTGAAGTTCTACTGAATCTGTGGTTACTTTTTGTCATGGTTAAACAGAATGACGAAATATAATAGCAGTTGGTTTACTAAAGGGGAAAGAACATATAAGATAGCATATTAAAATTCACATCAAAATGTCAATAAATTAGTGAAGGAAAGTGAGACTTTGTGGCTTTATCAGAAGGAAAAACAAAAGTAATCTATTAACTTTGCATGCAGTCATACACAAGCATCTATTATTCTAAACACAAAATGCTACTATCTTGGGAGTTACACTTTGTTTCAGATAAAACCGATCTGCCTTGCTGTCTCCAGTGTGTGGTAATGCACAGGTAATGTGTGGTTCCTTAGGGAATACAGAATGTGAATTCATCCATCTCCCCAGGGCTGACACTTTAGCAGATGATTAATGTACATTACTTAATGAAGAATAACTTTTGCAGTCTTTAAATGAGTGAACATCGGAAGGCTTACCATGGCTATGCCCACACCTTGCATAAGCATGAATGAATCAAGCAACAATAAGTCAATAAAATCAGCTACAGAGGTTTTGCTCATTTTTTTTTGCTACTTCAAACATGATTTTTTTTGTGTGCATGAAATTAGGAACAAGAACTGCAGGTTTCCTTATTGACATGTTATATTACTTTGACAATTCACCTACAGCTATATACACAAACATAATATTATGAAATGTTGTTGACTAATAACAGCCAATTTACTGCACAGTTAACCTGTCAAAATCATTCTTTTACTATGGTATTTTATTAAATAATTAGAAAAATTGATCACAAAAAGAATAATAGTACAGCATAGTACTGATAATTAGCACTTTGTGAGACACCAAAGCATTTAAGATGTTTGTTTCTTGTGAAGCATCTTTCCTGATTTACTTGTGGAGCTATAAAGCACAATAATGATGCTTCAGAAATTTATTTCATTCTTTCATTGAAGGATGAGGATTTAATTTTTAGAGGAGAGTACTGAGAGATGAAAGGCCTGGATATTTGGGGAAATTTCTTCATATCTCAAAATCCTGATGCCACCCATTTCCTCAGTAATCTTTGGAAAGTGCCAACTACATGAAATTTAACACTGACAAAAATACTGTTCTTAAAAAAAAATCCTTATGTCTGATACTTACACAGTTGATTCACCATTAGCTGGGGATTAAAAAAAACCTGAATGGCTTTCTGCTGCGTGAGTTTTCTTCCAAACTTCCTCTTTTTCCTCACACATTTAACAAATGTTACAGTAGCAGGATATGTAAGTTCATTAACAGAGGGCCTAATTTTGCCTTCATTATAAATAGCTAAAGAAACTTCTGGAAAAGTTGGGCCAGCAGTACCTTAGTATAACTGCAGTTTCTGTATTGAGGCACATAAGTTACATGAGCTTAAACACTCAATTAAATGTTATCAGTATTATTAATGTTAAAACCGAAATGTGAGTCAATATCATCTCCATTTCTTTTCAGATGGGACCCTTAATCCTGAGATTCCTCCCAAAACAAGAAGAATGTCAGGTCTTAATTAACTCACCGGAATGTTACAAGTCTCCAGTATTTTGTAAAATGCTTTGAAAATATCAGAAATTTACTGCTAAATTAATGCAGTTCTTATTACAATAATTATTAACTGTTTACAGTTGTAATCAGGTTGCTAAATGCCCTGTTCATTGCAAAGAGGCCGGAAAAAGTTCAATTTGTTGCATAATCAGCTATCTGCTCTTCAGTACACAAGCTAAATATAGTAGAAGATGTCAGCTACTAAATATGTAAGACTTGACGAAACAGCTCCTCTCTAACCTCGATTCTTCCAAATGAGTGCCATCAAATTCTGAAATATTTTAACTTTATTTAAATATTAGTATGGAAATAAATAGGCTCATTCCTGGTGTAATTTAGATGAAAACCTCTTTACTTGAAGCAGGAATGACCAGAGCAATGCTGTCTTCCTTGAGGTTACAGGCACACAGCTGCCCATGTTTCTGTTGCAGCTCCAGCTTTCCCAAGTGTTATGGTTGGATGAGGTCCTTGACACTTATATCTGTCCTACGTGTCTATTTTAGAATAGATGAATTGGTACTGCCAGGATTGCTGTGGACAGTGGCAATGTAGGGATCCCTGGGGAGAACTGAGCAACTGAGAAAACTTGGGTCAGAATCATCCCCCATAAGCTTGGAGGAGCTTTGAAGAAGAGTCACAGTCTGGAATTATTTACAGCAGTAGGAGATGCAAAATAGGATGAGAAGAGAAAGACAAGCTGTGGCTTCCTGCTGAACAATAAATAGTTTTGCATTTCCAAAACCAAAGGTGGGAGAAGCTGAAACAGAACGCTCCATCTGGCTTGAAGCAGTTGGAAGAGATGACAGGAAAGAAGGACTCTTTGTTATTTATCAGACTCTTACTGAAAAAATGCAAATGAAGGGTTTCTCCAGCAGTGACAAAAGCCAACAGCTTCTTAAGAATCCATGTGTTACATGTTAAGGAGGGAAGAGCTGATATTCCCTCAGACCAATAACAGCTTTTGTTTTGAATCAGTTTTATACAAAGTGAGAAAAATGAGAAAATTTTAGCCTTGTCCACAGAGCTGGCAGATGTGAATGGACTATTAACGTTTTGTTTATTTGTTTGTACAGGTTTGGATTTTGCCTACTATGAATTCAGATTCAGCATAGTATCCTCATTATTCTTGGAGAATGACATTAAAGTGTCAGATGACACCTGCAAATGAAGGTGAAGATTCTTGGAATTGCTCATGTTTCTTTGCCCTTCATCTGATAGTGAGGAGAGTAATAATGAATAACTCTGGTTAGGATGGGATTAATTTTGCCTAAATTCAGACACTCAAAATCTAGATATGTGCAGAAGGGTCACTCAGATAGTGGTAAAAGGTCTCAATCGCATTTCCTCCTGGATTCAGTTCAAGACATAAATGTTATCTGCATGTACCAAGACACCAGTAACAAAGAGTAGGCTGTTTCTAGACCTTAAAGGCAATAATAAAAAGAGCTGTAACTTCAGATAAAACTTAACTCCAAAGAAAGCAAACCTTGCCAAGAAAGGCAGGTATGATTAACTGCAGTAACAGTGATCTAATGCATAATTATCAAACTCAAATGAAGAAAATTATTAGGAAAGTGCAGTGCTCCTACTAATCATTTTAAGACTTTTATATAGGGTTATCTCCAATAGGAGATGTATATAAGAAATTGTAGGCATAGCTGACAGTCCCTCCTACAGTTCAATTTGCCTGACACATTCCTTTAGAAGACTGTTTCCAGTTACTTAAAATGTTGCCCAAGATTAACCAAAGTTCTGGACTATTTTTTTTTTCCTAGGCTGTGAATTTGTAGGTTTTTACAAGATTTTGTGTAAGAATGACCCTAGGGACAAGTTCTTTGTCTTTCTGCTATTAAAAGTATGTTTGTGAAGAGTTTATTAATGCTCCCACGCAATAAAGAAGAACCTTCAAGTTTGTTGGCAGAGTGTGTTTTCTCTTCCATAATGATCTATACAAATTTAAACAATTTAGAAAATTACCAAACATACTCAGTTTGGTAGTAAGGCAGTAGAATTTCATCATTGCAGGTGCCAAAGGTGTTACCTGTACAATGCACTGGATAGATGGATCCCACAAAATAAGTGTTGTGGCTTCACCTTAGAAACAGATGCTGGATTGAGAACCAAAATTCAGCTGATCAAATGTGCAACTGTGCTCAGTACTCAGTGGAGACACAGCTGCCATTTGCCAGGAGCTGCTGGTAGCAGGTATTGTTCATACTAGCCCTGGATAGCCCTAGATACTAGCACTAGTCTACTGACGTGCAAGTATAAATAATGAAGAAAAGAAAAGGAGAAAAAAAGAAGAAAAATTTGAGGATTTGACTCAGTTTCAATGTCTAAATAAAATAGTTAGGAGAATGATTTTTTTTTTCCAGACACTTGCTTACAAAAAGTAAGCAAACACTATTAAGTTTATCGCAGGTTTCAGCTACTCATCGTGAGATGCTTCTGGGTAAGTCTGAATTCTATGTGCTTTCATCAGAGGGACCTTTCACAAGCTGAAATCAGACTCTGCCACTCTGCAATAAATTCTTCTGACACCTGTATATTCCTGAGCCATGAACTGCACTTGAGAGTGACTGAGCTTTGGTTGCCTGATAACCTCTGCACAATGTAAAAAATGAGACAAGTAGGAATTTTATGGAGCTACTTTTAAGCTTATCTCCTCCAGAAAGCCTCACTAAGTCAGTCAGTGGCAGAAGTCAGTCCAAACCTGACAGTGACACTATTCTTGTAGAATAGTGTGTACTAATGCATCTGGAAGCAAAGAGAAAGTAATGTCAAACTCCAGTATGTGCTAGCAAAAAGAAATCCAAACAAGAAAAGAGGCTGCTAGTAATTTTCTTTTCACTTGAAGTTCTATTTATTTTGCTAAACCACTGAGCTACAACTAGAAAATCAGAGTCACCTCTTGCTTTATCTCCTCCAAGGCAAAGGGTAATCCTGAACATGCCTCAAAAGCTGACAGTTTGAAGAAAAGCCAACCCACATCTCACTGAGCATAGTGTTGAAAACCCACAGATCTATCACTGCAGCAAAGTGCTTTGTCCCTTTCCTCACATCAGCTGGCACCTGACCATTGCTTTGAACTGTAGTAATTCACACTTTAGGCCAACATGGAGCTGTATGTTACTCTCCCACACCTACTACATCTTCCCTTCTCTCTCACTAGACTGGTCTAATAAGCTCTCTGCTAACATTTCCTTCTCTGTGTTGCTTAGACTTGGCACTTTGTCTGCAGTTCTCGTTTGTTCCAGTCCTTTTCTGACTTTCCTCCCTCACTGCAAGGCTTCTGTTTTTTTTGTGTTGAGCGTCAGTCCCAGCCCCAGTTCAACTTCATCTCTCACCAGCCCGTCAAGTTTGTTTCTGGACCTTTTCTCTATTTCCTGCATGGTACATTTTTTCTAACCACAATCATATTTTCTTCTCTATCATTTTCTCTACCCAAGCTCTTCTTTTACAGCAGTCTTTTCAAATTTGGGATAAAAAATAATACCCTTAATACTCTTTTTCCCATCTGTTTCTTTCACCTAATTTAAGTTGAGATAACTGTTCAAAATTTTGAAGACAGCAGGTTCCTACAAGTGTTGCATGGAAGGTGGGAAAGCAACCCATCCGTGTGCAGGCAAGAGTTTGTTCCTTCAGTATCCAAGTGCCAGATTAGCTCAGTTCTCATATAGATCTGCTGACCATTTCAAAAGGAATTTTAACTCCTGCTGTTGTATTTAAAAACCAAACAAGCCCAAGAAACTAAAAAGGCTTCAGTAGAAATGCAGAACAAGCAAACATAAATGTCTGTATCTGTCCTCTGTTGTTTCACTGTGCTGAAGTTTTAGGAAGAAGGAAGACATAAATTCAATATAGATCATAAATTGATAAAACAATAAGCAAGTATAAATAAATAATAATTAGCTATACATTGTTATATAACTAAATGTACAAAATTTTAAGTATCTTAGTTGTAGCAATGCAGTCCTATCTGTTAAATCTCCCAATTCAAGAGAGGAGAATAATTTTTTAAACTTTTTTCATAGCTGTTTCACACTAAAGTAATTTGTCCCACTTTATGCTTGCACAGTGCCTCATGAAACAGAATTCTGCTCTGCCTGGACACTAAAATAAGAAATACAATGATTATGCATCCATAATTCCACAAAGAATAAAAATGGAGAGCAGTAATTTACAGTACTGCATTTATAATTTCCTCCTGTTTTGCATCACTGCTGGAAGTGAAAAAGGTGAGGTTGAAACAGGAACTCTGATTCTCAAAGAACAGCACTGCCATTCTTCATTCAAAAGCTTTATTAGAGACAGAAAGGGAGCAATTGAGTAAGACAGTTTTCATCACATGCTGCTTCACCAAACAGGCTTTTGACATAGTCATATTTTGTGTTCCCCAAAATAGCACTTCAGCATGCTTCAGTTTATGAACTTGTTTTTTTTAACTCCTTTGAATTTAATTAGGCTATTCATCAGTTTGGTAAGTGCAAAGAACCTTTTAAAAGGGGAACAGTGATTGATTTTTAAAGTGCTATAATCACTTCATCTCGCTATTAAAAAATACTTTCCAATATATTTCAAAGTATATTAATATTCACTTTTTAAAATACATCTTCTCTCCTTATTTTAATATATAACCAAGAAGCTACCATACTAGGTGGCTAAGTTCTTTGCCCAGCAAAGCTCTTGTATAAAGCTCCCATTTACATCCATCCTTCGTGTGAACCTTGCTAGCACAGGAGGAAATTTTGGGAGTCAAATGAAGTTTGTCCTACACAGAATCTGGATCTGGGCCTGAATGGACTCACACGCAAACTAAAGGTGTATGGCTATACCAGCACATCACCCACTAGCATGAACTACCATTTCTGCACCCAAATAACAGTTTTAGAGAGGTCTCAAGCATTTGTGTGTGGGACTGCACTGAGCAAGGTTGAAAAACTGCAGAAAAAGGGAAGCCCAGAACTGTCTAACTTGCCAGCAGCCCTAAGGAATTGTGTAATTCAAGTCTCCATTTTACAGAGTCTTGCACCAAATTGCCTCAGAAAAATACTTTATATCCTGCAGCATTTATAACTTAGTCAGTCAGTCCCAGGGAGGGAATTCACCCCTGGAATATGTGTATTCTAAATATTTTCAGCCATAGATGGTGTCACAGACGTCCCTGCTGCAGAAACAGAGGTTATTGCCTCAAAGAGCCAGAGTTACTCTTCAGATGATGTGTGATTGTTTGCAACTTGTACATTCTTGGCAGGGCCCAAAACCAACAGCTCTATCATCAGAACCATTGCCTGTGTGACAAGGCTGACTGACCTCCAGGTGTATTGTCACCACCACAAATGTGACTGCTGAGGCCTCTGAAGAGGACAGTGAGTACAGTTCTGCTGTGTGAAATGCCTGTAACTCTGCCTGGGGCTGGCCAGCTGTGGCTGGAGACCTCATACCTGCACTCCCTCTGAGTCTGCTCCTCTGCAACCAGCAAATGCTGCCATGTAATGAAAGGAAAGCCAGTGGGACACCTTCAGCCTCCCATTTCCATACAGCACAACACTTCTTCATCCCCTCTTCTGTACCAACCTGAGCCATTTACTTTGCTGTCTCTCACTTCAGCGGTCTGTCCTCCTCATTTATCCCTCTGCACATCAGCTCTTTGCCATCTGTCAACAGAGTGTCATCCTGCACTTTCCCTAAGTACTTTTCTCTTGCTTTGTCATTAATAGCATTTCTTCTCCGTGTGTCCCTTCATGTTACTTTGCCGAACCTTACCTTACCTTTACCTTCCCTTTACCTTGCTTTACCTTCCCTTTGTTCCATCTTGGCTGGAGCAGCATACAGGCAGACTTGGTCCCATTCCAGCCCCAGCCCATAGCCCACTGAAATCACTGCATGAACCATGAGGAGAGTGTAGTGATGTGGGGCACACCAGCAATCTGACACACCTTTAGCAAACAAGAATATATTCTACTCAGCCCATGGATATTAAAAATTACAAAATGTGTGTGGGAGTGTAATTGCCATTCCTCTCATTTTACTGTTGGGTTTAAAGCATGTTAAATTGACCACTGTAAAAGTGTTTCAATTATGCCATTAACAGCAAAGAGAGAGCCAGTCATGAGTCACACCAGTAAATTTTAGGGAAGACAAACAGACTCATACTGTGTGCACACAGACCTCTTCTATTGATATAATACTTGGTAATCCTGAAGTGCCTGACTCAGTGTTGCACGTAAAGAGCTCAGGAGCCTTCCAGTGCTCAGGGATGCCCTCACAGCAACTCTGCCCACGGGTCAAAGAAAGGAGCCTGGGAGGAGCAGAGCACAAGGCAAGTGCCCTTCTCACATGAGGAGGAGGAGGAGAGGGAGGCACCAGCCTATGTACAGTGTTTGTCAAGAGCATCAGTGGGTGCATGGATTCTGGCCTTGAGAAATGAAGCAGGCTTATATAGCAGAGAACTGTAGCCCAAACATTTTTCTTTCAGGAGGAAACAGTGTGCAAATGGGCATGTAACTGCAGCTTTTACTTAGCTTTACATTCCCCTGTCACATAAAAGTTCTGCAGAAGAGCTGCGCTTTTGTTTTGGGAGGGAGTTTCAACTCCTTTCAATGAAGAGCACTGAACAGCAAGTGAACTCTCTTCACTCTACTACATTTTATCTGACAGATTTAAATAATTCATATAATAGCTACAAAAAATCCCAGAAAGCAAAAGCATTTTAAAATTTGCTTCCATTTGTGTACTTCAGGCTTCAGTAAAACAGCTGAAAAATACAGGCCCATTCAAGCTGAAAGAGGACAATTTTGGGGGCTCTTGCACAAAATACTTTTATTTTCAGAGTAGTCTGCTCTGAGTGATACTTTTCTTCCTCAATTTTGTTGCTACAAATAGCAAACTCTCTTGCCTCCAAGCTGCATCACCTTGAGAGAAAGAATGTTTCTTACAGGATTCAGAGCACTACACAGGCCATCAAAATATTACAATGCATTTCAAGTCTGGAGACAACACCATGGAAATATGCCCCAAGAATGCCAGAGGTAATGAAAGGCTGATGAATAGAACATGAGATGGAGGAGCCCTGCTTCATCAGTTTCTTCTCTTTTTTTTTCTTTTTTTCTTTTCCCTGGGAAAGCTAATATATTTTCTTTTTTTTTTTTTCCCCCCAAAGAATAAGCTATTTTCATTTATTGCAGTTCCATCCCTCTGCTATGCATACCATGCCCATACAAGTTACAGGATGTGTGAGTGCTTAAAATGGATTCTGGTTGCAAAATTAATTCCTGCTTTCATTCAGATTACAGGAAGTTTTAGCTACTTTTTTTTTTTTTTAATAAATGATTGGTGCAGATACCTTGATTAGTCTGTTAAAATATTTGGATTCTGTTCTTACATAATAAAAATAATTTTTAGAGGTTGTAATTATTTTTTTAAACTGTAAACAATTTCCATACATTTAATAAATTAGTAATTAATGAGGCCAATATAACTCTAACATAAGAAATAAAAGGGAGGATTGTATCAAGTCAGCGTAATTTAGCAATTTGCTTGTACATATATCTTAGGTGTCTAACAAAGGCAATTCTTCTCAAGTAAATGCCAAATTTTCCTGTATAGACAATTAAGGTGAGTCATTGGCTTTTATGATTTCCAGAGGGAGAGAGATGCTGTCTTAAGAGCTGAATGGCCTGGATCCTGCATAATGAAAAGCAGGAAGAGACTCCAATTGTATGAGATCCTATTATATGGAAACATTTTTGCTTGCAACTTTACCTAGATAATCACCTCTACTTAGAAGATTTTAAAAAGGAGCATTTTATCAAGCTCTGGAGTTCTTTGTGCTCTTGCACACACTTTCAGTTTGTTACCTTTAGCTGCTGGAGAGTTAAGAGAAGGCACTCTTTTATCACACTAGATTTTGCAGAGAAGTGCTGCATGTCAAGGACTCATCCCTGACAACCTACATTGTGCTTCATGACATCCCTTTATACCAGGCTTGTTGTATTCCATCCCATGACCCAGGATAATGAGGTGTATGGCTGGTGTACCAGGACCTGATGTGTTGCAGCCTGGCATTATCTGCCTTGGGAAATGTGAAATGAAGGCATTGTCTGCAAAAATACAATTAAGGAAGAGGTTTCTTAGCCCTTAGTAGCAGAGCATGAACACTACCAAGGCTGCTGCTGTTTTTTGAAAAGAAATAGAATAACTAATGCCAAATGGAAATGGTTTTATTCTTCTTTGGTTGGAGGAAGCATTTTGGAGAATACAGAGCCTCAAGAAATATGGAGTGAACTGAAGCAACTGGAATTAAGGTTATATAGTTTTCTTGAAAACCTAACTGGGGCTTTGTGTTTGAATAATGTGTTATTATATTTTCACATCACCTGCAACCCAGTAAAAGGAGTTATTCCTTGCAAATAAGTATTCAGAGAATTCATATCCTCACAAAGGAATCATGTCATGAGAATCAAAAGCAAAAGGTTTCCTGGATGATCAGGATTCAAGGATAAAATTTTCTTTTACTACCTGTTCATGAAATCAGCCTACACTGCTGCTGATATCACAGGGCTTTTTTCATAGAAAAAGTACACGGTCATGTAATTCATGGTTACACAAACAAAAATGCAGCACAAATCATACATTCTTATGACTAATGGGAATGTTATCATTTGCAAGGCAGTGGCACCAAGGAGTAGCCCTAATATGGATTTGGCATCCATTGCATTTAGCATCCTGGAACTTGCCAGGAAACACCTGGAAACAGGTGTTATACAAACACAAAGGATGGCACGTGCTTGGGAGAGCTTACATCCTAACTTGACATAACTTATCAATGAACCCCTCTGGTAACTAACAGGGGGGAACATTGAGAGAAAGAATAAAATGCAGAGAACTGTATTATATAAGTGAGTAGAAATGCTCATTACTTTTCTTTCTTGAGGACCTTTGAGAAGGACAAAGCTAGATGTCTGCTGAGGCTCATTGTATGGGAGGATGTGGGAGATGAGCAACCCCAAAACCCAGGTCCTGGCAGGAATGCTGCACTTCCCAAGAGAGATCAGTGTTTTACAAAACCCTAAAAAGATGGTTTGACAAAGGAAGAATACAAGGGGAAAAATAAAATAAAATGTCCCAAAGAAGAAAATGTTTACAGGACCAGGACCTTGATTTTTACCCTCTACAGAGTTCTTTATATTGAATTCCATGAAATTTAAATGGCATCCTTTCCCTTTATTCGTGGGATAAAGCTGTATAGAGCTGATGAGGCTAATTGTGCAAGCGAGGTGAACACTATTTGCCCTCACTGGCCCTTCAGGGCAAGAATCTGTAAATTCCATTTTCATGGTATGACAGAATAAAAATAAGCATGGCAGTACCTTCATCAAGCTCTAAAATCCCTGTATGAACAGCTAGGTCAGTGTGAGTGCATGCCATTGTAAATGACAATTAGACTGTGGGCATCTACATTGTCCTGCAGTACTTTCCTCAAAGGGATGAAGCACATACACACTTCTGCCAGGATGGCTCTAGGCCCCACATTTCAACAAGACTAGCTGACCCACTGTTCCATGTTATGGTCACAAATAGCTTCTTGAAGTAGCACATATAGGTGGAGTTAACCTGCTCTAATTAGGGTAACACCGTCAGTCAAGAGTGCATTGATAACAACAGGTTCCTCATGTTGGTTCTGTGTATCATCTCTCCTTCAGGCTTTAAATGTTCAGTTCTGGCTTTATGAAGGCATTGAAATACAAGAACCATGCAAACCACAATGTTGCACTGCCTGAAGTCCTAAATATTGGTGACAGCACAATTGAAAGAAGGGCAGCAGTTCTAATTTTGTCCTGTCTTTATCCTGCATGTGTTGGACATCCTGTAATTGTCAAAGCAGTCCAGTGACAGATTCCAGTGAAGTGAAATTGCTTTTTCAACTGTTACAAAATAACAATCACCAGGCTTTGGAGAAGATTGCTGAAAATGATGACATGAATATCGCACACTCAATCACATGCTCCAAAAGAGTCACTGATATAAAAAATTCATTGCTGAAGGTGCTATACCTTGTTACCCACCAACACACACAAAAGATTTCTGTTGTCCAGTACAGCAAATGTTGTATAAATTGACTTTGCTGCAGAATATAATTATTTCTGTTAATAACAGTCATTAAAGACATTCCAGGCTCTGTCTGAGTTT
The DNA here is from genome assembly GCA_013399225.1 of Rhipidura dahli. Classification (NCBI taxonomy): domain Eukaryota; kingdom Metazoa; phylum Chordata; class Aves; order Passeriformes; family Rhipiduridae; genus Rhipidura; species Rhipidura dahli. The sequence continues at coordinate 195,063 of VXAC01006721.1, forward strand.
TTTTGCATCTGTTGAACTTTCCTTTTTTGATTATATATGGAAATTTAACCAGTAATATTGAATTCACACTAAACCCTTTTACAGATGAGGTCTTTTACATGAAGAAGAGACGCAAATTTAGAAGTTTTCAAGGTTTTCATGATACATTGTTGTATTACTGTATAATTATTTCATAAGCAGAAATGGAGCAAATTCACACCTGGGGTAGTGGAATCTGTATTTAAGCTTTAAGCAGAGGTTCAGTTCACACTTCAGTAGTGTAGAAATCCTCAGAGCTGACCATGCGAGAATGAGGGTGTGCCCAGAGGAAAGGATGCAATTGTACCCCTCAGCTCAGGGGTCCTGGCCTGTCCTTGCCATGTTGGCACTCCATCATCTGCCCACATCCCAAATGATCTCTCCCCATCCCAGGGAAGTTCCCATTCTTTATACAGCACAAATCATATTACTTAATGCTTTGAGCCTTCTGTCATTTAGAAGAATGTTCAAGTGAAATGCGCATTTAATTACCTCACCCAGAATGTCACATGTTGTTGGTGTTAGTCTATTGCTAGAAATGCCACCGTGTTCTGGACGTTTCTGATATTTATGTCTTTTCACACCAGCTTGTAGAGGTGAGCTGCAGGTCCTGCAGGTATTTCCATTACAATTTGCTAGATTTATCCAGAGGAAACAGTGGGAACAAAGAGCTACAATAATTTTTGCCTTGGCATGTGCACATATATTTCATGCTAGACCCTGCATAAAAATTTTCAAGGGACAATCAGGAAGGGATTGAAGGAAACTGACTGAAAATGTTCTTTCCACAGTTTTCACAGGAAGTCACAGAATATGTGTAAGATATTTTTAAAAGCCTTTTTACTACTTCCATTCTTTTCATGGTTGTTCACTTTTCAGTTGACAAAGTGATTTATTAACTGTCTTTAAAAAGTTCCATTTCATTGAACAAATGATAAATATCAAAACCTGAAGTCTGACCCAACATCAATATCAAACATTTGCAGTTTATTTTTCAAAGAATAAACAAAAAGAGAATGAATAAATACTCAATATAAGAGCAAATTAGAAAAGAGTTAATGTTAGCCACGGTGATGGGAAAACTCAACTCGCTGTGTTAATTCCACTAGAGGCAGATGATAATCACATTTGAAAATTGTGACTTTCCCCTCCTCCCCTGGATAAAGGGCGTTCATGCAGAAGGAAATGTAGTTTTAATTAGCAAAATAAAGTAAAACACTAACCTGTGTCCTACTACTTTGCCTTCTCCTACCCACCACCCACCTTGGGAATGTTGTGTGACAACTGGTGGTGTCATTTCCATTAAACTCGCAGAGAGGTGTGACTTGGTGCTCCTGCAAGTAACTACAACAGGGAAGATGGTCTCATTCCCAAATACACACACCAATTGAGTGCAAAGGCAAAAACTATGAAGCAGTCAAAATTCATTCATTCATAGAAAACACGATTTCCTACTGTTTATGAATGCCATTAGTTTAATTTAAGCCATTTATAACTCCTCCACTGTATTTTGTTTAAGCTCCAGCCTTCTTAAATTGATCTGCTTTTCATTTCAACTACTGTTTAAATATAGAAAGATATATAAATATGAAAATATTCAAAATTTTGATTCTACTCATATCTTGCTAATGTGTGTTGAACTGGCTGTCAGAGCAGTTGAGAATGGAAAGGATCAAATAGTACCCAGCTGCAGTGACACCTGGCAATTCACTACACCCAGCTGTGTCAGTCAGTTCAAGCCAAAGGTCCTACAAGAAAAATGGAGAATCCAAATGATCAAGTGAGACTTCATGCAACAGCCCCATTACCTCATTTTATTTGCATCAGTTTTCATTCACTCCTTGGAAGGTGGTGGAAGGCTGAAGAGGTCCAAAACCCTCCAGAAGAGATTCAGAAGTTCTGTAGCCTGTAATTCCTTAAATTGCTCTTCAGCACCAGTAGCAGAGGAACAAATGGTGCATGAGTTTCATCTTTGGGACTGTACATACCGTCTTCCCCAAGCAAATCCTAGGCACTACTAGCAGATGATTTACCAGCATAAGCCAGAATACCTTTAGGCTCTTAGAAACACAGCTACTCTGAACATTTCCTGGTGTCCATATGGCACAGCAGCATGTAACAGAAACAAACTCAGTTTTCAGAAAGAATCTGGAAAACTGTTCAAGGAAAAAGATTTTTTTGAGTAGAGGCAGAGGGTCAGGAATGGAGATCCTGCAGTGAAAGAAGAAAAAAGCTGGGGGCAGTCAGGGCAGATTCCTCCACTGGAATACACACTTCCCCAGTGGAAAGATGACAAGAATAAAGGCAGGTTTGGACCAGAACTGAGTACTGAGGTTTTTCCAGATATATCTCTGAGCTCAACTTCTAAAGGAACCATTGCACAAAAGTATATATTTTACTCATTAAAAATTAAAATTTGATTCTACTTCTTGAGCTTTTCAGAAAGATGAACTAGAGGAAAAATTTTGCAACTCAAGGAATACTGAAGATACTTCTATTTAGTTGCTCTTGTATAGGTTCCTGCTGTGTCAGAACTGGCTGAGACACAGAGAAGCCCCTGCACAAAAGCAAGGAGAGGATAAAGAACAAGAGAATGTCATTCTTTGGTGAGACAAAAATAGAGCATAGACAGGAAAAAATGGAGTTTCTGACCTATCTTTTCTTCTGTAAGGCACCAGATTGGTAAACAATAAGTGTAGCTCATCTCCCTGGCACTAGCTGAAGGCCAAAGATAGCACATCGACCTTCTCCAGGGTCTGCTGGGACTGGAGTAACCTTCAGGGTCAGGCTTGTCAGATTTGCTGATATCACAGGAGATTGTCTCCATGGCTAAAACACAGGCTGCTGTCATATATCTTTTTGCTGCTTATCTAAGTGACCATGAAGAAAAAAATCAGTTTAGTTTCTCTGAAGTAGAACTGAACAAAATTCATGTGGCTGGAAAAAATGTGTGGCTAAATGGTGCTAGGATTTGTCATAAGAATAAATATATTTAATTATACAGTCTTGTTCTCCACCAGTTTTTAGATTCCTACATAATAACAAGAAACTTAATTTATGTGAATGGCTATGGTGTCAGGATGTTGACAGAGCCTGTGACAGGTGTTTCTGGGAGGGCAAACCACAAAGAATAAAGAGTAATAATGCCATAGAGACTGGAAAATTTTAAAGGGAAGGCCTCCACTTCAAAGCAGCATACTCAATAAGCTCAGAACACAGAAGTCACAGGAAAAAGAACTGTGATCCTGAGCATTTCCATGTGTCATCCTGGTCCAGCTTAGTCACAACCAACTCACAGCAGTGTTTCAATGCTCAGCATCCATATCTGGTCACCTTCTCCACAATATTAATTACCTGGGTCACTTTATTCCTTAGGCTTTGCCAGAGAAATTGTGAATGTCCCATTCCTGGAAATGTTTGAAGCCAGGCTGGATGAGGCTTTGAGCACCAGATCTACTGGAAGGGGTAGTGGGATTGGACTCAATGATCTTTAATGTTCTTTCCAACCCAAACCATTCTTCAATTCTGCAATTCTATTACTTCTGCTTTAACCTCCTCAAATAAAGTCAGAATACAATTATAATACTTCAAATTTGAAAAGTAGAAGCAACTCTCATAATTTTGGTTTGTCTTGCTTTTATTTGGTTTCAGAGACCAGATCCTTCCAAGATCATAAGTTTTCATTCTGGGAGTTTCCAATAGGGACCCATCCTTTAGAACTGAAAAAGTCATCAGAAATGCATAGTCCTGTAGAGCTACACTCCCCACTGATAATTTGGTAGGAAGAATACAGATTCTTCTAAAACAAAAACACCCTAAAATTATGCTTTTTAGATTATATGATTTCAGGATAGATTTTGAGCATGCAAAAATCAGTTAAGGACCTATTTTCTGTAGAGATATGGTGGAAATCATGTGTCTAACTAACATTTGTGTATTCTGAAATGTTCCTCTTCAGTGAATTTTCAGTTACGCAATTTGCCAGCATATGCAACAATTTCCATGATCTTCTTAGGCAAACATATTGTACTGAGACCTGAAATGGTTTTAAATTATATATATGGCTATTTTATTTTTTAAATTTGGAAGTGTTCCTTTCATGTAGCTGCTGCTGATTATTAAAGAACAGAAATGTGTTCTTTACACATCATATAGGTGTTCATGAAGTGATGATAAATATGTTCTGAAACATCTATCATAAATGGCTGTCTTAGAGTTTTTATTTTTCTTCTTTTCTGGAGAAACAATTTCCAATTATTTTCTGTCTTTTTCCTGATGGTAAAATATATCCATTTTATCACAAAGCTCAAATAAGCTTGCTTTGTCAACTACATCCATTTAAAAATATTTTACTGTATTCTGATATAACTTTTTATTAATAAAACTATAATCCTATAAATTATCTTCAGAAATATCTCTAGCAATGTAAATCTGTTTTTCTTCAAACCATTTTGCAGTGATATGTTTTGGACACACTGGGACTTTTTTGAGCCTTGCATCCAAGTTTTAAGTCACTTACTTCATCAGGGAATTAAACACATTTCCCTGTAAGTAGTGCACTTTACAGGTTTCAAAACTACCTCTGGCAAAATCTTTGCTATCAAACATGGCATGTACTCAGCTTTTTTCTTCCTTTTGGATCTGAGACTCACTCTAAGAAGAGTGAGGCAGTCAATATTTCTTCTCTGTTTGATTTTCTCCTTGTCCTGTCCTTGAATCTTAAAATGTTGTAATTTCTTTTTAGAGAAGTTGTAATAGGTTCATGGTGACATGCAGAAGTTAAGTAGTTAATTCTGCTTTCTTTTTAAAATACAATATAAAAACACTCTAGCTCTCTGTTTTCACAATGACTACAAATGGAATTTCTTCCCACCCCCCAAATATTTTCAAGCAATGTTTTTTCAGAACTCAGAATCTATTTTTTGTTGTTGTTTTGTTTACTCGGTGGCCATCCTCATCACCTTACTGTCAGCTTTCAGAGATGTTAGCATCACCTCAGAGATTCTAGCATCACCCTTGATCAAGGCAATGCTCCTTCTTGACTGGGGGAAAAAAGAGGGAGCATCCAAGTGCAGGGGAGAGATTTGGTATTGCCTTTGCACATAGGAGCAACACACCACTGTAGCAGCTCTGCAATAGCTGTACTTCTGTGCTGCAGTAATGTGCTGTGCTACTGTAATATGCTGGACTACCATAGCAGCTCTGCCATCCTCACTTCCAGAGGAAGAGTCATAAAATGAAATTGCTAAAAATAACTCTTCAGATGAGAAACTGTTCCTATTCAGCTTATAAAAAAGAGGCTGAGATAAGATCTTGTGTAACTACTCATACATGAAGGGGAAAAAAAGATCTTACAAGTGTGTAGTTCTGGCTTTTAGGAAAGAAAGTAAAACTGGAAGTCTATTCAGAATTATATAACACGAGACAACCAGATCCAATGAGCAGAAGTCAGGAAAATTCACCTTGACATATGATGCAGTTTTCTAACGGGGAAGATGATAAATTAACACTGATTTTTGAGGGTGGTGCAGTCACTATAATTGGAAGGTGACGTTAGCTGCTGTCCTAAAGATAGGATTTGATCCAGCTTCTGAGACTATGAAGCCTGCACAGGCAGGTACCAAGTAAGCCAAGAGGCTGTGGTCCTTCTTGCCTTGGATCTTGTGGCTTTAAATACCATTCTGCCATCCACTTTCACCCACACATTCCTAGGGAGAAGAAGGTACAACAGTCTAGCTTGTGCAGTGCCACAGAAGTGGCAGCTCTGCAATAAATGACTGCAATAGGTTCCCAAGGCTCCTCATTTCAATAAGAACAACAACTGGCCAAATTTTGTTTTCTCCATTTTTCTCCCATATTCTAAGACATCAGATTTTGACTGGAGCAGCACAACAGATGAACTGGTATCCTGAAATGCACCTGTCAAAAGATGGATGATTGACATTTACTCCAAGTCAAACTGAACATCAGATTTTAGATGATAAAGAAATGCTTCTGGGAGGGAAAATATATCCATACTGGAAGGACTCATGGCAGTTTTTGCAATTTAAGTAAAACAGGTCCTTTCAGTTGTAGTAGATTCCCTTCACTGTAGACTGATGCCTCAATCTTGTCTGTTCCCACTCTGTGGTACAAAAGGGTTTAGTTGCTTGAGAATTGAAATATTTTAGTCTAATTAAAGTCATTGTGTTCAGAACGGAATATGTGGGTGACATTTACAAGTCTTTAATATGTGAGAAGTCAGTTTAAGTAATTTAACAGTCATCTCTGGCCTCTGAAGATGACATACTCCATGAAATGGTGAAATTACTACTTCTCTTAATTGATCTCCCTCATAAAATACAGCATCAAATCCAGCCATCTGGTGTCATTTGTTACCCTAAAGGGCTTTTGCTTACTGAGAGTCTTTTGGGCCCTTCTTAATCCCATCTCCTTTCAGTTTGTGCTGCAGTGTGTGTACCCTGCCAGGGCGGATAGGCAGCTGCCTCTGCCCTGGCTCCTCTGTGCTCTCTCATGGGGGAATCTGTCGGTGTCTCAGCCAGGAGCAGGGAACTGGTGCACTAAGCCATGCTTGACTTCCACAGCATCTGGAGCATAGAGACCCCAGAATCACCCTCCAAAACTGGGAGCTGGTGTCTCCACCAGAAGCCAAAGGGTTTAGACTCATAACTACCACCAGGAGAAAGGTTTCACATTATGGAACTTACTAAGTTTTCCTGTGATACTAAATTGGGAGGAGCTGCTGACTCCTTCGAAAGCAGAGGGGCTCTGCAGAGAGACCTTGAAAAATGTGAGGGTTGGGCAATTACCAATTGTATGAATTTAATCAAAACAAGTACCAGATTCTGTACCTGGAATGGGACAACCCTGGATGTACAGACTGGGGAATGAGATGCTGGAAGGAAGTGCTGTGGAAAAGGACCTGGGAGCCCTGGTTGACTGAAAGTTGAATCCGAGTCAGCAGTGCCCTGGCAACCAGGAGGGCGTTCCTGGGGGCATCAAGCACAGCATCACCAGCCAGGCAAGGGAGGGGATTGTTCCCCTCTGCTCTGCCCTGGGGCAGCCTCACCTCAAGTCCAGTGCAGTTTTGGATATTTGCCACAATATCAGAGAGGAGTGGCTGGGGTCACTTGAACTGTTCAGCCTGGAGAAGAGGAGACTGAGGGGAGACCTCATTGCAGTCTACAACTTCCTTGTGAGGAGGAGGGACAGACACTGATCTCTTCTCTGTTGTGACCAGTGACAGGACCCAAAGGACTGACAGGAAGCTGTGTCAGGGGAGGTTTAGGGGGGATATTAGGAAAAGATTTTTCACCCACAGGGTGGTTGTGCATTGGAACAGGCTCCCCAAGCCTTGCAGAGTTCAAGAAGTGTCTGGACAATGCTCTCAGGCACGTGGTGTGGGTTTTGGGGCTGTCCTGTGCAGGCCCAGGAGTTGGACTCCATGATCCTTCTGGGTCCTTTTTAACTCAGCTTACTCTATGATTCTACAAAAACCAGGAAGAGCCTCGTAGCTAACAGGCTCTGACTCCCTGTCTGCATGCCTCCAAGAAAAGGAGCTTCCAGAAGTTATAAATACATTCAGAAGGTAAAGGTAAATGAAGAAGACACAAGCAATCACAGGAACAATCCTTACACAGGGAAGAGGTGTCCAGCACCTTTAGCATGTCTGTACCAGAAAACTAAGCAGGTGGTAATGAGTTCTGCTTTACCACTTCTCCCCAGAATTAGTACAATTGTCCAACACCTCAGATTCACCTCTGCCAGGACCTGCTTTACCTGGATGATCCACACCCTCACCTTGGGGCATTGCTTTCCATCCCTTTTCCCAGAAGACCAAAACTCCACTCTTTGTTTTTGGTTTTGCCTTCAAAACTGGACTCCAAGCTCTTATTAAAATCCTCTTGGAACAGACTTTTCAAGCTCTTATTAAAATCCTCTTGGAACAGACTTTTCAGGCAGGGTAAAAAAAACCAAAAAAACCAAAAAAAAAAACAAAACCAAAAACAAAAACAAAACAAAACAAACAAAAAAAACAAAAACAAAAACAAAAAAACCCCAAATCTTTGTGAGATTAAAAAACAGCTCCACATATAAAATCCCATTAGTCATAGAATCCCAGAACTCCACTCCCTGCCCGAGACTTCTTTGAGATAGAGCAGGTAGAACATTGAATAAAATACTGCCGTGTCACAGACACTTTGAACAATAGCTTAAAAAAGCCAGGGGGTCTGGTAGAGAGTGTTTTATATTCACTTGGTGCTGTACAAACAGGCCAAAGAAAGTACACGGAGTGGAGAGTCAGGTTGGTTCCTTGATTCCTTGGAAGTCGAAGAATTGTTTCACTGTATCCTGAAAGCACCAGACGTGTATACCATCCAATATCCCATCTGTGACACAGAGTGGCTTTACAATGGGAGTTTTAAAGTACTGATTATAATAAGTTCTGTGGAAGGGGAATCTGTGTAGGCAAAACACAATGTGTCTAACTGATCTATGAAAATCTGCAGAAATTTGAGGTATTTGGCCTGGCAGGAGAAAAGAGAGTGCCTACATTTCCTTTGGAGTTAATGGTGCAGGGTAGGTGTCTCTGAAGACAGTGGAAGGGAGATGCAGCCTCACTAAGTCAGATCTTTATATTTCCTCATTAATTACAGAGACTAAAATGTTAGATGTCTTTGCCTATTTAGAATCCACTCCACATAGTCCTCTTTGAAGATATCAATCTAATAAAGCATGACCAGCTCTTTTTGAAAAAATAAAAGATAACCATTGTGCCCCACTTTTCTTTCATATAGATAGTAACAGAGCGAATGTTTGCTCCAGAGTGGGACAGCCTTGGCCATGCACCCCCATAGACACAAGGAAGTTTGTCTTTATCTTTCCCAGGAGGATCTCCTAACAGGTTCTGGTGTGCTAAATAGAGGAGACTATTTCCTCTCTTTTTTCTAATGTGGAAAGGTACTGGGTAAAAAAGGACATTTGTGGAGTTTCATACCTTGGGCACTGTTATCCAGGGATTTCTTGAGTATAAATTCTGTCATTTTTGATATGCTTTCCCACCTCTTTTCCTTGAAATAACAGAGATATGCCAGGCGATTGAGGCTTCTCCCTTTCCAGGTTGTAAGAAATAGCTTAACAGCTATTTGTGCCATCAGCCACATCCATAAGTTGCTAATATGCATGAATGGGCTATGGCACCAGGGTGGAGGAGGGCACGATGCATGTAATGTGTAGAGTAAAAGCTGTAACATCACCCTTGAGCTTTAGCTACAAACAGAGGTAGCTGACTTACCCCACAGGGACTGCTGTTCTTCCCTTTGTAGTGATGTGCTATCTGCCAGCTTATCGGCTGGCTTTCTTCAAGGCTTTCCATCTATTAGGAATAGAAGCACGTATCTATCTTAATATCTGAGGCGTTCATAAAGCAGCATTTTCCACAGCAACTCAGTGATGAATAAGATCAAGTGGGGAACCAGAGCTATTTTTGCAAAGGAGGAAGATAAAACTATCGTTTTAAGATTGTAGGTTAGGAGGGTCATTCCTCCCTTCCTTCTCCTGCTGTCAAAAATAAAATCCAGTTTGTCATGAAAGTGTCCTGCTTGTGGGTTTGCATGAATGGGCTCTACAGGGACAAACAGACATGGATGGAGAAACAGTTACTGAAAACAGCCATCCAAAGGCAGGCAATGGAGTTGAGAGGGAGCATGTGAGGGTCTCCCAAGAGCTGAGGAAATCTCAATCCTCCTCCAAGCCCATGAGAATGGATAAACCCATAACACCACAAGTCAGTCAAATTTGAGAGTGGTTCCCCATGGGCACCAGCCTCAGCAGTGGGTGAGGAGCCTCAAAGGACACGGCTGCCTCCCTGCAAAGGCTTTGATCAGACATACACCTCCCCCATGGGGCTGGGAGCCTCTGAGGATGCCAAGCCAGGCTGACCCCGGAGCCCCCAGAGCGAGTGTGTGGCTGGGGTGGTCGATGGATACTTGCAGCAGTCTGCCTCTGTTAAGAGTAATGGCTTCAGCAATACTGAATATCAGATACTAGCAGGGGTCTGTGTCTCTCCTGATTTGGCAGCAGGGGAAAGGAAATTTTCAAAATTTCCAGCCTATTTTATACTAAAACCCATCCTTTCCCCTCTCCCCCACAGGATTACTTTTTTTTTCCTCAGCCTTTCATTGCTAAGGCTGTCTTGACTACCATTTGGGGTTTTTAGTCATTTATAATTATTGTTATCTTTTTTTTGTTTACTTCACTGGAAAAACTGTAAATGTCTTGTCAAAGCATTAAATGTTCTTGTTTTGTTTTTCAGGAGTAAATTAAAAAAAATTACTTCAATTTAAACAGAGAGCCTATCTGAAAAGAACCAACACTTGTCAGGTAGCTCAGTTAGGAAATAACTGAGAGGCTTCCTTGAGCATACTATGATTGGAACAAATTAATACAGCTGTGCAACTGCCCACATGTTCTGGGTGGAAGAGGGCAGCAGATGGACTGTAAAAGCTGTTTCTTTCCTCAAGATTCATGGGCACTTTCTGCCTGGAAATAACCTCAGGTTAGTCTATTAGGAAATGAATAAATAGTGAGATCACTTCATAGGCTTTTTGTAAAATTGAGTCTTCAGCAATCCTAAATATAAATCCACATTGCTTGGTACCAATCTCGTCCTGCTCTATCTATGGTTAGAGTTTGTCTGTATATGGGAATTTAGCTACAAGATAAAATAGTCCTTTATATAAATATCTTATGAGTCAGTCCCAGCTGTAACTCCGAAGTGGTGAAGTTGTTAAGTAAATGCTGTTAAGAGAAATGTAAAATTGGCTATGATTTCTTCACAAGAAAATGCTTTTATGGCATTTAATAAAAGAAAAAAGGTTTAAAAAAAGCAGCATTGAACCCCATGTCATGCTGTACAAATGACTGTTTGAAAAGTAACAGGGTTAAAATAAGATAAGAATCAACATATCTGGCATAACTCTCCTGACAGGTTTACATCAGTCACACTGGGGTATCCTATGATGCTTCAGTAGATCAAATCTTACAATATTTTCATTATAAGATAAATGGATCTTCTATGAATATGAGAAATGTGCCCTGTGCATAATGTGTTTCCGTCTGTAGATAAATCTTTGTATTATTAGCTCATCAAACCTAGTCTGTTATTCTATTATTAAAATTGGTTAAATTATTAATATAATTTTTAATCAGTTGAATTAATGCTTATAATGGTGGATTTTGGTAACTTTGATTTCTACTTCTCACTATGAATATTAAAAAAATATAATTAAAAGACACACCATATTTCTGAGTTTCTTTTTTCATCTCTGGTATTTCCTGGAAATATAAATTATGCATTTTCTATTTTTTTTTGTCACAAAACAGTTATTTTCTTTGTAGCTTCATCAAAACTGGACTGCCTGGGGAGCAAGCCAATTTCATCAGCAATTAAAAAGGTCATTCTTTTAGATTTTAAAATATACTGAGTAACATTTTTTACAGGCCATATGTTAAAATAGAACCATGTTCTGATAAATGATCATCATGTACACTGGTTTCATGGGCTTCTAATTTTTATTATTCTTTCATGGTTTTATTCCACATGTGTTGCTTTTTAACGAAAGTGTACTTGCCAGCTATGCAAATGTAAGTGTGGGAGCATATGCTATGTTTCTTAGGTATATAGAGACAACTTGGGAAACAGGCTCCATCAGCAAGAAATTTTGGGTTGGTTTCATTTACTTCTTTAGATATTCCTGGATGCCACTGATTCGTCTTCTGAACTGCCAGAAGCATTAAAAAGCCTTGTTCCTTTGTGGTCACACCTGGCCTGCATTGCTGACACCACCAGAGAGCTTGCAAGCACTCCCTTTTGGTCTGACAGCTATAGGTAAGGCCCTTTACAGGATGAGAATGGTCACCTTACAGACAGGGGCATTAGCAAGGCAGAGGTGTTTAACACATTCTTTGCCTCTGTCTTCAACACACTTGTTCTTGCTTAAAATTATCTTTTTCTCTTGTCGTTGTTCAAGCTGAACTGATTTCTGTTCTCTTCTGTACCAGGAACCTTTCTGTAAAGTTTAGGGACTTTTTGAAGCTGTTTCCTTCCACAGGTGTGTAATGTGTGTAGTGATAGAGCAGAATCTCTGGGAAGTACGTCTCTGTTTTGAAATCTTTCTGAAGAGACAGAGGTATGTATATCTGTGTTCATGACAAAGCTTAATGCTTAATTTCTGCTTGTCTCTTGGACAATTCAGGCTATATCTACAGCAAACACTGAATGACACAGCTGGAAGGAAGGAAGACTTTGGTAGATTTCCTTGGCTTCAACTGGAACTGGATTAACAAGCAGCAAGGGGAACGTGGCTGGGGTCAACTGACTTGCTTCTTATTGGCAAGGAAGGTAAATAGCTTCCTCAGATTGGAGGAGAAAGGGAGAAGATTGGGTCAGGAGTTCTGTATTTCAGTTCCAGAAGGTCTTTCAAATGGATTTTCCCCTAGTTTCTGTGTGTTGCTTCAGAGGAGGTAGTTTGTAGCTTTGAGTTGGGAGGGAACTGGTGTCACAATTTAACTTGGGTTCTAGAGAGGAAACAAGGAAAGGCATAGCCTGTATTTTGCCAGGGATGTACTGTGAATGATGACAGACCAAGGGCATCTGCAGCCCTGAGCTGAAGGAACATGACTGTGAGAATGATCAAATCCCAGCTGACCCTGATCTTGTGAGGGATCTGCTGCTCCAGCTGGATCCCTACAAATCGATGGGGCCTGATGGGATACATTTGAGAATCCTCAGAGAGATGCTGATGTCACCACAAAACCTCTCTTGATGGTTTTTGAGTAGTCTTGGGAATCTGGAGATGTCCCAGATGACTGGAAGCTGGCAAATGTTCTCCTGATTTTCAACAAGAGCAACAAGGACAACTCTGGAAATTACAGTCCTGTCAGCCTCAGTTCAGAGCCTGGTAAAGTTATGGAGAAGATTGGTCTGGGAGATCTCATCACGGTCTACAACTTTCTTGAGAGGGGAAGAGGAGGGGCAGGCACTGGTCTCTTCTCTCTGGTGACCAGTGACAGGACCCATGGGAATGGCCTGAAATTGTGTCAGGAAAAGGTTAGGTTAGGTTGGATATTAGAAAAAGGTTCTTTGTCCAGATGGTGGTTTGGGCACTGGAACAGGCTCTCCAGGGCAGTGGTCACAGCACCAGCCTGACAGAGTTCAAGAAACATTTGGACAACACTCTCAGGCTCATAGTGTGACTCTTAGGGATGTGTTGTGCAGGGCCAGGAGCTGGACTTGATGATCCTTGTGGGTGCCTTCTAACTCAGCTTTTTCTGTGATTCTTTGATTCTGCAGTTCTGTGAATTGTCTTGGTTTTGGTGGTCAAACCATAACAATAACTAAATCAGCATTGAGAACAGATCTGTGGCTGATGGAGCTCCTGGTGTTGCTGTGGTGGAAGCAGATCAAGCTCACACTTTTGAGTCAGGGGACATTGCACAAAGAAAAGGTGTGCTCATTTTCCAGGATACAAAATGAAGAACAGATCAAATATAAACCAACGTTCCCTTCTTTAGGAATGAAAACTGGACAGAAAGTCAAGCAGAAAAGAGAAATTGCTGCAAAACCCAAGACTCTAGACCAGAGGGGAAGGCAACAGAAACAACAAAGAGGTGTGAGCATAGGCAAGGCCCATGAAAGCAGGCCTCTTTCCTAGGAGGGTAAGCAGGAAACTGAGTGTTGTGTGAGGGTCAGCACTGTGGGTTACTCGGAGTTACCTGCTCTGTGGCTTAATTGCACCTGTACATGCAAATGACATCAGCTTTCTCAGGAGAGAGATGAGGACGAGTGATGTAGCCTGCTTGGGCTAGCTGGCCACCACCAGGCAGCAAGGAATAGAGAAATGCTGTGAAGCAGTGGGAATTAGGAAATTATCTGAATCATGGTTTGGACCACTGCAGGGCCATTTTCCAAAGACTTTACTTTTTATGGCTATGACACAAAATCCTTTACATGGAAGATGTAATAATATTAGAAAATTATGCCAAAAGGGTATGTAGCTTTTTTGATGAGGTTTAGATCTGGAGACAAGCACTGCTGCCACAAGTGGCACTGTCCAGTTTTCTGCAGAGCAGTGCCTATGTTCTTTGAAACACCACTTTCAGAAAATACAGCCTGTGCTACCAGAACTGTTCTGTTGGAGAGAAATTATTTCCGATTTGTTTCTTTGCATATGAAATGAGTGTCAGTTTCATCAGTGTTATGCCCTAGTTTAACGAAAGAAAAATGAGAATTCAATAATCATGTTTCCTCTAGGATGAAAACCTAGACCTTCTAAATATGGCTGCTTAAATTTAAAGCATCTGAGCTTGAAGTTGCAGACCTTAGCAAGATGATAGTAGGAAAATATTATTCTCTAAGGCTAGTTAATCTGTAAATGTTTTCTGAGTGTTCAGAAAATGTGTAGGTCTGTGCAGCAGCTGGTGAGTAGTACTATTTCTCTCATCTGAGTCCCTGCAGATGTTAGGGAAAGGACAGTTTATCTAAGAAGCTGCTCCCTGTCTCAGAAGCACATGGTCAGACTTCCTGATGCCCTGAGAAAGAAGCAGGAACAGGCAGTATCACACTGGAGACGTCACTATTGCAATGGATGTGAGGAGGGGCTTTCCTTTTCTACCTAAAGGACATTAGGGGAACTCACAGATTAACTGCCAAGCTGCCATGGAGAACTAAATACTTGATCTGGTCTGCTAGGCTCTGAATGATGTAGGTCTGGGAATAAGATGCATTCTTGGGATAGCTCTGATTAAAAAATTAAACACATCTAAAAATTAACTTAGATCTTGTAAAGAAGAAGGTAATTGAAGCAGGTCTTTGTATGGGATCAAAATAATTATCATGTTGAGCAGAAACATGCCTAAGGTTGGGCTCTTGAGTGCTGGGCTGTGATGTGAGAGTAAGGATGGGAATGCTGTATGCCCAAGTGCATCTTTGGTCATGTGTTTTTCCAGTACTGCCTCATTCAGCTTGAAGCTAAGGAAGAGGAGAAAGAACAAACAAGTGAGTGCATAAAGGGGCCCTGAGATTTTGGTCCTACTTGCAGTCCTGAGACGAATCTTTGCAAGCTGCTTGCATTTGTGTACAGGGAAGAAACAGTCTTACAGCAGCAGACAATGGAGAAGTAATAAAAAAATTAAATTAGATAAAATTAGTTTAAATAATGAGAAAGAATATAGAGGAGATGATCTCAGAGGCAGGTGCCCTTTGAGAAAGTAGCTTTATTAGATTTTGATTTAATTTATTAAAGCTAGGCTGACGGTACCCTTTTTTTATGCTGCGTGGAACGTTATCTTTTACTCCTGTTGATGGACAACGACAAAAAGCAGTGCATTTAGAATTGAGTGTGGCTAGAGGGAGGAACTGAAAGGTTTGTTCTGTTTTTCATCTTCTCTCCCTATTTTACCCCTATTTGTCAGTTGATGCCTGATAAATAGGCTTACTGCAGAAAAGCGACAAAACCTTAACAAGTTTATGGTACCTTGTGGCAGCTAACTTGAAAATAACCTCAATAACATAACGACTTAGATTTGGTGCCTAAATAGTGAAAAAAAATAAGAAATCATAATTTTGGTAGTTATTTTAGTTAAAGATCTTCAGGTCTAATGTTTTCAGTTGTTTACTATGTTTTAACTTCCTGTCTCTTTCAAATGAAATCCAAAGAGATGTTATGGGTTCTTTCTATGCTTAGATCAAGGATGACCTAAACATTCTTTTTATCAAACCATATTTCTTGTTCTTGCTTAACTCAGCTTCCTTACAGAGATGTTTTAAGACAGAAGAAGTAGGGCCTTCATTCCTAAATCAAACTCCTTCCTTTTTCAAATGGCAATATGCCTATACCAGCTCTGGGCACAATGCAGCAGGGCTCTGCCTGGTTTTTTGTCCTTGGTCTCTCATCAGTCCTAATGTAATTTTATTTCTTTTTAGTAAAGGGTTTATAAAGATACTTGTAAATGAGCAAACTCAAATTTTCCCATATATGTGGTTCTCTCTACATTGCTGTGTGACTCCAGGAGAGTTTGTGAATGGTGTAAAGAGAGATGAGTATAAACCAGAGTAGGAAACTATTGAATCAACCTGTGCTGACTATTTACTTTCCTCTGTGTCATTCTGATACATTCCAGGGATAGTTAGATCCTAGATGTCTCAATATCTAGGCAAGTCTGTTACTTCCTATGGTCTTATTCTCAGAAGATGCTTCTCCAGCCTCTACCCCTGCTGACTGGGAAGTATGGAAAATGTTTTTTCCTGCCCAGATTCAGGCAGTCCTGAGATGGGATTCAGAATGCATTAGGAATATATATAAAAAAAAGTGGGACCTTAGGTTATTTATTAAAGAGCACAACTGTTGTGTTTTGCACACCTTCTCTGTTTTGCCTAGTTTTCCACAGCAATATTTTCATCCTTGCCATCTGTCACTTAAATTGGATTCTTTCTAGAACTCCATTGAAACCCAATACCTGTTGGAGGTGAGGTTAATAAATATGATCAGTAATCTTTTCATTCCTAATTGACTTCTACTAGCCTTATCTTGCCAGTGTTCAATGTGAAAATGAGCCTTAGCTGAAGAACTAATAGCAGAATTTTTGCAGCTGCTGCAACATCCGAACATATATTAATATTGGTTAATTTGGTTTCTGTGTTTCTTGATTTTGCTGGTCTAGATGTGACTTCAGATGGAGTAAAGCAAATTGCTTTAATTCTGTTTTTTAATACTTTGTTGCTTTATATTTTAAATGAAAACCAATGAACCGCTGCCCTTGAGCAGTAATTTTTTTTTCCCTTTGAAAAGTGGTAGCAGAATGGCTCAGATGTCTCTACAGAGGATGATTTGACCATTATTCTAAGCCATCTTCTGCTCCTTACCTGTATCCCTAATAATGAATAGCAACCCCAGTGATTCAACAGTGATTGCAGATTATCAAGGATGCCTATAGGAAACAAACCTGGGCTTTGTTTTCCAACAACACTCACATTTTCACACACCTCATCTTGAGGTTCCTTGTTCTATGGTTCTGTGACACAAGGCACAGAGTAGTCATTCAGTGTAACATAAATGCGAGATCTAAGACGTGCGGTAGATACATTGTCAGTCTCTCTTGTAATTTATTATTTACAGTATGTTCTCATTCATTTGCAGTACAAAAGTACATCACTATGCGCTTTAATTTATTAAAGAGTAGAAGGTTATCTCTAGGGCCAGCACTCCAAGTACAAAGTAAAGCTTTTAAGTGAAAAATTTCAGGTGATTTCTGGGCAAACTCTATGCAGGACAAGCAGCAACTCAAAAAAATTTGGTTAATGTAGCTGAAAAGGTGGTGAGTTGCCCAGATCAGACCTAAAACTAATAATTTGGTTGGGAAAAAATATGAAAAAGATGCTTACAACTCAAAGTGAATACTTTTCCTTTGGGAAAAAAAATTAAAAAGTTCTTTGGAAAGATGTTCTAGATTAACAGCTTGTCCAGCACAAACATCTACTAAATATTGGTATGAAGAGAAAGACATGAAGAAAAAAGTTACATGTGTGGTGCAAATCTCTACCTTCAACAATAATAGTATTGAGAAAAGGTCTGGAAATGACAAGTGTCAAAGAGGACCATCACTGAAATCAATTAGCAGAATGTAATGCCAGAATCTGTAGGAGAAAAAAAACAAAAACAAAAACAAAAAAACCCAAACAAACAAAAAAAACAACAGAAAGAAAACAACTAGAAAAAAAGCAAAGATGCTAACTGGAAGATGTTGACTGGAAGAACAACGAATAATAATCGTAGGACCTGCTTTCTTTTCTCAATGAAATGGCTGTGCTAAAGTGGGTATTTAAATCAACATTGTCACACAGCAATCTAAATAAATGTCCCCATTTTCAGATTTGATGTATTGTTGCAGCTTTTCTTGGCTCCAGAAAAAAATGAATTCTCAGCACCTATAAAGATCAAGCTGTTTATGTGGAAGGTGATCATAGCAGAAAGTGAAACTGATGTGGCTTAACTTAACTGATGTGCAGAAACCAGCATGTCCACACAGAGGGTATTTTTCAGGAGTCGATGTCGGACTGCCTACTATTTCATTCATTTGATTGCCAGTATGATAATTTTTGAAACTAACCCAAATTATTTTCTTTCTCTGTTCATTGGCATATCACCTATATGTAATAAAGGATTGGACTCAACTTGAAGATTAAGGCTTTTAAACATGATCTCTATTATGGAAAGCTAGTCAGTAGGGTCAATGAAATCAATAGTGGTTTTTGGCTGATGCAGTGCAAAGCAGACCTGGTGTCTGTTCTGAGGGGAGCAGAAAAATGCTAAGCTACAGTCGACTCTAAAATCTTGACACTCCATTCACTGTGCTGAGGAAATCTCATTGACTACCTTGGGAACAGAGACAAGTATCTCACATAAAGATATACAGAGATTATGTGTAAATACATGTAGACCTCTTACATTCAGGTATTTTAAACTGGGAGCTGAAATCCACTCACTATCACTACCATCAGGCATAAAAAATCAGTCTTGAATAGTCTCTTTATACAACCATTGTAGAATAATTGCATTCCTAGATGTTAAAAAAAAAAAAAA
>VXAC01006723.1:0-141663 GCA_013399225.1 Rhipidura dahli
CAGGGGCACAGCTGCTTCACCCTAGGCTGCACCTCAGCCTGCAAAGGAACCTTGGCTCCAGTGCCTGGAACAGCTCCTGCCCCTCCTTCTGCACTGACCTTGGTGTCACCACGTTGTTTTCCCTCACATGTTCTCACCTCCTCCTCTTCTCTGACTAGAATCCAAAACTGCGTGTCTTAGTTTTGATTTTCTTCTTAAATCTGTCATCACAGAGGTGTTACAACCTCTCTCATTGGCCCAGGTTTGGTCAGCAGCACGTCCATCTTCAGAGCCATCAGATATTGGCTCTGTTGGACACGGTGGAAACTTCCAGAAGCTTCTCACAGGAGCCCCCTCTGTGGCCCCCCTGCTACCAAAAACCAAGCCATGCAAAACCAATACATTAGCCACAGATGAAAAATTTCCAAGAAGTTGGGAAGAAAGACAAGACACCCTCCTGAGGGTGAAAGAGATGGTTAAAGATGGCTTTTCTCAGTGTCAGTCTAAAAAGTGTACTAAATCTAAAGCAGGACTGTGCCAAATAATTCCCCCACAGTCCAGGAGAGAGAGAAGCCCCATGCACTGAGGTGTCAGTAGTCAAAAAGATAGCAAAATTGAACTCCAGTCCAGGATACCTCCCATTATTTCACCAGCTGTTTAAAGAGAATATCTTTGATTACTCATGCTTTTTATGGGGGTCCTCTTTTCTTTTTTAGAAGCCTTGTTGAGAGCATGTTTGCTTTCAAGATGCTGAAGGCTGTTTTTGAAATGGCTGCTCTAAATTGTCTAAGGCAGAACAGAATATAGCTTCCTTCTGTTGGAGGGGTGAGCAGCTTTAAGAAGCTCATATTTCTCTTAATGGAGCTGGACAGGCTTTCTTTCAGCAGAAGCAGACTTTAAAAAGTGTTGACTGCTGTATCATCCCATTTTATACTCAGAGACTGCTTCCCAGAAAATATAAAGCAGTAGGCTTTCTAAACTGGAAGGAAAAGGCTAAAACTCTGGGGTGCAAAAGCATTTAACACCAATTACCAGGTATCTGTGAGGTTTCCCTTTGTCACACTCAAATGAAAGGATGAGAAGCAATGGGCACATCTGAAATATAGGGAATTCCAGTGAAACATAAGAAAAAGCTTTTTCACCACAAGAGTGGCCAGACACTGGAACAGGATGCCCAGGGTTGTTGAATATCCATCCTTGGAGATATTCAAAACCTCACTAGAAACTGCCCTTTACAACCTGCTTCAGGTGACCCTGCCCCAGGCAGGGGTTGGACTGGCAACTTCCAGAGGTGCCTTCACACTTTGGTGGTCCTGCAGTACCACAGTGATAAAGATCAGCCTGGCCCCAGGCAGCCACATGGCCCAGACTCACTCTCAGGGAATTTTATAAGGCATTGATGGACATTGGCCTTTTCAGAACAATGCTAGACAAGGGCTGAAACCAAAACTAGCCCCAGAACAGCATGTCGTGTACCACCGTCTGTAGGTCTTTGATGCAGCTGTTTTGGCTCATTTAATTCTACCTCCAAGATAAGTCAAAGCTGGAAGTTTGGATGAATTCTAGATTAGAATGCCTCTGAAGACCACAAGAAAATGCTGAATGCTTTATGATCTTATTCTGTCAGCCACTAGAGGGAGGAAAGAGAGAGAAAATGGAAAGTCATTCTTGATTCTCTGAGGCTGAACAGCAGTTCTCTATCATATAGGCATCAGGACTTCACAGCCCCGGGGGCAAACTTCTGTCAGAGCTATTGCAATGGAGAAAACCAGATGATATTTAGTTATTCTTTTAGATATTGTAACCACAGTGAACATCCTGGGATGTAGCTAATATCAAGGACTGAATCCAGCTGTAAACTGTCCTGGCAGCTGACCTATCACTCTGGAAAACTGGACTCAGCACAGTTTTCCATATATCCAGAGCTGCATTTGGTGCATTGAACTCTGTGTTTTGTTTAAACCTTTTTCCTCCTAACAAGACTGTAAAATGATCAAGTGTGTCCCAGCCATTCACAAGGATTTTCTCTGATGCAATGAGAGAGAAAGCACTCTCAGGTGTTTACTTCCAGCAACTACCCCTGGACTGAAAGGGGACAGGGGAGAAGATCAGCCCCTCACCCCAAATTTTCATTGCTTTCAACATTTGATGGCAGAGAGAAAGAGCACTGTTCTGAAGCCCTGCTGCTCAAAGGCAAAGTGAGGACCTCATGAGTGGCTTGCTCAGGTGCAATACTAAAACAAATTAACCTCACAAAAGCTAAGTTTGCAGGGCCTGCTCCAGCATAAGGCATCACTTCTAACACAGTTAGAATATGCTGCTTTTTTATGTAACAGTGGACTATAAATGATTCATTTAATGCTGAAAGCTATTGATGGACAAATATTGGAAATGAAGTTATAGTCCAATCAAAAATCAGATCATCCTTGTCTGTGTCCAGTTTCAAACACAGTTACCTACTTGGCCCCAGCCTGAGTAAGCCCCAAGGTGAGCAGGATCCAGGTTGCACTGCTGCTCCCAAGCTGCTGTGTCACAAAACTGGCACAAACTGCACCAGACAGCTCCAATAGTCCCTGTTCCACTCCAGAACACCATCTTGGTAGTTTTAATAGAGTTCTGCTCAAAATAATACTTCCAGAACTGCATAAATGGTGTTGAGTCCCAAGTGCAATTTTCAGAGCTGAATGTATGGCACATAAAAGCTACTCAATCAGCCCTCAGTGACACGGAGTCTTCTACGTACAACTGCCTCAGGAACAGCCCTTTGGAAAAATTTTGCTAAGGTTTGAGCCTGGCTTCCGATTGAGATGCCTGTAAAACTTCTGTCTGAGGTTTGTAACTTGCCACGCATACTTAGTTACTTCTACCTAACCTTTTCTAGATGTGAAAAATGTACCCCATCTGCAAGTCTTTTGGTAGAAGAATGGGAAAGAAAAACATAATAGAGGTTCTCCCTCCCCTTTTTTTTTTTTTTTTAATTTTAATGTGTCAGATTCCCCCCTGCTGAATTTCATGGCAAATGAAGAAACATGTTGTGCACAGTTAAAAACTGCAGCACGATCAAGGATGGAGGGTATTCTTCTCCGAGATTAATACAAACCCTTAAAGGAACACCGGGACGTGTCCACGTGGTGGCAGCAGAGGAAGCCCGAAGACAAACATTAGTAACCCTGGCTGAATCACTTCTTAGTTAAGGGCACACCTTAAAAGCATGCACCTTCAAAATCAGGGCTGAGATCCAACGTGCCGAGCATCTGTGACTGCCCAAACCCAGCTGGAAGACTCAACACCACTGCAATAAACAAGCACATCTTCACCTGGCACTACTTAGGAGGGAAGCTGCTCTAGAGAGGGAAAGCAGATGTCCAAGTCTGCAGAACACCACGTCACCAGCCATAAAAAAGCATTTTCTGAGAGGGTGTTGAGGCACTGGCACAGGGAAGCTGTGGATGCCCCATCCCTGGAAGTATTCAAGGCCAGGTTGGATGGGGTTTTGAGCAACCTGGTCTAGTGGGAGGTGTCCCTGCCCATGGCAGAAGGTATGGAACAAGATGGAGCTTTAAGGTTCCCTCCCAAACCATTCCATGACTGATTTTTCTTCCTGCACCTCACAGATTCTCCCAACACCCAGCAGCACCTGGAAGTGAGGCACAAATGTCAGCTGGAAACTGAGCAGCAAGAGCAGAAAAAGGGCAGCAAGGACTGCCAGGGTTTCACTCTGCACCCAGAGGTACAGACACAGCAAGGTGTGCAGCCTGCCCCATAGATTAGCAACGTGGTGTTTGCCCCTACAGAGTCTCTGCTATTGCTTGTAACTCTGGGAAATAAAAATCTCAGCTTTAGGAAAACCTGCAGCTTACTTGCCTTTGGTCAAGTGGGCTGGAAGAGCTGATGGGAAAATAAATGTGCAGGGACCTGCTTGGGTTCACAGCCTTGGGTGGAGACCACAAGACAAGGGTGGTCCAGGTTGAACCCAAACTGTCCAGCATCCTCCACACAACAAGCTGGCACAACAGCTATTCCCTAGCTCCTCACCACATGCATGCATACACTCATCTTCTCTATCCCAGGAAAACTCTTTCAGCTGTCACAGGTCAGGAATAAAGAAAAATGAGCTTAATAAAAATGGAGGTGGACAAGAAAAACCCTCAAGCAAGTAAATCATGGTTTTCTGGACTGAGAAATATGTGGTATAATTGAGTCTGCTGTATCTTTTAAAAAGTTATCATCTCTGCTTTCCCTCTTGCAAGCTGGGTGAGTGCATTCTTCCTTCTGCTTCACCACTCAGAAAGGCTGCCATAGACAAACCAGGCCTCCAGCAGTCCCCATATTTCTAACTGCTGCTGGGCCAGGTGGATATTCCCAGCCAGGTCACCTGTGAGCAGATCTCCCAAGGAGTTACAAGGGAGGAGCAGGATACAGCATATGCTTTTGCTAACTTCCTTGGAGGAAAAGAATATGCTGAATTCCACCAGAGTTAAGAGAAGGGACTGAAAGAGTAAGGAGCTCCTCAGGCTTTTCACAGGAGCTGTATTTCCTGAGCAACTGCTGGGAGAGGAGAGGGACATTTACAAAGGAATTCAGGCCAGGAGCCTCCCATTATAATTTGCTGTGGTGAGCAGACAGCTACCCATAACACAGTGATTTCCAGACTCAAATTCAAAGTGCTTAAATCTGGCACAATTCCACCTGGCTGATCAGAGGCAGCAGCAATGACCCATTGCCCTTGTACATAAATGGGGGTGATATAGGGTGATAGCATTTCTGTAAGATGCCTTAGACAAGGAAGTGAGAAGAGCTGGAACTTCAGTCTGTCTGTGCTTTGGAACCACCTGGGAGAAGCACAACAAGGCTGGACATAGGTGGAGACAGGATAAGTCCATTAACATCCATATCACTACGTGCTCTGAATTTCAAAAGGTATTTTGAATGGAAGAGAAGCCTGTTCCTCCCAGCTCTGCTGAAGCCCCAGCTGATTTCTACCTTATATAATCACCTTTTTCAATAGACTGGATAGAAGTTAGTATTTACTAAGCCAGAAACCAATATTGTCTCCAAAACTGCACACTGAAATTATTTATGCTCCCCTTGACATGCATGAATTTCAGGACCTGCTAGTCAGCAATAGATTTTTGCTGGGTTTTTTTACAGAAATATGGCATTTAATAGGTTCATTCAGGACTAGCAGCCAAGCAACAGTGAGTTCCTCTTGAGCAGGCAGGCCCAGCTAATTTTGAAATGGATTGGTCTGTGAAGGAAGCATAGCACTTCCCAGATCACAGAAATGGTTTACTGGCCCAAGTCTCATATAAAATAGTCTCTTGGTGAGAAGCTGAACAGTTTTAAAAGGTGTCAGAGAAGCCATTAGGTGATAAAAATGCACAGAGCAATTTTGCCAGAGAAAAAGCTTAACTAAAAAGGGTATAGTTTCTCTCCCAGACTTTCTCGTGAGTCAGCTGCATTCAAAGATATGTGTCACAGCTAGAGATGAGCTAAAGGCAATTAAAAAGTTTGGCTGCCTCTGTCAAACCTTCAGCTTGTACTCATGCACTTTAATCAGAAAAGCAGCAATTACATAAACAGTGCCACTAAATTAAGGGAGAGCAGAGAGTGCAGCCAGCATAGATCAAACCCTGTATGGGTCTTGGGAAGGAAACAGCAGCTGATCCTCGTTGGTGGGTGAGTGCATTCATCCTTCAGCCAAAAAAAACATACACACAAAGAACTGGCTCTTGCAAGGAAATGTAGATGCTAAAACACATATTTCAGCCAGCACGGGCTATTCTGCTTCAAGGATATACTGATCTGCTTTTGAGTTTGTAAGGTTTTAGTGATGCCAAATGTTACGGATTGTTCTTGGAGGCCTCACGGTCCATAGACAAATGTGACAGGCTACTTAGAGTGTGAAAAGGAAGAAATCTGAGCTCCAACATAAAGCATAAGCTATTCTGGGGAAAAAAAAAGTAATCAAAATTTCATGCCACTCACCTTAATCCAGCACTAGCTAAAATTTAAAAAAACCCTGTTTATAAAACCAGTAGCTTGTAGTTTCTTGCTAAGCTACTTTTAAGCAAAGAGAAAAAAGTCCACAAAGAGAGAAAAATGAACCAGGAGAACATCTCCACTACAGTTAAAAGCAGCACAACCCTCATTGTTAGGACAATCATCTTTGTGCAGCAACTGCAAAGAGAAGGACATTTCTGGCAGCATTAGGACAGCTACTTGAGAAATTGTGATGAGAAATCTGTTTGGGATTTCATAGCCCCATTTCTTGTGCCCAAAGAAGTCACATGCAGCATTCAAGGAAATCTAACTAATGCCAGGCAAAAGCCCTTCTTCTGCCTCACAACTTCAGTATACAAACTCCAAAGCACATGGAGCCAGAAAGCCAGGTGAGCCTGAACTCCAGCTTGGGCTGGTGGAGGATTTGGTGGTCAGGAGAACCTTCTCCTGATTTTGAATTCCTGTGTTGACACTATAGTCACATGGCATACAAGAGTTACAGCTGGTGTAGTAAACACTTGAACACTTACTGTGCCCTCTTTAAGCAGAAAAACATCAGTGCTGTGGGATTTGTGCATCAGGCATTTCTGAAGGGATGCATCAGGAATAACATGTGCAGTGTGGTAGAGCTGCTGTCCTGCAGTGAAGAGCTATTCTGAAAAAAAAAAATAAAAGAAAGAAAAGGAGCAGTGCTGTGTAGATTAATTTATGAACTACCCTTGCTTCAAACAAGCCTAGAACTAGAGAAAAGAGCTCATTAGAGTCCACACTTATGGGAATTACTTGTCACACTTGAATTATGCACCTCTCCTTCCCCCCAACATCTATGCCTCCTTCTTCAGTATTGCAGTGCCTCTTCCTTCAAAAGATGAAAATGATTCTTGGTTCTGCTGTTCCCTTTCCCTCAGGGGTATATTTAGAATATAAGAGACAGACTCACTTGTAAAAAGGTGGAGAGGGAAAACTCCTCTGCACAAAGTGCTGCACCTCACCCTGGATTGAGTGTGATTCTTCTCTTACCAAATGCCTCTGTATCAAACAGATGGTCCAAAAGGAGACCATGCAACAGAACTTCAGGGACAAAATAAAACAGTAGATACCCTACATGCATTTCAATTCTAGCTCTGCACTGGAAGTCCAAATTATTTTACATGGTGACACTTTCCTTACCAGATCAGTAGTTACACCCCTTGTACCTGGCTGCCCATTTCTAGGTCAGAAAAGAAAAAATGTTCAGAGGAGGATTAACTGCTGTCCTTCAGCTTTGCCAGAACCTTTCCTAACGCTCTTCCTCCAGTGAAATTTAAGGTATAAAGCCCCCTGTGGAAGGCCACGGAGTTCTGTTAGCACCACAAGCATGATCAAGAGCCTGGTTTCACCCTCTAGCTCTGTCCATCTCCCAAGGCATGTACAGGACCATGTCTAGGATGAGGCTGTCACTTCACTGGGCAGCACATCCTCTTTCCAGATGTAAGAAGTGGTGACTGGCACACCAGGAGCCCTGAGAACAGGTTTCCTTCTGCCTATCTCCTTGCCACCAGGAGCAGGCATAGCAACCCATCCTGCCCTCACTTCTTGGAAGGTTTCAGTCAGGATGTTATTCCCCTAGTGCCACACACATTTTCACCACAGGAACCCCCCCTGGTCTGTGATATAGCACTAAATTACAAACACTAAGCTGAAGACACACTGGGGACATCACATCTTTCAGCCAAAACCCCAACACATTTGTTGTCATGATGGCAGAGCAGTTTTTTTAAGTTGGTTATAACATGACAAGTCAGTCATCAGCAACAGCAGCCTGAAAAAACACTGCAATTTACAGCCCTGCTAGTTCAGGGGAACTATTATTTTTGTAGGGATTGACTGATGTTTTCTGAATTGTGCTCAAATATGAGGTTTTCTTTCCAAAAGCAGCATGAGATGGGCATAGAAGAAAGAAGGGTTTCTTTTAAGCAACAAAGACACTAGTATTTGGTAAGTCTAATAAATCAAAAGTTACCCACAAGAACTTTTAATTATTGCACCATAATGACCTGGTGTAAGGGCAGGCTGCAGTTCTCTGGCCATTCAGCAGCAGATGTCTGCCAGGTTCACTTGGTTACATGACATCACATTGTTTCATCACATACACTCCTGTGTTTGTATTTAAATATTTAAGTGGACTATGATAAGCAGCACAGAGATGGAAAAGAGCTTGCTACCTTCTATTTAAAGAATGGATGTGTATGTAGTGCACAGTAGTGCTGAAACCAGAGGAGATGGATGCAGGCAGAGGTTTCCTGGCTTGTAATTTGTTAACACATGCTGATAGGGCTGAGCATTAAAATCCTTCTTCACAAATACACTTCACTTCCAAGTCTAGCTTTTAGCTACCAGTTCACAGGAAACTTTAAGTCAGACATCACCCTTCCCTCCCCTAGGAAGGTAAATCTAAACCCTTCCACTTGAAACAGAGAAAAAACAACCTTTTGGCAACTGAAACCATGTCAGTATGGCCTCTGTAATGTGAGAGACAAGACTAAGCACCAGGCATAGATAAATCTCTCAGAAACCTGAAGGCATATTTACAATGGATAAGCCATCACACCATGTTCCAGATCACTTCCTTTCCAGCAAGATAACACTGCAGCAGAGCAGTCCATCTTAGCTCCCCGTGCTGCTGCGGCAGCTACTTCCCTCTGGTAAATCAGCTTATCCCAGAGGAACAGGGCTACTGATTCTGTTCTGACAGATCAGCACCACTTGTGTACAGGACTTGACAGCAGCCATGCACCCAGATGCTGAAGGATAGTATTTCCTGGGCACCCTTCAGAAACTGAATAGATATCAGCACTACAGCACCACAAGGTTTACTGTAGCAAAAAAAAAGATGATTTCCAAAACAGAGTGCTCAAGTCTGGACTTCCAAAGAGGGAGGGTTTGGAGGGAAATGACCTGATTCACAAATATTCACCCAGTACACATGACCACCTGTTTATTGAGGGGAAGATACTCAAAAGCCCCACACTGCAATACCTGTCATGCCTGTCAAACAAACAGACATGTGGCCACCAAGAGTCTCCCTGGAGAAGGAAAAGAAGGGCAGAGTTTGGCACAGGGGCAGGACAGAGAGCAGCTGCACTCAGACGTGCATCCCACATCTCCTGGCAGAAGGTCAGGAGATATTCTCAAATGAGGGAGTCATACAGCTCTCTTCAGTTTGCAGATGGAGGGAGAAGTTTCTTCTCCCCAGACACTGAGGTGTCCCATGGAGACACTGGCACCCTGGGGTATCTGACCATGCTGCTGAGCAGCAGGGGTGGCATGGGCCAGAGACCCTGGGCATTGAGAGACCACAAGAGTGATCTCATCCCCCTTGAGTTCAAGGCTCTTTGCTTAGCCTCCACCTTGGCTTTGCCTGTACCAAAATTTCCCAGCTTCCCAATGAAGAAGACAGCCTGGCTCCCAGGTGAAAAATGTTTCACACACTGCAGGCAACATTTAGGGAGCAGGAGAAATCTCTCTTGGCAGTGCTCCCAATCTGAGCTGCCACTGCCCTCAATCAGTCACAGGTGCTCTTCTGTGTCAGAGCAACCCATAGTTACTGCCAGCTCCTGTCTCTCCCCATGCTGTTAAGCATCTCACAGCAGTGTTTGCTTCCTCCCCACCACCTGGCAAGCAGGTTGTTGCCACAGGACTGCCTATGGTGGAAAGGAAATTCCCTTCAACCCCAAGGTACCTCAAGGTACAGCTTTCCTGCTCTGACTTCTGTCAGCCCACTGCTTTTCTTGCTTCTTAGCTCACTTGTTCATCTCTCCATCCCACCAAATATCCCACATCAACACTGCAGAACAGAGACAGAGCTTTAATAATGTATACATTCCCTTGCTGTACTTGCTGGATGCCTGAGAGCACTGTTTTAATGAGTCAGAACAGGCTTTCTCCTCATACAACTGTTGGGGGCCACAGCACAGTCAAACTGAACATATTTTGAAAGGCTGTTTCTAAGAAGATGAGAGATGAGACCCTCCAAAGAGACATGGATCCAGGGACTTGGGGGAGGACACTTTCCTCAGGCAAGTCTGACCCAGGATTTCACTCCTTTGGTGCAGAAGCCTCCCATCATCAGTGCATACAGTTAGACAGTTCTCTGAAGAACTGTGGAATTTTCCAAGAGGACATGGTAAAATCTATGTGCTTTACAGCCCCCTCATTCACATACTCTGTGCTCATGCACCAGTTCTGTTTAGATCACCTTTCCCCACTGTTTAATGTTTGTCTTCAGTTCTCCTTTCCTTCCCCCAAGTCTTGCCCCAAACTGTGCATAGCAAACTGGAAGGAGTAACTTCTCTCAGCTCTGTCCAACCTTTGCACCTTTTATATATATATAATATGCTGCAGCAAAATATTCCTCTAACAGGAATATCCTGGGGTTTAGACAAAAGGTATGGGCAACTTAAAAGCTTTCTTTTAAATTTCAGCTCCTGCCACTTCAGACATTAATTTACTATCAGCACAGAGGAGCATATTATGTTAGTGATGTGCATACCAGTCTTTATGGAGGGAAAAAACAAAAAAAGAACTGCTCTCTTGGGACATGCCTGCTGACTTCTGGCTCATTACCTTTAATGGTCATAGTACAGCTCTGACAGGTTGGGAAGACAGGTATTGATAATCCTTGCTATTCTCTAGATTATGTCTAGCCTACACTTGTACCTTAAAGTCACATTCCTAACCCTCACACTGTATTTTAACCAGATAATAGGAAGCCAGCCTGCCCAAAGGCTTGCTCTTCATTTCACTCAGCATCACACACAAGCACTGGGCCCCTTGTCTGAGTGTTACTATGATCATTAACCCTGGTACAGCTGAATGTGGTGGGACTTCAAATGGTACCTGGTACAATGGGTTTCTGCAGCTCCAGGGGTGCCAGGCCACTTCCAGGAGGAAAACCACCCAAACCAGTGTGTGCACAGAAGCTTTCACAAGCAGGGAGTTGACATCCTTCACATTTGACAACAAGCATTTTTTTCCCCAGAACTGTTCTGTCTGACACTGGGCAAGGAAGAAGGAAAACAAATACATTTTCTTCTGTCTAAACATCCCCATAATTCAGCCAACAGGAAGAGTCAAGATTTCACTTTTAACATCGGCTGCCAAACACCACTCATGATTCAACACTCACAACCTGACATGGCAGGGACACTTTTGTGAACACCAGTGAGATCCCAGTGCTCTTTGTGCTGTGCTGCCAGATAACATTGTGCTCTAAAGTTTTACAGCTGTTCCAATCAACACAGGGAATCCAGAGGCGAGTCAGTCACTCACCCTCTCAGGCACCAGAGCCCAACACAGATGGAGTCTACATCAAGTCTACAGATCCTGATGAAACATTCTAGACCCATGCCACCACCAATGAGGTATCCCATAAAACACAGATGAAGGTTCAAGAGAAGCATGTGATACCTCAGCCTAATATTATTAACCAGGTACACATCAAAGTGCATACTCCATCTCTGCTACCACCACTGCCAGCAGCACAGGATGCTACACAGGAAGGTTTAAGCTGCTGGAGGGCAGCTCTGGATATATGTGGGAAACAGTAAGCCCATCTGTTTGCCACGATTGACAAGGTGGCTGAGAACTGTCCCTTGTCTGGAGGCTAGCAGGATGTCTACAGGCTGGCAACATGTCCTGGGTAAACAGCTCTTCACTGATTTTTCAGGGAGCCACATTCTGCAGGTAAGAATAATTTCCTGACTCTTTTCAGTCAAAACAGTATTTATAAAGTGTTTCCATTATGATAAGCCTTCATTTTCCAATATTAATTTGCCAAAGTACATCTCAAGTAACAACAGCAATTTAAACAGCACATAAAAATCCTGTATCCCACACCCACCAGCTTCCACTGATCACAAGAGGCACAAGAAAAGAAAGGAACAAAACTGGAAGTGAAGAACATTTACTTTCCTCAGAAATTTGTAAAGAAGAGGATGAATCTGGGGGCAGGAGGGGGAAATAAATTTTAAAAAAATAAATCCACTAAAATCTTATCATTGGTAGAGCTTGTTCAGAGAAATCTACTGAGAATATGAAGGTACAAGACAATGCCCCTGCTTCCCCTCTTTTGGTGGTGCTCTGGGTCTGACCTTTTTATAATGGGCTCCCTCTACCCCTTCTGTGTGCCCCAGGAAGAGGCACAATCACCTAATAAGAGCAGCCAAGCTCTCCAGCAGAAGTTAGCACAGATGGCTTAAGCTGTTTATTTTCCTGCTTCCCGTTCAGAGTGTCAGGTTGCAGACAGTGGTTATTAATTAGTCAGAGGTCAGTTCCATGCTGAGACCACTCGTCCCTCCCAATAAGCACCTGTTTTAAACAAACACAAGCCAATCCAAAAGTGAGTTTAAATAATCAGTCATTCCTCAGGGATGTTTCTGTACTTGATTTGGTGGCAGTGCAAACTGCAGAGATATGAGGACTACCACCTATGTGGAGTGCCTGTGGTGAGCACTGAATTAACTTGCTGCAGTTTTGGATACATCAGAGCATGGAAGAGTATCTTGGAATGATCTCAGACATTAGCTTAAGGCAAAGCACATTCAGCAAATAAACATTTTTATAACAGCAGCACTGCTTTGTGGCTGTCATGGTGTAACCCCAGCTGGCCACCAAGCCCCATGCAGCCTCTTGCTCGTTTCCCCACCAGCAGGACCAGGGACAGAATTGGAGGAGTAAAAGTGAGAAAACTTGTGGCTTGAGGTAAAGGTAGTTTAATGGGTAAAACAAATGCCATGCACACAAGCAAAGCAAAACAAGGAATTCACTCACCATTTCTCACAGGCAGGCAGGTGTTCATTTATCCCAGGACAGCAGGGCTCCATCCTGGGTAACAGCTACTTGGGAAGACAAACATCACCACTCCAAATATTCCCTCCATTTCCTCCTTCTTCCCACAGCTTTATATGCTGAGCATCATGCCATAAGGTATGGGATACCCCATGAGTCAGTTAGGATCAGCTGTCCTGGCTGTGTCCCCTCACAACTCCTTGTGCACCCCCAGCCTCCCCACAGGGAGGGAGGTGTGAGAAGCAGAAAAGGCCTTGACTCTGGGCAAGCCCTGCTCAGCAATAACAAACCCACCTCTATTACCAACACCCTTTTCAGCATAAATCCAAAACACAGCCCCTTACTAGTTACTGTGAAGAGAATTAACTCTACCCCAGCCAAAAGAAGCACAGTGGCATATGTGAATGGAGAAGGTACCTCCCCATTTTCAGAGCTAGGGTTTGAAGTTGACCTTGGAAACGTGTGTAAGCACATGAAAAAGCAAACAGATCTCTGCTGATAGTGCTGCAAGTCTAATGCATTTTAATATGAGAAATTTAATTGCTGCACTTTACTTCTGAAGCCCAAGACAGTTGCCCAAGGAGATGTGCTCGTTCACACAGCAGTGAGGAGCACAGGTAAGACAGAAGAAACAGGGATGGAGGGAGATTGGACATGGCTCAAATTGCTAGGAAGGCAAAACAGTTTGCTTCCACAAAACAGAAGAGGCAGACTGGACACATCTTTCCAAGCTCTGAGGGATCAAAGTACTAATTTGCTTAGTAGTGCCAGGGCAGCTCTGCTTTTCACAGAGAAAGCTGTCCACCCGTGTCATCAGCTGTGCCCCTGCCTGGGAAACAAGAGAGTGAGGGAGGTTTCCTTTAGTCTTGAACTCAGAGCCCAATTAACTGAGTGGGTCCCTGGCTGTGTGGCAGAGGTGGAGGCTGGGGAGGTGAGCAGTGGTAACAGCAGCACCTGGCAGTATGATTGCCTAACTAGGGGAAGAAACACAAGAGAAATTATAGAAGCAATAGCAGATTGAGCATGGGGACAGGGGGTTCTGGTTTTGTAGAGCAGAATGCAAAGGGGCGGATAGAGAGACACAGATGACAGTATCTCATTTTTACAGGTTTATACTGGGAAGTGAGTGCAGTAATTAGATCACTACTTATGCATTCAATCATCAGTACTCAAGATCTCAAACAGATCTCTTCTTATTAATGGCCATTTCTCTTCAGAACTGATACATTTCTTTTTTTAATAGAACAGCCATACTTTAGGCTCTTCTTCTCCATCTTCATCCCCAAATCATAACAGACTTACCAGATTATGTTTTCTGAGTAGAACAAGTTGAGAGAAAGCCTTTCATGGCTGCCACAGCCCTGTGAAGGAAGTTCACTGTCACTGCTGAACTTCAAGATCTTATAGGACAGACAGGAGTGTCACCACAGAAGTTGCCTGTAAAAAAGACCAGAATGGGATGTGAACCTTTTCCTTTTGAGGGCTGTAAGGTACAATCTTTCAAACGCAGTGTCAGAAAAGATTTCCCTCTTTAAAAAGCTCTTAACACAAATTCCTTATGTCATTCAGCTTTGAGCTCATGCATTAGGCTACAGACATGGCCATAGAGAACTGGCTGTACTTGTAACCAGAATGGTGGCCTTTCTCAGACAAATAGCTACAGGCACCCCCTTGAACCACTACAAGTCACTAGTGGTAAATGCCCCCTGCCTGCACTACTCTGGTCAGAAGAAACCCCTGCCCTGAAGGGCAGCCCCTGCCTCAGACTCCTCTGTACAAGACACCACTCAGTGCCCACAAGAGTGCAGGATACCCATATCCTCTGAGAAATAAGTCACCTGGAGCGTCTCACATAACTGAGAGCTGGTACTGAAGAACCTTGTATTCAAAGGTGCTTTAACAGTTTAAATTTCCAGTCTATGCTTTTTCTTCTGTGTATAGAGGATACTTGCACAGCTTCACTTTCCCCACAGTATCCTACATAATCAAGCCAACAGTTCTTCAGTCAGGTAGGTACCTCCTCGCTCTCAGCAGAGCTGTAGGAAAAGCTTCTCCCCACCTTGGCCCCCTCTCTTTGACCTGCTGCCTTGTCTTTGGCACACAGCTTTGGACACACACTGCCATTTGTCCTCCTGCAAGTTACAGTCTGGGAAAGAGTATCCTACACACACTCAGTTCCAAGATACAGCCATGGCATGATTAGGACCTTATATCCAACAAGTTTGATTGCAAAAGTATTTCTAGGAAGGGAAGGGTATTAGGCTAGCTGACATAACTCCAAGTGTTATCAGAAATCCCTCCAGGAGCATGGAAGTGTGCCATCTAAAAATCCCTTGTCTGTCAGCAAAAACAACTTGGTTAAGCTCCTCCATTCCTCTCCCCCCAGCATTAATGTGAGATCTCTCTCACCTAGTAACTCTTGGGTTAGTTCAAAATCCTCCATGCACCATAAATTGGCCATGACAATTAGACAGATTTCTTTCAGTCCAGAAAGTTCACAACTTCAAGGCGAATAGTGGATTTTAATGGGGCTACAAGTCTCCTGTGGCATCTGCAGCACAAAGCAAAGAACAAAGTCACAATGCTGCATATTTAACAATTGGCTCTTACTTCCTAGGGATAGCTATCAAAATGTGAGCAAAGGCAAAAGGGACTGTAATGCCCTTTAAAAAGAGAAAAAAAAAAAAGAAAAAATCAAAGATGGGATACTGGTCCAAATCTATTTTGGTCATATTATTCATTACTTCTGAAGTTAACCTTTCATATGGTTTAGAAGTCTATGGTATTGCCACATGAATGAAAATTTATCTCTTGCCCTAAGTAGGCACGATAAGGGAGGAAGAAAGGGAAACAGATGAAAATGCCAGAAGACTTTTAGTGGCATAGTTCAGCATTGCTATTGTTAGCCCCTCAGCTCTGCCATGCTCAGGCTTCTGACGTGCTCTGTGGGGAGAAGCTTTGCCCAGATGGGCCAGGTTTGTCTGCTGTTTGCTGCAAGCAGGATACTGGCACCCACCAGCTTTCCTAACTCTCTGCAAGGAGCTTGCCCAGTTTTCTAACATGCACTGAAGCACCCATGGATTCATTAAAAGCCACACCACAGGTGTCTGCAGATTTTCACAGGGGAGGTACAAAAGCCAGAAGAACTTGGGTGCTCACCTGGTGGCATTTGTATCTCTCAGGGGTATCCCAGTGGCTGCATGATTCCTTCCCAATCTGGAAGGACAACACCCCTGCCCACCTCATCTCGTTAGGAATTTTTGGGGCATTGATAGGTTCTGTCCTGGGAAGAATAAGAATGTAGAGCATTAAATTCAGCTTTAATATTAAGTTTTAAAAGGACCTTCCCCAGGTACTAGAGAAATTCCTATATATGACCCTCATGGAAACACGTGGATCACAGTTGAAGACAGTCTGAGGAGCAAAACCTTAAAATACTCATTTTAAAAGTTCATCTGGGGGAAAAAAAAACCAAAAAAAAACCAAAAAGATATGTTCAATTATAGAGCAAACCAATTAGAAAAACTATCACATTCCTATGCTGCCAGGCCAGGTCTTGTTCATTATAATCCTACAAAATTCAAATTCACTTTAGCCTTGTTTCAAGCTTCAGCATTGTGCCATTACTGCATCTACACTGATTGGTACTTCCCCTAACACTAAATTGTTTTCTGGTTACTTCCTGACTCTGAATTTTCCAGCCTCTTTCTCCCCTGTCATAACATCATTCTAAAGTTCTATCTCATTCTGATGCTAAAGCCTAATTCTGTGTTTTAGTTTCTGGAAAAAGTAATTTAGTTTAGAGACAGGCACCCACAAACTTCTGTTATTCACCAGTTCTAGAGAAGGAGTGGGGGGGAAAAAAAGGAGAAAACAGGCTGTTTCAATATGTTGGCACATAAATAGACACTGGAATCTAGTTTAATATACCCAGTCTTGAAAAAGTGCCAGCCATAACAAATGCTATTACATAGCAGTGAGTCTGTGTGCTGGAGGATGCTCCAGGGAGCTGTCTGTGAGACTCCTGTTCAGGCAAAACTTTGACTGATGGCCCCATTTCTGACAGTATTTTCCTCTGTACTGCATGTAAATAGTTATGATAGCTAAACTGCTATTCTCAAGCTGTAATAGGTATACTTTTAGAATTTTTTGTGTGCTTTTACAAATAAGCTCGTGGAGGAAGATAGCTGGGGAGTGCTCCAAGAGCTCCTTAGCATATCCTCTATCTTTCCCCTCTCCTGTCCTTTCACTCCCAACTCAGAGTTAGCTGACATGCTAAACTGTAGATTTGGTGGGTGTTTTCTTACTGTTAAAAATATTCCTAGCATATTCCATTACCCTAACAGTCTTCAGCACGAAGCATTACTACTGCATTTGGTAACAAAAGTGTGCTCTTGTCCAAGTGTCAGGGAAAAAATCAGCTTCTTCCCCTTATCTGAGAGCTACAATGAACATGCACACAGCCCTCAACTACACCCAGAGAAGTTAAATAGGGCCTCTTCTCTAGAGCAGGAGCCATCACCACTGTTGTGATGTTAACAGGATGAGGGTTCACACAGAATAGTTACCATCCAACAGCTTTCCCCAGAGGCATCAAAGTTTAGAAAATATTTGGAGAAACACGTACACTAAAATTCACCCGCAGTACTCGCAAAGGCTGGTGGTGGATTTCTCAGATTTCTCTTCTCTCTCTTCTTGTCTACCAGCAAATCGGTGTGGAGACCTGCAGAGGTGAAGTTCCTCTGCATAACATCTGCAAACACAATAAATTAAACACATACAGAGGGAGAATAAAGAGGGATGAGGGAAGGGAAGGAAACAGACCCACAGTGAGGGTGGGGAGACGCACGCTGGGAGGAGATGCTGGGAGAAGGAACACCTTCAGCATACCCAATAAAACCTCTGCAAGATCAAGTTTCTTGAGTTTTTCCCCCACACTTTTCTTGTTACTTCCCCCTTCTCCATTTACCTTTTGTGCCAACAAGTTCCAGTTAATTCCTTTTGTTTCCAAGCTGCTGCTTGATACAGTATTTTCCCCGCTTTCTCCTTTCCCCCTA
Organism: Rhipidura dahli; assembly: GCA_013399225.1. Lineage (NCBI taxonomy): Eukaryota > Metazoa > Chordata > Aves > Passeriformes > Rhipiduridae > Rhipidura > Rhipidura dahli. The sequence goes on from VXAC01006723.1 coordinate 17,868, forward strand.
CACTGTGTACAGACTCTATAAAACAGGAAACAAAAAGCATTTCCTCCACATGTTTTGAAATGGACTTAACTTGATGTGTTCCTGCTCCCTGCCTCACTGCATTTCCAACAAGATTTTACTTAATTGCACAGCATCCTGTACATGTACAGACAGAGAGGCCTCCACAGACTTTAACTTTCCAGCAAACAGCATTAAAGTTCTCACTTTCTTTTTAATTTAGTTTTCTTTTAATCTGTGGATTGTGTTTATAGCCTACTGGTTCAGTGATGGGATTGCACCTCAGCAGGGCCAAGATGAGGAAAATGCAGCCTTCTGCATGGTAGTTAGTACATTTTCTGGCATGAAGATTCACACCCAGATCCCTCAGTGCCTCAGAGTCACCCACTCCACCTCAAAGAGGCAAATCATGTTCCATCATTGTCTCAGAGGACATGGAGGATGCGGGCTCGCCTTTGAAAATGAAGCTGACAATACAGGAAGTCACAAGTCACTTACATGGACAAGTGTCCCCAAAGGGGTGTCCAAACATCACAGCTTATTCTTCTGTAGTCTCTTTTAGTGTTCTCTGAGGCCCCAAGAGGGCTGTTCTCCTGCTGGATCAATGCAGCACACTGACACAGGGATCAAGGTCTTCAGCCAAGCTTACAGCCTGGGCTCTGCAGCTTAACTCAAGGCTGCCAGCACATCAGAGCCGTGCAGCTGGGGCTTTCTGAAACTGGCCCAAGTGAAAGTGGGAAATCTCTAGGACTGAGTGTGCTCAGCTGGATCATTTGTTGTTACCTAGAACTTTTCTTCCTCTCTGACTCTCTTCATAAATCCCAAGAAACTCCTCTTGGCAGTTCAGTGAAGATGTTATTGACTGATACTTTACAACAATATTTGCCATGCCCTTCAGAGACAGAGTATCCAAGAGCACTCTGTGTTTCCCACATAACATGATGAGGAAGGAGTAGATATAAATCCCTGGGGCTCTTCTAGCTCCACTTCTGATGGACATTCTGTGGATAAATGTGCACTGCAGTAATAAAAGCATTAAGACAAGACAGTAAGAGCTTTCTACAAAACCTGGCAGTTCTGCCCATGATTGAAGAGAGTCTAGCAGGTCAATAAAGTCAGTGACAAATTGTTTTCCAATATTTAGTTTACTTTTCTTATTTTTTAAATCTGTTCCTCCCCTGCCCCAGTATTACTGGAGCTGGTGGAAGCCTGAAGATCCTGATATCACTGGCAAGAGCACAGTTATTCACTGGAAAGGCCAAAATGATAAAAAGCTTAACCTACACAGGTCATCTCTCTCTCTCTATACATGTAAATATTTAAAACCCATTCCGATCAACTGGATCATTTCTTAGGGTTCAGCGTTCAAGCTGCTGCAAGCCTGCAGGAGTTCTCAAAGTGTACATGATCATAAGACAGCCTTAACCTCAGAGACCCAGGCTATAAGCACAAAGGGGTGAGCTGCTGGGCCTTAGAGGAAAATAGATTTGCTTGAAATTTGCTCTGAGCCGTGCTCTAAATCAATACTTGGAAAAGAGATAAACAGATACCAAGCTGGTCACATATCTGAGCTAAAAAGCCCCCAAACTCAAATACTCACTCACTACTGAGGAAGAAATGTAATTTTTTTTCTAATTAACCTTGTGACCAGCTCTTGAGAAGCGTTATGAAATATTATTATACTTTTTTCTATGAAGCCCCTGATTCTTCAGAAACACAGGAGAGCAGGCCTAGCTCATGTGCACACAGTGCACTCAGATTCAGCACTCGTTAAATAAGAGACCAAATCAACAGGGAAATATTTGGAAGCATCTGAGTGGTTATAACAGAGCAGGAGGAGAGAAAACAAGATCACTAATGAGAACTGTGTGTCCCTTTAGTACCAAGCATAATAGGGTTGTTTGCCTCCCAAGGCAGCAATTTTTAAAGTCATACCCTCTGCAGAGCAGCTTAAATTCTGTGTAAGTGTGCTCCCTCCCACTCCAACGTTTTATGAGCTCTCTGCTCAAATGGGATGCTGACACCATGCCATGTCTGTGTACCTGCACAGGATGCTGAGAGTGAGGGAAGGGAAGGGCTGAGCCCTCCTGCTGGGTAGAAACCCTTTCAGCCCAGGAGGGAGATGAAGAACATTTGCCTCCTGCGGAAGGTGCTGCGGTGTGAACAGCTCTGCACAGCAGCACCTGTGAGAGGGAACACAGGGTACCTTAACCCTCAGTGGAAGGGAGCTCAGCCCAGCTGAGTTACAGGGAGGGTGCCCTTCCTCACAGAGAGTTGGCTTCAAAACACCCAGAGCCCTTCCACCACAGCCTAGGTTAAAAGCAACAAGTCAATCACACAGTTTTGTACAAGTGCTCCTGCACACACCCAGCACTGCTGGAGGATGTGGTCCCTATGCTGGCAGCAGGAGACAGCAGGGAACACCAGCCTAGTGTGAGTGCTGCAGTCTGGAAGATGATACAGACCAACAGGCTGAGCCACAAGGGCTCATCTCCAGGTTCATTTTAAAATTTGTTTTTGCAGTCAGGTTACTGAGCTTGCCATGGCTTCAAGCTCACCCAGAGATGTGCAGTTCAGCTGAGAAAAGCCTGCTTCAGGGCAAGCAAGAGCCTTTTGCATGGTTCCAGCCTCTGCAACCAGCCCCTGGAGCTGCTGTGCTAATGACATCCCCACAGTTGTTGGCTGTGCTGCACTTCCCCGTGGAGAGAAATCATCCCCACCTCCTGTTGCTTACCACTTTGGGGGGGGCTATTTTTATCTCAGTGGTGTGATGTTGTGGAGCACCAGCACAAATGCCAGTGGGAAGAGGAGGAAAGCACACACTGCCTGCTAACCAGCTGGCTACTGCACAAGGCTGCGAGCAGCGCCGGTAGCACATCCCTCCTGAACAGATTGCTTTTGAAATTTGTGAGCAACTGCAGCCTCCAATTTGTTGGCAAAGCTCACGTCACCCGGCAGCTCAGGGGTACTTCAGCCTTTTCATCATCCTTCCTCCCACACAGTATCGGATGTGGAGAAACATTTAGATGCTTAATAGGCAGGAGGAAGCACATTAGCAAGACAAGGCTGTTTGCTGTGTTTCAGAAGCAGCAGCAAGCTGACGTCCAAAACCACAGCTCTGTTTAAGCAAAGTATGTGCATAAGAGATTAAGTAATTCTCTCTGCCCTGAGAGAGTCAGTCCAAAACATGGGAGATAAAAAAGCAATACCTTGTTTCAAGGACGGTAAGGTGGAGAGAGAGAGAGGGAGAGAGAGAGCACAGATTAAGCAACATACCCAAGTGCATTCTGCGAGGGAATTCTGCAGCATCAGTGGTAATGGATCCCTGCTCCTCTACTTCCTGCAATAGCAAAACAATCATACAAAGGTCAGATAAAGGAGCCAAGTACCTGTATGCTGAAACTTTGAGTCAGTATCTCACTCAAAGAACCCTCAGGGCTTTGAACCTTTTGTATGAAGGCGTACATGAGAGCTGTGTGCACTGCCACAGCCTCCACCTCTGAGAAGGATTTGCACTACAGAGCTGAGGAATTCCCTGAATCAACTGCCTGGCCACAGAGCCATTACTGCCCTCAGAGTCAGTGGTCAGCAGCCAGCTGTGTCAGATTCAAGGGAATGTCCAGCTAGCTCCCAGCTTATCTGTGGGGATGGCCTGGCTACCATACAAATTATGACTTGTTTTGTTGACTGTTTTTAGCTTTAGGAGAACGTTCTCCCTTAGTCAGCATCTGGACTAACATTCCTGTTAGAGTGTGGCACTAAGGAAGATGCCACAAGGAAGAAAGACAGGCAACTGCAGCACAAAGCAGGAGAGTTCAAGTACTCATCTGACCTGCAAGAGGATCTACAACATGCTCTTTTCTTTAATATATACTTTAATTTCCTGCTTCTAACTGCAGCATATTTTATTCAGCATGCAGGGGAAAAAAGATGAAATTTATTAATATCAGCAGAAGTCTTCCATTTTCTGCTGGCAGCAATAGGATAAAATGTAGGATGGGCAGAAACACAAACACTCAGCCCAGGATTAGGTTTTTCCTGTTAAGATACAATGTGGGACAATCACACCTATTCATTAACATACTTGGCTGTATGTGTGCACATGCAGGGAAGGAGGAGGGATAAAGCTCTGGAATACAAAGGTTTTGCATCAGCAGTTTCCTTGTGAAACTACTTCCAGCCAAAGTGAAACATTTCTCTAGAATGACAAATTAATATATTTAACATGTAAAACAAGAGACTTGACGCTATCTAGAATCTTTCTGAAATCTCTCAAATCCCCTCAGATTACACAAGATGAAGTGGTGGATTTCTCCATTTGACAATGAACTACAAAGCCAAATTCACCTTGACCTGAGTAGCCTCAGCAGGAAAGAAACTTCTGGGGAAGGAGAGTGAGCTGGTGCAGGGAAGCAGTATGACAATGCTGGGTTCACGTGGAGTACTTCACAAAGGATTCCCCCCCCCCCCCCCACACACACACCATTTCTCTGTATGAGAGTCCTTCAGCTTAAGAACAGGAGCCTCTTCTTTTTGTAAGATGCCATCACTTCCATGCAATCAGTGCTTATTCACTATGCTACTCTTTCTCTGGCAAAATTTATCATGCAGACTTCTGAATGTGGTGCTAATTAGATCTAGATACATAAATGCACAGGTTCAGTTTAGAGCATTTTCCCAAACTCTCCTGCCCATCACAGCATGGGGCTTGTAGGCATTTTCACAAGCAGCAGCTTTTTACTAAGAAAAGTGTCTGTCCAAAGATTTTATTCAGTTTGAGAGCCTGAAGTGTAGAACACAAGTCCTATCTTCTGAAACTCCCATTCTAATTTCCAGTAAGCTTTGTTTAGGGAGAAGGTATGAGGAAAAGGAGGAAGTGGACACTTGCTGGAGGAAATCACCTGGATTTTATTTTTCCTTTGTCTTAAGTTGCCTTAGAAAGTCTACCAGACAAAACATCAATGCACTTGGGATACTTCATACACAGGCATTATATTCAGGAGTCATCTCAGATAAAGAAACAACTCATGTTTCTTTAGCAGTTCCATCCAGTCCAGGAAAATCCTCACCCTTGCCTGATTTCTTTGGGCTGTCATAGCCAACACCTCATCTGACAATGCTGTGAAGCATAAATGGTCCATTTCCCATGTTGCAAACCAAAGGGCCACCAGAACCATCCTAGCAATCAAGAGAGAGGACTCACAGTGATCTTCTTTGGCCTCTGCACTGCTGCAGGTCAGAAGAGAACTGCTGGAATCAGATTTGCCCAGAAAAGCCCTCCTGCAGGAACTGGGAGCAGAGCTACTGATGTGACTCAGCAGCAGCCTGCAATGATTTAAAGGCTGGGTGATCAGTGGGTGAAGACTGAGCACAGGCTGCAGACAAAATATGATTAAAGTGTGCTCTTTAGTATTACACATAATTTATTAGTCCACCATAAGATTGCAGTATTAAGCAGAACTCACATTTTAGATTGACAATGCCTCAGTCAGAATTGCTTTGCCTTTTATTTACTCAGCTGTTCTTACCTGCTTGCCTTGTGATTTTTGGGAGATGAGTCAGTTCTTCAACAGTGCTCTGAATACAAGAATTTTATAAAAACAGTAAGTCGTAGCTTACCTTGACAAAAGAGTGCTGTGAAAAAGAGTTCCAAGCAAGCTACAGTGGGAAATGTTTCACTGGGACCATAGATGGGCCTTGGGAAGTGCAAGTCATTTCTAGTCCCTTTCCCTTAGTGATCCATAGACATCCATCCAGGTGCAGACACTACAAAAAGCCCTCACCTCTAATTTTACTGCACCTGACAAGAGTCCTGGCCTCCCACAGAAACAAAGCCAGCACAAAGCACCCTGGCAGTGATCCCTCCAGGGTAACTGATGTATTAATTTATCTCACAGACTTCATTCTCAAGTACAGGTGCTCACATCTGCTGCAGCTGCCTAGCTTGGCTCCCATCTGATTGGGACTTAAATTTGGGGTTAGGTCTAGCAGAAGGAGAAAACACTTCTGACAGAAATGTAATTTCAGCAGCATCAGGGAAATGTTGAAGTCATAGCACAGAATGCCAAACTGGGGATGCACCACAGTAGTCTTCACCTGTATCATCTGTGAATAGGGCAGAGAAGAACAAGCAGCCTTTTAAGTGCAGCCTGAAAGGATACTTGTAAAGAAAGAGGGGAAAACAATCCCACAAATTATGACCGACCTCAAAAGAGGTCATGAAAAGAAATTTTTTAAAGGTGCAAAAACTTTGAAAAACAAATTCCCTACCTCTCCATTCAGTTAAGATTACTGGGACAGATAACATGGACCTCCCGCAACTAAAGTGAAGGCCTCACTGTGCAAATACAAGCCACTAAGGTATGGCAGAAGCCTAGTGAGTCACTTGAGCTTCTTTCCCACATGTATTTCTTCCTCTGCCCCATTAGGAAGAAAGAGTCGGCAAGGTTTTTATAGACAGATATATTGCTTGGCACTAAGGGAGTAAGATGTTGAGGATACCCAGTCGTCTCTATTAGATTTTAAGACTTTTTACTGCCAGCAGTAAGAACTAGGTATAAAACATACTTCCTTACACTGCAAGTTAGCTGAATGAAACCAGAGTTACTGGATTTCATTTCTCATTCTTCAGCCTGTGGTACTTATCAGTCATTTTGCCTTGCTGCCAACACTTTTATCTGTACATATAGATCTGTTTTGGGAAATATTACAGGGTCAAATACACCAAAGTCAGCATTTTTAATGACATTGCTTTGGTTTCACCTGTTCTGTTGACTCTTTTATGGCTCTACGATGGTCTCCCGCTGCCACAGTCGAGTGAAAGGGTTTATTGGACCTGTATGATGAAAGCAAACATATTGGAGGCAGCCATAGAGCTTCCTAATTCAGCAGTCACACATCCCTTCTGGCTCTTCTCTAATTAGTCACTTATTCCCAGGACTGCTGAGCAAGAGCTTCTCACTGTGACAACTGTGTTGCATCAGTTCTGGCTGTGATAGCAGATAGTCCAGTTAACTTCAATGGATCTCTTACAAGGAAGACCAAACTGTTCCCACCTCAAAAATCAGTGCTCATGGAGGAAGGGCACAAGAAAGGTTTTGCAGAGGACAAAATGGTGTGAGTATAATTTATAGCCATGCCTGGAGGATCAGGAGAGTGCACAGCATGGGGAGAGGAACTGAGGGGGCCTGGGAACATGCTGGTCATGCTCACAGCCACATACAGTGGGCAAGCTAATGATAGCCCTGTCACACTGGCAATCTCCAAGTACCTTCAGGGCAGCAGTGAGACAGCCTCCTCAGCCCCACTAACGTGTTTGAACAGCCACTGAGGAGTAACTGGGGAAAAAAACATAGGTGTCTGCAAGACATCCAGAAAACTCCATACTTTCACAAGCAAATGTGAAAGTTTTTTTGTTTTCCTAGATAACCTCACATCATGGATGCAGCAAGGCCAAAGATGCAGGAGAGAGAAAATTTGTCTGCTCTGTCTGGAAGTAGTGGGGGTAGGAAAAAGCTGTACATGAAAACTTGAATCCTAAGGAAGAGCTCCTTCAGGCAGCAAGTGAGGCTCAGGTACTGAAAGAGGATCTCTCCCATACTCCACCCTGTGTCCCTGCTCCCAATAGGAAGTGCAGGCAACTGGAATGGAGAGGATGTCCCACAAGTATGGATAATGAGTGATGGAGCACCTGTGTGTCACTTTTCACCCACACAACTGCACAAAAGAGGACTTGAGGTCAGAAAGTTTTTGCCTCAGTGCATAATCCTCTTATATGTTAAAGGGAAGAACCTTGGACCAAATCAACTGAGCCGAATTTAATTTCTTTACCTAAGGGGACATGCTTGAGACGCAACATCAGTGCAGTTAATCCTGAACCTTCTCTTCCTGCCCTCTCTGTAAGAGGAAGGAAGTAAGAGTTAGCTCTGGCTTGGGTCAATAACTCTGGCTTGTCCCCTCAAACAAAGACCCCATTCTGGAAGGGAAAAGTTGCTCATCTCCTCAAGCAGCAGTGGACACACACTCATGAAAGTAGAAAGCAACAATGGCAGACTGGTCCCCAGATTCAAGACTCTCCTCTGCAGTGAGATTTTCAAGGGAAATATCAAACTGATGGAATTAACAAGACTGCTTGTTTCAGTAGCAGATGTTAGTTATCTCATTTTTCAGTGAGAATAAGAAAAAAGCACTTGATTCACCTCCCTTAGTCAGCAAAGTGAGCTCTGCCACAAGTAACTATATTCTGTTTTCAAGTTACCTTGACAGAATGCAGCAGGATTGGCCTGAAGAATAAGCTCAGGTATCAAAAAATATCTGCAGATGACGTGGAAACTGTTAGACACAGCAAGCACCTCTCTACTAACAAATGAACAAAAGCAAGCCAGGCTCTAAACCCTCTGAAGCCATTCTCCCCATCACTTTGAAAATGTACCAGCATGGTATTCCCTGAGTTCAGCAACGGTTTGGGAGCTGAGAATCTGCAGAGATTACCTGCAGGAATGAACTGCAGAAACTGTATTTTTAAGATGAGAAATGTCATCCTGTAAGAGCCTGTGGCTTTAGCTAATACAGATTTCTAAAAAACCCCAAACCATAGAGCCTAGGCGACTTTCTGATTAGAAAGCAAGAGCAGCCAGAATTAATCTACTACAGTTATGCTACACGTACATAAAAGCAATCCTAATTTTCTTACAGAGGAATTAGAAGTAATCTTCAGCACATAATGTGAATGCTGCTCATTGCACAGAACAGAACTCCAACAAACCACACTCAAGAACTGAATTTGCCACCATCATAAGCAAAGTCTCTCTAGAAGAGTTGATGTGTCCAGGTTAAGGACCTGGAGAACAGCTGCTAGACTTTTCTTCCTATTGAGAGCATTCAGTTTGCACAACATCTGAAAGCCCCATAAATGCAGCTGGATAGGAAGCTTGCATTTTATTCCAGAGGAGCTTTCCTGTAGGAATCTTAATTTTTGATGGCATAGCTGTGCTGGAAAGCATCAAGGGAAATGCTCCAGGATGCTGAAAGCTCTCCCATGAAAAATTCCAGATCCAAAATTGTCAGCCTTGTTCCCCCAACTTAAATAGTCCTTTCCAATGGAAACCAGGTTTCTATTTGGAACTGTAGTGCTAATAGTCATGCAGCATTTGGTAAACACATGCAACTAAATGACCACCACAAAACAGATTCACACAGAACAAATGAAAAATAGGAGGGAAAAACCCGAACCATTTGCCAAAGGCAAACCCAAGACAGTTCAAGCCTCTTACCCAGCTTATTTGGTACAAAGGAAAGAGCACCAGCTCCTAATCACTCTACTCTGGTGTTTGGTTGACACAGAGGTCTGTAAAGAGGTAACCAGAATTTAGTCCAAATATCTTCACTTCTGAGCACAAGATTGCTTTTCACTTCAAGAATAAATATCAAGCTCTGCAAAAGTGAGCAGGATGCCTGGAAGCTGTTTTTTGAAAAAAAGACAGGCTATTACAACATGCTTTCTTTTCATCCAAGAAGGAAGAACATCTGGAAATACAGAAAAGAAAAAAAAAAAGAAAGTGAAGAACATTTCTTTCACTCAAGATTCTTATATTGATAAAACTGAAGTAGATTTAAAGTGAGGAATTAAAAAATATTTCCTTCTGAAAGTGTGCAGAAGAAAGGTCGGCAGTTTTTCATTAATGAATTTCCAACAGAATTAGTTCAATGTATTAAGAATATGATTCAGTAGTATTAAAGTCCCACCAACAACCATCCTTTCACTCTGCCTTTCTTTGAACAGTTGTCTTTTTCAGTGGCACTTAGAGCGAGGCTGTCTCACAGTCTCCTGGGAGAGAGCGCTGCAGAGCCAAGGCCAGATGCAGCAGCACTCCACTGGCTCTGCAGCAGAACGTGAGCCATGCTCCCACATCCAGCCCTGCAGCAGCAGCAGGCTCTTTATGGGGAAGCAAGACCTTGGATCAGCATGTGGGATCTCCTGTGCCAATGGCACACTTGGCCAGCGTGACAGGCAAGACAAAAGGACAAAGCCCCAAGGCTGCTGCAGAAACCCTTCCAGGGGTACCAGACAGTATATCTGGGTGATAAAGCATGCCTGTTTCCACAGGATTTCTAACTTAAGTCTGAAACAATTAGTGCTCACACAGCTGGTTTTCCTCTTCCTCACAACAAATAGTAACTGTATCATAAATGGAACCCAGGCTAAGTTCCACGGCAAAGTCTTCAAACTGCAGCTGCAAACTGGACAAGAAAGAAGGCATTGTCAAGACTGAAACACATAAACTTCTTAAATGTGGGCTGGAGAAAAGCTAGATTTTGGAAGAATTTGGGCAAGACTTCCCTTGGTGAGTGTGTCACATTTTTCTTGAAACAGCCTATTGGCAATCTTGATCTGATTGCTCCTTCCTGTGCAGGGCTACAGACAGGTCTGCAGGGGATGAAGCTGGCCTAAGCTGTGTCTTAAGGCATTTTGGTTGTCATCTTTACTGCAGCATTCAATGCCTTGTACTTCTGAAAGGTCAGTGGCCTGTATGGAGTACCCTTCCAAAAGCTTTTCCTTCAAGCATGGAAAGTGTGTGATTTCTCATTCATTGATTTTGGTTTTACTCCAGACTGCAGGTTCTCACAGCAACAGAGCAGCAGCAGACCAAAGAAAAGGTTTCCACATCCTCAAGTATCCCGTGGTTTAACAATGTGTCATGGTTTCACCAAATTAGGCAATTAAGCACCACACAGCCACTCACACACTACCACCTCTCCCCACCTCTGTTGAGATGGGGGAGGGAATTGGGGAAAAATAAAAGGAAAAACCTGGGGTCTGAGATAAGAACAGCTGAAATAAAAATTTATAATAATAATAACAGTAATGAAATTTGAGACAGCTAAAGGAGAGAGAGAGGAATAAACCCCCAGACAGACAAGTGATGCACAACGCAGTTGCTCACCACCACTGACCAATGCTCATCCTGTCCTCCAGAAGCAATCAGCAGCTCCCAGCCAGTTCCCCCCAGTTTACTCACTGGGCTCAATATTCCATGGTATGGAATATCCCTTTGGCCAGTTCAGGTCATCTGCCCTGGCCACTCTCCCTCCCAGTTTCTGCTGCCTCTCCTCACTGACAGAGCAAGAGACACTGGAAAGTCCTTGACTCAGGGTAAGCACTACTTAGCAACAACTAAAACAACAGTGCGTTATCAATGCTATTCTCATCATAAATCCAAAACACAGAACTGTACTGGGAGGAAAATTAGCTCTAGACAAATCCTAGATGAAACCAAGACGCATTGTTTTCCACCCCTGTTCTCTACCAGCAGGGAAGGAAAGATGCTCCTGCTTTGAACAGTGTAAATGGCAACAGGACTCACGCTGAGCTTGGTGGGCTGCTTGCTGTACACAGGCTGTATTGCCTGGTGCAACAGGCAGTAAGAATTAAGAGATGCTGGTACTAGGAGTGGGAACTAGCATCAGACAGCCCATGCACAGTGAGAAGCAGACACTTCGGTATGGAATAAGGAGGAGTTTGTGGGGGGGGGTTGACACTGCCTTGAGAAAAAGCCTGATTCTATCATTTGAAAGATGCTCTCCACCTACCCTTTGCCCTCAAACCTGTGCTAGACTTCAAGAAAAACCTATCCTGAGATGAGACTGGTGGCTACACGTTTCAAGCACTTACAACAGCCACAGCCCCCCATACAGGAGTTCAAAGGTGATGTCTAATTGACAAAATACACCCTGCAAAGAATCGGTGACCTGGAAACGCTGCAATTTACAGTCCTGTGCGTCACAGATGTTTCTGGTAGGATTTTATTGAATTGCTCCCGTGAACAGTTCTTAGTGCAAAGGTTTAAGTGCAGCTTCTCTTTTTATTACCTTTATGACATACTCTGCTGGACCTTCAATGAGCCAGTGGCACTTCATGTCCCTGGGATAGAAGCCAGGCTAATTAGCAGTATCAATCTTCCCCTCTTCCACTAACACTGCAGCACCGTCACAGCCCGAGCCTGCAACACTCAGACAGCAAGGGACACAATTTAACACATGGTACTTCCAATAAACACAAATCAACAACTTGATTTTTAAGGAAGCCAGGCACACTAAGGAGAGTTGTTATTTTAAGGGGGTCAGGAAGGAGAGGAAGAGAGTTTCTACAGCATGAAAAGGGTCACTTGCTTCTGAGTCCTTACTGATGGCCATGAAGGTGAGCTACAGCCACAGCCAGCATTGCTTCCATCAGAAACAAGCTGTGGTCTGGTCTGACTCTGCTGGCAGAGGGGCTGGGAAGACATCCCTGCAAGATTTACCTGAGGAAGACAAGGACTTAGTGTAAGGGTGGGCTGAACACACACCCTTTATCCAGGCAGATCTCTCAGTGGTTCAGCAGGCTAGATCCCATAGGGAAGGTCTTGTCTCAGATCAAGAGGAGAGACTACTTGACTTTTATTACCTGTAAAATATTTAGAGGTGGTACAAAGAAACTGAGGAGATGGGACTTCACCCAAAAGTTCAACCACATAAACAACCAAATATTCCCAGAGGATGAATTGTATGACCAAGGATCAACATTATAACCAACACATCACCAGCACTAAGTTAAAGAGCAGAGGCAGTCAATATGCCTAGGCAACATTTATTACCACTTCAGAGGGACAACAAACCACATTTCTTCATCTCATCTGCAGTTACCCAGTAACCTGTTGTGCCATATGACCAGGTTTGAACCCAGAGCCAGCCTTTGAGCTGTGTCTCCAGCATATTACTGGCTATGCTACCACATGATAAGCTGATCTGAAAAGACCTCAGCTAAGCAAGGCTAAGCACTCAGTTTCTTCTGCTACCCAGGGTCTGTAGGAGTAAAGCATACACCAGAGACAAGGCAGACAGGGCACATAATTATGCACAGTTGAAAGACATTTTTGAGACACCCATCACACTGCACTAAATGCCAGCACAAATACGAACATGACCCTCAGTCCCACCTGCCCTGCTCAGTTTGGGTGTTTTCCCTAGCTCTTTAGATTCCTACTGCAAAACACAAAATGCTTTCAAAGGCCAGATAGATTTGCTGTTTTTCATAACAATGAATTACATGAGACTATACCCAGCAACCCTCACAACTCCGAGGCACTTTGACTTACTAATTAGCTCTCTTCCTTTCAAATAGAGGGACACATACTTAGGGTCACATCCAAGCTCGTACTCCACATCTAATTTAGTGAAGAGTCTCGAGGGGATTTTTTCCTCTAGCACTGTTCTGTTCCAGGTGCACAGGCTAGAAGCAAGCAATAGTAAAGTCATGTTTCTGCATGGCTGAGCCTTGCCCTTGTCAGTCCCAGCACAGGTTGGGAATGTCATGCACCAGAAGCTGATAACTGATGTCACTGGCTCCACCTGGTAATTTTTATCATCTTCCCCCTCGGCATCAGCTGGCTGGGGAGGGAGCTGCCAGTAGCAGAGGACTGCCATGAATTTGCTCAGCACTAGTGGGGCCTTTATGCTTCCTTACAGCTTTGTGCTGTGTGACTGACATACCTCCAGCCCTGTCCAGCTCATTCCACTACCTCCCGCAGGAGCTGAAATCTCTGTTGTATGAGCTGGAACTGATATGTCCAGACCAAAGGATAAAGGGTACAACACATCTCCAGCCACAGTGTACAGAATCTGTTTTACAAATAGACCTTGTGTCTTACTGCCTTCCCATGCAGCATTATCCTGCCCAGCAAGCAGAGATGGGTATCTGCACTGCAGGGAGCACATAGCCACTGTCACCCAGGCACTGCTGAGAGTGCTGCCTGCTCCAGCAGTGGCTGGGGCTTCCAAGCCCTGGGAAACATTTTGGGGGTGCCATGGGGAAATTTCATTGTTTGGCTGCTACAGCCAAACTGCAGTCACCTGCTCTGAGGGACATCATACTCCAAAGCCATGGGGTAGAGAATGAGACCACCTTCTCCAAAGAGCAGGATGCCTTGGGAACCTCACTCTCCTGGTGCAGGAAGAGGGCTTGGCACAGCAGCCAGGGAGAGAAAAAGGTTATGTGGGGTATTACAGTATAGGCACAACTGGCCAAGGCACAGGCTGATACTGCAGTTATTTCAAACACAAACAGCTTAATATACAGCTGAGAGACACCTCGGAGGAGAATATGCAATTTCCTTCCCAAAGTCTGACTTAAAATTCCCAAAACTTTAAGGAGTTGTCCCACCAGCTGTCCCACAGTGAGCTCCCATTCATTCAGCCTCCTAAGAGCTGACATGGCTATTCCAAGCTCATTTCTAATGAAGCATCACTTTTTCATCAGGCTTCTCTTCCTCTCGTATGGGCATTTGGTGTGTGCAGATCCTGATAGCTCTGCTTTGCACAGGGTAACACCCACTTTGGAGCCACGTGGCTTCTGCTCCTTGCAGTTACTGCTCCCAATTAAGAGGCACCTTCCTGGCTGCAGAGAGTGCCCCTTTGAAAGCATAATCATTAAGGATCCCTAGGAAAGCCATAATAGGTTGGGTATTAGTTAATACCAACACCTCAGCTTTGATGGCTATGACAGAAATAACACCATCTCTTTAATAACTTGTATCAGCCCTGTAATTATCTGTACAGAAAAATACAAGTGGCCGGTGGGGAGTCGCTAAACCCGTGCCCAGCTATAAAAGGCACTTCCAATAAGCCACGAGAGCTGCAGCTCTTAATGCCATGCCCCTCTTGCCTTTCATGTTCTAAGTTGTATTTGATGAGGAGATAACCCCTGATCAATCCCGCACACTGCTTCAGGAGCACAACAGCAGTTCCCATTTCTAGCTGGCAAGCGTTCAAAGCAGACTTTTAATAGAGCAGGGCTGATAAGCGGCACTCAAGGCACACCTCACCAAACTGGAAGGGCTGCATTCAGCCAGAAAAAGGGCAGCTTGAGGGGACTTCTGCTTCTCCTTCAGGGGATGCAAGGGTCAGTTTTGCTATTATAACCTGGTTTCCAAAGGGGGACTTATATGTTTAAACCTTTGGTTTTGCCATCCTAGATTAAAAGATAGTATACCTGGCTGCTGATTCAGGGTCTGGAAATTGAACAGAATTGCTGTGGGTGGAGAGGAGGGAGGCAGCAATAGCAGGGCAATTTGGATCCCTATAGTGCTAAACAGTGGAAAAAACCTCCCAGTACTCATACCTGCCCTGGGCCCTGTGCTGGGAAAGGAAGCCACAAATGCAGCACCTGTGAGAAGATGCCTGGGGAGCTCTAGGCCGTGGTGCTTCTCACAAGAACATCCCATCCCCTGGCACAGATGACCCCCACAACACCACAGCAGTGTTCAAGTGCCACCAGTCCTCTGACACACAAAGGGGCCTCCAGAGTCACCCTGTCCAAATTCCATTGGGCAGGAAAGGTGACATTTACTGCTGCTCCAGCAGCCCCAACCTTTGATGCTGTTCCATGACACACCAGCTTTTCTGCAGAGGCCAACACAACCTTGCTTGTGTCGCCCTGTCACAGGAACCTGGCACCAACCCTGCTCATTCAGCTGTTACCATTTAACCTAAATCCCACAAATCTAAGTTCTGTTGTTACATTCCCCTGATCTGACTTGTAGTTTGGCAGCCTGCCCTTTCCCATACACAAACCTGTTTTTTTTCCATGAAGAATGTAAAAATTAAAGCCATTTTGCTAAAATCAACTGCAGCACTGATTTGAAAATATTCATTCAAGGTATGACAGAGAGCAGGGAGCTTCCCAAGCTACTGCTTGGTTGAGAAAAACTGTTCATGCAAGTACGAGTGACAAGGAGACAAGTGACATCCTGACCAGCAGACTGCCCTAGGGCAGGGCAAGTCTGGCCCTATTTATGTTGTTAGGACCACCAGAGAAGAGTTTGGCACTGAGCAAAGTCCTCTGCTGCAGCCCATTGCCCTGTGGGACTGTCTGAGAAAAGGTATCAGAAGGCTAGAGTGTCTGCAAGGGGATATCAAGGAAGAGGTGGGAACTGCCTTCTTTCCAGCCTCCTGGTAGCACTGCCCATGCCAGGCTCCCTTGCCCACTGCCTGGAGTATGACCACTGGAGGTCCTCCCTGGTTTCAGCAAAAGTGGTGGCACCTGCAGAGATGGAGGTGCTGCTGTTGGAAGAGCCCAGGGCAGGTCTGGGGAAGAGCCAACCACACGCCAGTCTCCTGCTCACATCCATACTCCCACCTGTGAAGGACTGCTCCTGCCTGCATTATCCTGAAGCTCCTTGCAAAGCCCTTGCTCAGCAAAGTGCTGACAGCACTCTCAGTGCTGTTGCTTCCCTCTCTCCCCAGGAGAGAAGAAGGTTTGCAGGTGGACAGGACAAAGCTGCTGCCCAGAGGAGCCAGTGCAGGCAAGCTGTCACCTTGCACACCACGGAGCCCTGCACCGGGGGCAGGTCCTTGCCACTCAGATCTGGCTGGGGATGAGGGGCAGCTCCACCTCCTGCAGGACAGGAGCAGTGTAAGGATGGCTCTGTTCGTGACAGGCGCCAGAATGCACACATGAATATGCACAGCAGCAAAAATCAACCTTCCCTAACGTGCTCCAAGGTCCTGTGCTGCAGCAAAATGCTGATCTGCACATCCCTACAGGGGCTGGTCCTCTGACAAGCAGAGGAGACCTGATGAGCAAAGGGGTGCTTGAATATTCCATCTGGCAGGAGTCACCTTCTCTTGCATTTCTATTTGTGAAAATCTCCTTTCCTGTATCCATTACTCTGTTCCTGTAGCTGTGACCAGGACACCCTGCCATTTGACTCACCTTGTCGCAGCCCACACACGGTGTGCGAGCCTAGAATTTCCCATCCCTGTGGGGAAGGCAGATGGGCTGAACCCCATCCCCTGCAGAGGAAAGGGTGCACAAATGAGTGCATGAACAACATGCTTCCAGGGACATGTCTGATTTATAGGCACAAACTCCAAGTCATACTGTTCCAATAATTCCTTTCCCAAAACATCACAGTCACACGTGGGCTTTCATAAAATGAGAACACAAACTGGAGTTAGTCACATGTAGTTTAATATAAACTTGCCAAATTGAGAATGTATACGTGCCAAATTGAGAAGCAGAGATCAGGATGACTGAATGTTAATGTAAGCAGGAAGATATTTGGGAAGAGGACAAAAGAGGTGGAAGAGCCCAGGAGAGACAAGGATACTGGACTGACTCTATCACTCCCCTTGGAATGGCTTGGTGCTTGTTAGAAACTCTTTACATGTTTCTCCCCTAAGACCTGCACTGATCAGATCAAAGAAGTTGTGTAGATCATGCAAAACTCAAGATTCAGCTCAGTTCAATCCAGATTCAAATTGGTTTGCCCTTCCTTGATATTGGGAGAAAAATGGATTGCAGTTCTCCTTGGAAGCTTTGATGGCACGCTGGCAGTGCTCAGCCTTCATGGGAGCAAAAGCAGGGATCCCTGTAGCTTCCACAGATGCTGTCAAGCCTAGTCCATGCCTAAAGACAGTTCTGTTTAGTCAGAGAGTACAGGCACACAAGCAGCCCTCCTCATGCTGCCTACCAGGATGCCTGAGCACTGAAGTGAACATTTCTCTGGTCTTACTTCCCTTGCTCCTCCCATTATGGCCAAACTATTAGGCTGTCACCATCTTAGCCAGTGTTTTGGGACATGACAGTGACAGGTTGTTACTTCATGTTGGCTCCTCTGCCATCTGATGGCCACAGGCACATACAGTTGGCTGTAACCCATCCTATCTCTCTATAGGATACAGGGGATGCCTTTGAAAAGATTAGGAAGTTAGAGGCTTGTGCCACATCCAATGCTGACTCCCTGAAGTTGCCTTTGTAGGCTCTGCCTTTGCCTGCAGAAGTACTGGAAGCAGGAGTTAATCCAGTTTGCTTGTTGGTGGGCACCCTTACAGCCCATGACTAGCTAATAGCCCAGGGCTAGGGCCACAGGGAAGCCAGGGGCTTTCCAGCAGCTACCTGAGGAGGAAACGGCACCCTTGTATGAGGGGGACACAGGGCCACACAGGAATCTCACAAAGCAAGCACAGGCAGAGCCAGAGCACAGACACTGAGGGATAAACTTCTGGGACAATTAATCAAAACCTAGGACAAGAATTAACCCAATTGTGCTACTGCAGTAAAACTAAAGGCATAACTGAAGGGATACTGAGTCTGCAACCCTGCAGTGTGGTCCTGCCCTGGGATCTGGGGCTGGCTTTCAGGAACAAGACTCTCAGCCAGGCTGGCTTCATATTAGCAGCAATGCAGAGGATTCCCTGACCTCCAGCTGCAAAAGCTGGATGTTCTTTCAAATGGACAAATACGTTTCTTGTTTCATCTGCTATCCATCAAGCCACTGTTCATACCTGGGAAGCACGGAGCTGCCAGGAGAGGTGCCAGCAATTTCACTGCTGCCAGCTCAGTAGAGGGAAAAGGATAGTTTATCCTTCACCTTGGGACTCACAGAGCCTCCATGCCATTTTGAACCTTGAAACATCAAGCTCAGCTTTGGTCACCTGGAGTCTGGGATCCTAAAAGACATGTGAGAAGCCTTAAAAGCAATGAGAACTGACTGCCAGATATTTTCGGCCCCATAAATTATCCTAATTTTGTTATTGGTGCATTTAAGGAGATAAGCAGAGGCCTACATCCAAGAGCTTTATGATGATTTTAGGCAGCTACATGGAGTTAAAATTAACACTAGACAAGCGTATGCCCATTACGGCTTTTCTGCATATTTTATAAGCAATATAATGTCACAGTTAAACTCAGTGCAATCAGCTCCAGCAGTTTCTACTCAGCATTTCTTTTGGCAATTCCGTAGAAAGACCTACTATCAGGGCAGTTACCCAGTGAACAGATGAGCAGTAAATCCCATCCCCAGCAAACCAGACCTTTAGCAAAGGCACTTACCCTCCTCTAGAGATGCAGCAAGTGCTCTACTGCAGGGTGGGACAAAAAAAGTCCAGCTGGTGAATTATTGTTTAATTATTGAATTACCACCATGCTATTTCACCCATGCAGCCTCTGGAGATGGCAAGTCCAGGCAGCCTGGCAGGCACACACTTTACTGTGGCTGCCTGCCCCTGAAGCATGGCCTCAAGCATTTTCCATCAATGTATCAAGGGTTCAGCATGAGCCCTTGCTTCAGTGTTTTCAAGTAAATTAAGATCTATTTTTTTTCCCCCACTCAGGGAAAACCTTACTTTCATTTTCTAATCACTTCCAGCCATAAGTAACAGACCCAGTAATGGCACAGCTCAGCCTTAATCCCAGGAGGCTGTTTACTGGAAATGGCAAGTTCCCATGCTTCCCAGCAAAGTCTGACACCAGGATTGCCTGGCAATGCAAATGCTGCAGTAATGGGAACACTGGAACAGCACTGACAGTGTAACAGCTGAGAGTAAAAGCACTGACTAGTTTTGCATGGAATGAAGAAACAAGGAGGTGCCTCATTAAGAAGGTTAATCGCGCACATTGAAATTTTTATACCCTAGCAACTTCCTCATTATTCAGCATTAGTCCTCAAAAAGGATGCTCAAGTTGAGCAAGAAACAGATGTGAAGATGACTGGTCTGCAATTACAATATAATGGATTATAAAAGGGCTGGCAAAGAGGCCCCTTATATCATTGTCCCTGCCCGTTAAGAAGTCTTTAGCAAGGCCTTCACCAAGCTGTGAAGGTGGTCTTGCATTTAAAGCACAGAAGCACACGTGACTGCTAAGAGTGATGGGAAAGTTGCCAGGAAGCAGCAGTGCTTCTCCTCCTGCCTCAGAAATGCTTCTCTGGATGCCTGCTTAAGTGAGCAGGGTCTTTTAAAGACAAAACCATTTATAATTAGTTTTATAATTAGTGGCCTATTAGAGACACTTAAAAGAACCACAATAGCATGGCGATCTCCACACCCTGGACCAGACTTGGAAAGCTGTGCAAAAAGGACTTTCCTCAGCGACCAGCATTCAGTGATTTGAGGATGAAAAGGAGATGTTGTCTGCCTCTCCTCCCCTTTCCCAGAGAGGAGGGCAGCACACAGCAACACAGACCTGCCAGGGCTGCCCTCCAGGCTCCGACTGTCTGCCAACAATTAATCTCAGCTGCAGAGCCTCCTCTGGGCTCTCCGGGTCAGTGGGACAAACTCCACACCACAGGCTACACAGAAGACACGAAAAAAGAATGTTTTTCAGAGAGACAAGACCCCACATGCTCAAATGCATTACCTCAGGCTCTTCTGGCAGGTAGGGAATTAATGAGACAAATCCCAGGTGCCACAGCTTTCCTGACTCCAGTGTGAACTCCAAGCTGAAGGCAATTATATGGAGATAAATGAAAACACAGAGAAATTGCAATTCTTTATAAGAAGCTGATGTGTGCAAAGCTGAGGTCTCCTGTGAGGTACTTGCATGATGTGTGTGCACAGCCATAAAAAAAAACAAATTTAGATTTCATCCAGTAGCCTAATTATTCTTAATGAAACGCAACTGGGACTTACAAAATTAAGTTAAGAAGTGCAACAGGTTGTAATGACCTCACCAGACTACTCAAAAGTTTATTTTTAAAAGCTTCCATGCCTTAAGTGCCCGGGGGTACTTAACCTGTGCCAGTAAAGTCACCATGAAAGATGTTGTGTCGGAGCTGAGCTGGCCCAGCCCTCAGCCGTGGCTTTGGTCTGAAACACACCCCAAGGAGACACAGCTTTCTTACACTGCTTTTGGAGTATGGACAGTGAGCATGGGGACAGTTCGGTCCGATTAAGGCTTAGATGCTTCACTGACCTGTGCAGTTTGAGATAACCCCGTGGCGATGCCCGATTTCTGTTTTTTAGGGAAAATGCCGGCAGCCCCCCCCGCAGGGGGCGAGGCCCACAGTGACAGGCCTGGCACACCCACGCTGGGTGGGGAACAAGGGGAGCGCTGCTCCTGGGCCAACCCAGAAATCAACCACCCCCGCCGGGATCACACAGAGACAGGTGATCTCCAGTATCTGGGACACAAAGAAAAGAAAAGAACTGCAGCTTCTCCTACCAGCCGGATGTTTGCTTCTCCAGGCTGGGGGCTGTGGGACAGGGGTTGTATCAAGCCTCTGGCTCCTTTGCTGGGAAGAGGACAGCAGCTCTTCCTCCATTCCTTTTGATAGCTTAGGTTTTACCTTTTATATTTTTTCAGATCCTGTACTGCCCAGTGTGTGACTCTGAAGTTTCTTGTAGCCTGTTAATTTCTGCCCTCTGGTGCTGGGGAGACACAACAAAGCCTCTCCAGGCCTGCTCTCCAAGGACACCCGGACCATCCTAGGCCCAAAAAGTATAAACCAAAAGCTTCAGAAGGGGGGGCAAGCTGAGGGGAATTACATCATTAAACTGAAGCTTTAATTGGAGATTTAACCCTGATATGCAAATGAACCAAACCTATAAACGTGTAAAGAACTCGTGGCCTGTCGCCCCTTTTGGCAGCAGCCTCTGTCTCCCCAAGGGTACCTTTGAAGGCCTTTCAGATAAATACCCACATTTATTCCCTTTACTCTTGTCTAGTCTCTGTTTCTAGGAGGCCTCTTAAGGCATCACTTTCAGCTGGCCTGAGTCTGCACCAGCTAAAAATTGCTCTGTTAATCACTCCTGTCCCATGTGTTTCTCATGCCAATAGGAGGGGTCCCCTGCTTCTCCCAAGCCAAGGCTGGGATAAGATCTCAGTTCCCAGCTGTGCAAACATAAGCAATACAATGCTCATGATTTAGGAGGTATTCACAGTGTGTTTGCTCTGGTGAGAGCCTGGAATAATCCACTCAAGTCACCATGAGATTGAGACTGAATCCAAAATGACACCACTCCAACCCTCCTTAACTTTGGAGCTGATACCCTCCGTGCAGGCTTGAAGGTGATGCTATTTGATTAAGGCTGACAGGCAGTAGGAAGCTCACCAGTTTCTCACACCACCTTATCAGAGTGCCAGTGCACTGAGGAGCCCACATCATCCTCCTCTGCCCGGACCACCAAACACTCCATGACCACAGCAGTAGCCAGTGGGACTCACCCCACAAGGTTGTGGGGATCCTTGCACAACTCCTGCAGCACTCCAGGCTGCACAGGGGCTCAGCTGCCCTGTTCAGACCAACCTCTCTCTCTGGCCTCAAAGCACTTGAGCACTTGACCACTGCAAAGTCCAGGCACAATTTTCTAAGCCATTGACCTGGACCAAACTCTCCCTATCCCTTGGTGCTGACTGGCTTTTCCAGCAAGAGACTGTGGTGATGACTGCTCTAGTGGCAAGTCCACTAGTGAAGCAGAAAATAAACACTTTATCAAGGTGGTAAACGATGGAGAAAACACCATTCCCTTAGGTGCTGAGAGAAATGACATTAGCAGCAGCAGAAGGATGAGCATTGTACTGGAGCAGGGTGGGAGGAATGGCAGTTAGTTGGTCATCCCATCTCTTGCCTCAGCAGGACAGATGTTTTGAGCTCCTTGTTCATTACCAGGAGCAAGTTACTCTGAACATAATCATTCCCCTGCCTGGCTTGAACCACTTCACAACCCGTCCAGTGCTTATTTCCCCCTCTTGCCTAAAAGCACCCCTAGGACATAGATTTTCACATGGGTGTAGGAACAGGCCAGACAGGGAGTTATGAATACATCAGCCACTGCAGGGGGATGTACAAGAAGGGTTTGACCCAGTGCCCCAGGGAGAACAGTTACCAAACTCAGCAGGACCAAGCTGTTTGTCTTTCTTGAGCAGCCAAGGGTCCACATGGCAACTGGGCAGCCTGCACAGGGAATGAGTCACTTGCCACAGCAGCCAAGGTGGGCTGTGGTGAGCAGCACCCACACAGAGAGAGTATGAAAAGCTCCCAGTCCCTGCACAGCTACAGCAAGGGCAGCCTAAAAATCATTTACCAGGGCAAACACACCAAGCCCTGGCCCAATCTGTGTTAACTGACTGGCTACTTTCACTTGTTTGGTACCTCAAAAGAGCAGATGACAGCGATGCTCACTGCTGTAGCCCCCACACACCCCCCACAGAGGCACATCTCCCCACAGACCACGCACAGGACTCACCACATAGATGAAGGGACACAAGCAGAGAGGAATCCTGCTCCCACCACAGCCCAGGAAAAGTAACCACTGCAGGAGCCTAGACTATGCTCTGCATCTCACAGGAGGAACCACTTACCTCCCAACGAGCCCCGTTAATCAGCCCCAATCAGCTTTAGCAGCTGAGGCTGCAGGGCTGCAACACAGGTGGGTTTGGAGGCTCTCCAGTCATGTCTCACCGGGAGTTCCTTGCCTCTCCTATTTGTAGTTTGCTGCCTGTTTTCATGGGCAGCAGCAAGATCTAATGTCCCCCCTTCATCACTGCCACAGACCTGAGGTGCCTCAGGCCTTGCAGAGGTGGGCACTGGGTAGAACTTCAGAGTGTACAGCCTGACTTCAGAGTGTGCAACTCCCCTTCATGCCACAGAGCATTTTGCACACACCAGGACGGCAGGAAACACCATGGCCATGTGTTCAGGGCTTTTGATTCTCTTTCAGGTCCATTTTCAACAGAGGTGTTTATCACCATCACTATCCCCTGAGTGAACTCAAACCCTGGAAGTATGCAGGAGTGTCTAGGAATGTGTGCCAGGAAAAAGAGATTTACAACAAAATTTGTTTCTTTTTAATCTCTTTTTTTCTCTTTGCACTCTGTAGACTTGTTTGACTCTGCATTCCTGACAGAAGCATAAAGCCTGACATGAAGAGTTTATGTCAGTATAACATGTCCAGCCATCAAGACTGTGTGAGTGCCAGCCCACATCTTTTCTCATGCTCAGGCTCTAAAAAATGCCTGCTCCAATGTTTTTATATGCCCAGACTCAAACACATATGCTGCACAGTTGCTCCTACATGACCAATAACTTGGACTTCAGGGGAAGTAAAATAAAAATCAAGTGGGGTACAAAACTTCGGCCCTTGCACCTCCAGAAGAACATGTTCATGGCTGGTCCTAAAGAAAGGGAACAAAACCAGGCACAGCACTGACTTTTCTTACTTTTTATATAAAATAGACATTTACATACATTTTCCTCTGCAAAGACTTCGAGCATAACTCCTTTATGTGAAATGTAGCCATAAATCCCACAGTGAAAAAAGCAAAGACTTTGCAAATTCCTGCCTCACTGACATACATCCAGCTGCTGCTAAGAGTGAATTTATTTTTAAAATATTTCTAATCCACAGGCTGTTTCCTTGTGGTTTTGTTTTTTGTTTTTTTCTTTTTTAAAAAGATATGCACATCTAATTTAAAAAAATTAGATACAGAAATAAGAACCATATGAACAACAGGCAATGCAAACAACTCCTGCATGAGAGGAACACGCAGCGTGACACCCACTTCAGGCAGAGATTTCTACTGTAATACAGCTGTAGAAACCATAACTTTTACAGAGGATACATACCACTGGGGGTATTTTCTAGAAGAAAAAATTTTCAGCAAGTCAGTACAAACATGGCAATGAACCTTTGCACAAAGTTATCAAGGTTACCTGAAGCAACTTTGCCACATTAAAACACCAGTGAATGCCAAGCGCTTTTTTTTTTCTTTTTCTCTTCTTTTTTTTTTTTCTTTTGCTGCTGGGTTTAAATGTACATGAAAGCAAAATGGAGCATTTTGAAATTGCTGCAAAAGACTGAAGGTTGGGGGAAAAGCCCTCTAAGGGCTAATTTTTTTTCGAAATATTGTGCATAATTGCATATATGAAAGATAGAAATTGAGCACTTGGTCAGCTTAATCACATAAAGATTGAAGAGACTTAAGCATACACCAGCTGTTTCACTGAGCTGGAGGGCAGGTGGGGCAAGAGACCATATCAGATTATTCTAAATTGCTTAATTAATAAATTAGACTGACAGTTATCTTCTTTCACCAAATATTGTGCCCTATATCTAGCTAGATACATACACAGTTTCTGTAACTGTGGAGAAGCTTTCATAGTTTTTAGATAATTTTAGGGGTGTCCAGCCTCCCCTAAATTTTTTTTACTTATATTTCCTTCTACCCACATGCATGCATGGACAGCCCCCTGTCCTCCTCAAGATCTCTGGAATGAAGGCCATTTGCACTGCTGCATTCATTTACTGTTTGGCCAAAACAAATTGCCTGCACATTTGTAGGAAAATCTAGTCCAAGGAGTCCATGAGAGAAATAAAATGCCCCCCACTGCATCATTTATCCTGGGGGTAGAAACAGGATGGAAGCAAAGAATGCTGGAATTTAAATATGCAATAAAATAAAATCCATCAGCTGCAGATATTATTCATGGGGAAAGGAGAAAGGAACACAATTATTACATTTCTCATTTAGGATTAAAATGCACAGTGATTACATGAGAGTCCTAACCAGCTTTCCATTAATTCTCTGCTTTAATATTAGTGAGCACTGAGGTTTAGCCAATGCAACTTGCAGAGAGCATGAACTCTCCCCCACCAGGCAGATCTTCGGCCATTAATTAATTTGCAATCTCTGCTAACCATGCTGAGCACTGGAGTTGGCAGAAAACAATGCATTTATAACTCATTATTTTATAAGCTGTGCAATGCTAGAGGAAGAGAACATTTCCTATGATTAATTAAGATAATATAAAGTTATCACAAGGTAAGTTGCTCGATTTATCTTTCACAATAGCATTCCATTTGGGTGAAGGTAACCCATTTCACATCACACTCCATTCTATTTTGCCTGCAGTAAACCTCTGACATGATTTATGCCCTGAACAAACACAGGTCTTCAGCATGGGTGCCAACAGAACAGGGAATCAGCTCAGGACTTCACAAGGATTTAACTGCTTTGGGAATCCATGGTCTGAGCCATTCTCCAAATCTGCTGCCAGTTTCCAGACTGTCACCCTGCACAGATGGGGTATAAAGGGCCGGTTCAGGAATGTGGGGTTCATTCTTGAGCTCTCCTCTCTCCAAAACTACCACAAACCCAGCTCCAAAATGTGGAGAGTTGGCCTTTTGGTCTGGAAATGTAAACTGGTTCAACTGGCATTAAAATCCCTGGATATGTTATCTGCCCATTTCAGGCAAGTGATATGCCTTGCCTTCCAACCCAACCATCTCCATTACTGGGAGCATGGTCTCATCTTCCTCCATTTTATGCAAGTCAGACAGTGTTGCACAAATGGTAATTAGTCCTTCTCCAGGATCTGGGAGGGGGGCATCCCAAAGCTGTATTATATTTCTACACATACACCAGTTTTAGGAGGTCAAGATGGCTTTGATCAGGTTTTAGGACAAGGAGGAGACAATTTCTACCAGGTCTCTCAGGAAAGACAAACTAAGATTTAAGCTCAAGTTAAAAACATAAAACTAGGTCTTCCCCCTCATGAAGCACTGCTATAAAAAATACAACTTCTGTATTTGAAAAAATAGGTTCCATTGGCCACAATTTTAAGCCACACACTGCAGTGAGGCCTGTGGAATATATAGTATTTATTTGATATATCTTTATGAGGCAGTTTATAGTTGATACACATTTTTAAAGGAGGCTATCTCTCCCCACACTACCCCCCCCCAGGCTTCAGCTGGCTGTTAGAGCACTCTGCAGATGCCTCCTCCCTGGGGGGTTCTGCATGGTTCCACTGTCAGGGCTGAACCAAACTCTGCTCTGCCAGCCCCCAAACTCACTGCACCACAGCCAGCCTGGGCACATGGGGCTTTGGAGAAGCTGCCCTGAAGGCAGGCTCACCCTGGGGACAGGCAGAGAGCTTTCTGGCCCAGGTACCTCTGAATATCCCAGTAAAGAACCATCTACAACCTTGCAGTGCATGACAGGGGATTGCTGTCAGAGGCCATTGGTTTCCCCATCCCATGGGACTGTGCTGGCATGATCCCACCTCCTCCTGGCCATCCTGGCAGCCCAGGGCTCTGCAAAGCTACTCTGGGCATGGCATCCAGCAGAGCACCTGCAGTGGGGACCTGCAGAAATGTCAGTTCAGCCAGTCCACAGCCACAACAGTCATGTGGGGGTTGAGGGCTGCTGACCCAGCCTCAGGAGCTCAAACTTGCCCCCAGCCCTGTAAAGTAAAGTAGGCTGCTTAGGCTGGGGGCATAGAATTCACCAGCAAAACAACTTGCTTATTCTGATCTCAGTGCTCCCCTGGGAAGCCGGTTTGGAGGGAGAGAGCCCAAACACCTGTGGTGCCACCTCTTCCCCCCAGCAGTCCCTCCCTCCCACCTCTGCCCAGCTGTAGGCACTGGCCGGTGTCCTTGGCCAGTGGGGACCAGTCCAGCCTGACCAGTCCAGCCTGGCCTCAGTGGGTGCACAGCCATGGCTCTTGCAGGTCCATCAGCCCTGGCAGGGCAGACAGCTGCACCTGGACTCCAAACACAGCTGGAGTCACATCAGTAATTCCTCAGTTATTTCACCACCACTGTCAGCAAGACACCAGGCTTTTCAAATGGAACCAGCAAACCACCAGAACATGGCTGAACCACCCCACTGAGAGAATCTGGAGCGTGCTGAGGTGCCATGGCCAGCTAAATCCGGGCAGCACAGGGGTGCCTGCCACACAGGCTTTTCCTGACAGATGTGTTTTAAGGCATTGCACACCTAATCTAAACTGTCCTTTACTAATAATGCCAAACCCTGGACTGCTCTTCTGTAGGGCCTGGCCACACTCAAGCTCAAACAAAAGAATTTTTCCAGCAGTTTACTGCTGCAGGTAGGAGGAAACTGATGACTTACCCTGATGTCCAAACCCAAAGGCACGAAGCAGGATCCCACTAATGCTCCCTGTGAACTACTGCAAACCCCAGTGGAAGCAGCAGAAGTGCTGCTATTGCAGGGCCAGTGTGGCCCAATGTGCTCTGCAGCCACTCGCCTTAGAATCACTGGAGGGAATTATTCCAGCATGCCTCCTTGGTCCTCCCTTTTTCTAACTTCAGACAATATGAGTCACAACGCCCAGCCGTGTGGCCAGCTGTGAAGGATACTGCCCACTTCATATAAAACAGAGAAAATATATTAATTATTTGATTATCATAAGTTAAATAAATAAAGCTCAAAAATAAAAGCCCCAGTTCTGAAGAGAATTTGTTTTCCCACCTCAGTAATTAAAAATATAGATTTATGACTGATCAGCTATAGGTCATTTTCTGTATCTCTTAGGGGACTGGTGAGAACACTTTGACCAAGTATTTTGTCAGTGTTATCACCATGATAAATGGGCTTTGTCCCAGCACACCCATAAAAAAGCCTTCTTCGTACCTTTTCAGGCTAGGAAATGTTCCCTCATCTCTCTGTGGCTTTACTTTACCTCCCATATTGATTAGATAGGTTGTTTGATTTCCATACTGGGGATTGAGCTGGAGGACAAGTAATCCTAGAGCTCCCCACTGCCTTTGGATGCTTCATTTTTTTTCAGAGTAATAATTATTTGGCCTGGAGGGAGAGGGCAAAGGGTAAAGCCATATGATATTTGACAAAAGTGACATCATGAACCTGAATTACTACAGAATTACTGTCTAATGAGTAAAACATTCAGGCTAGGTTTTCCCTCAAAGGATTATCTGTCCTACTTGTAGAATCATCCTTCCAGGGTGATATTTAAATAGTTTCCCCTTTCTTTAGAATAATTTGCAAGTCACATTTAGGCTGTAAAAGTGGCCACCATTTCCTCAGCATCACCCCCTTGGAACCTTTTTTATGGGACCATTATGACCATCTTTCCTGTCTGCAGCACTTGCAATGAAGCTCATCAGTGGTGCTCTACATGGATGAGGTGAGCCTGTGTGGAGTAACAGGAGGTGCTATTTCACCCCTGCTGCAATGGATGAGTGCTTTGTCTCCATGGTTTCCCCAGTGACAACCAAGATATTGAAGGTACATGTCCCACCCACACTCCCGGTGTGACTAAAATGGGTTCAGCCTAGACATAAATCTTGATTAAAGGAAGGTTTTCATTCATGCTCCAGCATGTCCAGGACATGCCAAGCGTCTCCTGCAACTTTGGTCGAACCTAAGCACGCATTCAAAGTTTGCCTTCCATAATTCTGAGTCCTATCAAAGTTCTTTCAGCATCAGTTTGAGCAACAGGCTTCCACCACACTCTTCACTCCAAGAGTGTCTTTCTGCTGGTTTGCTATGTTTGGTCTTTCTCCTGGACTTCTTGAAACCGTTTCTCCAAGCGATCCAGTTTGGCCAGATTCTCCTTCAGCAGCTTGCTGTTTGGAACCAGTTGTAAGGCTTTCTCATAGTAATCACGGGCAGTGATGTAGCTCCCCTACAAAGAAAATGAGTGGTAGGTCTCATTCACATTCCACACAGAAAGTTCATTCTGAGGGTAAGGTGAGAAATGTAATACAGGTGAAATAGAGTTTAAAAAACTTGACATTGTTGGGTTACAAAAGTAATACTTCTTTATGAAATAGATCACCAAGTGCCGTTAGCCTAAATTTGATGGAACTCACATGGCACGAAATAGAGTTACATTTTTTTTGTTATGTTGCACCAGAAGAGTTAATTACTCAGCAACAGGATAGCTTTAGGGCATCACACAATGTTACTCCTTAAGACCCAAATCATAATGATATGCTAAAGTATTCAAAAGAATAAGCAACCACAGGGTAGGCTGTCTATTTCCATAATTTCATGCCAGTATTCTGCATTAGACATCTTTATTATATTAATTAGGTAGAGAAGAACCTTAAAAGTCGACTCACGGTGACATTTTTCTAAGGTAGGTCAACAACTGAAGCAGGAAAGCTTTAGCGAGGAGCAGGTTGTTCCTTGCAGCCTGCCCTCTTAAAATATGAGATTTGCTTTACCAAGCAACCTGGTTAGAAATTCTAGCTGGGGTGGAGAGACTTCCCTCCTTTTTGGATAAAATACGTCAAGGGCACTTGCTGTTCACAGACATGCAGCTCTTGGCAGTCTGAAACCAATTTAGCTTTTTGTCCTGAGTAGTACGCTCTACACCTGGCTGCTTAAGAAAACTCAAACAGTCATACCTTGATGTGCTCGATGCCTCCCATATTCATCCAGGCCTGTGCTTGGTCTGGGTTGAGCTCCACCGCCCGTTTATAGCTCTACAGAAATATGACACATTTCTAGGTTAAGAGTCTGACTCTTCAAACAAAACCAGTGCTGGAGGAGAAAGAGAAATGCAGTTTCCTCTCCTGAAGCCATTCAGAATGTAATTCAAATTCCTCCTATATACAATGCACAAAGTGAATTTTAGTTTCTCTGCAGCAGAGGCCTATAGTGTACTGCTTCATGGCTCAGTTCATCTCACAGGTTTTCCCTGCCAATGTGTGTTTTTCCTGTACTGTGAGAGGAGCCATATCTGCTACCCTGTCCCTGCCCTCAGCACCCCTGGAGTGTCCTGCACATCAGGGTCATTTCCTTAGGCAGCGCCAAACACAATACCTGCCACCTACAAAGCCATGTGGTTGCACTTTACCTGCAAGGCTTTAATTTGGAGCTGGCGATAGACTTTGGTACAGCCACTTGCCTGGAGGTTTCACAAGGACCTGAGGGCAGTGCTTTCCCTCCCCACTGACACTGAGTGTGGGAGAAGCAGCTGTAAGGACCTTCTGAAGTCTGTCAAACAGAACTTTTTTTACATTGCCACAACAGGAAAGTATTTTCAAATCAGGATTAAACATCTCTAGGGATATTGAGACTATTCAGAACAGTCAAAATAATATTTTCTGAATCAGAGAATAATGGATGGTTTGAGTTGGGAGGGACTTTAAAGATTATCTAGTTCCAGCTCCCTCCTACAGGCAGTGACACCTGCCAGTAGACCAGGTTGCTTCTGTACTATTATTAATGCTAACATAATTTCAGCGCTATCAAGCATCTTGCTCCACAGGACAAGCCAACCTCTCAGTTATTGGCTTCTGAGGCAAGATATAACAATATGGTGAGCTCTCGTAGGTCCCCAAACTTCCAGCTGAGCCACCTGGAGCTGGTCACTGACAGCAAGAGGCTGGACAGAGCAAGGGTCAATCCCACCACAATTCTGTACTTAACCTCTCAGAGCATTCCTGTATTTCCATATAGGAATGAGGGAAAAAAGGTTGCAATTAAGTCTGGTAAAGTTAGCTGCCTCATAGCTTTCTCTGTACCAGTGATGGACTCTGAGCTCCTAAGGTCAACAGCCAGGGTGTATGCACCAGGGAGTTTCATACACAATGAGCAAACTCTATCTTTCAGCCTATAGAAAGGACCTACTACCAGTAGTAGGTCTTAGAGCAATCATACCTCAAAAGCCTTGTCAAGGAGATTCTGTTCTCGTAGCTGGTTTCCTTTAGTGAAAAAGAGCTCTGATATGACTTTTGGATCCTTTGGTTTTAGCTGAAGCGCTTTTTCTATAGCTTCAAGTGCCTGTGAAAAAGCAAGAGGACATTGTTTGCCTTCCATTCAGTGCCTTCCCACTTCTCATTCTTTTCTCACCACTATGGACTCCCAGCATAAGAGTCATCTTCCTCCTTCCCTTGTTCACCCCACATCATTAACACACAGGGCAATGAGAGTTTTAAATGCCTGGGGCTGATGGACAGTGGGGCTGACAGCAGCAGGAGATGTAAGTGATAAGAAAACCACACTGCTTAGCTTCACTCTTACTATGTAGATAAACAGAGGGTTTTAGTGAAGAAATAATCTGCTGGATGTGCGCTGAGGCACGTGACATGTCCCCGGAGAGACAGAGTGTAAAATTCAACCTGAGCTCTGTGTGTGAGCCCTTGGGACAAGGGTATCTCATGCCATGGTACCTTGGCATAGAGCTCCTGCTTGCTGTAGATGGCTGACAGAAGGCGGTAGCACTCCAGACACTCTGCATCCTCATTAAGGATATGGTTAGTCATCTTCTCGGCTTCCTTCGTCCGCCCCATCATCGCCAAAACCTGAGCCTGGAACAGAGCCACGTTATCAAGTGTTATGATCTGGAAAAGCTCAGCCCTCTGTCACACACTGGGCTGCACCCAATGGCTGCTGTTCCCCTGCCGTGGCCCTGCCCCAGCCCCACACTCACCAGTGCCAGTCGGATGTCCTTGTTCAAAGGCTGCAGCGCTGCCGCTTCCCTGTAAACCTGCAGCGCTTCTTCGTATCGCCCCGTGTTGTAATACAGAGCCCCCAGCGGGGACAGGATCTCAGCCTTCCGGGATACCTTCAGTGCCCTGGGGTTTGGGAAGAAGGGATGCTTCAAGGAGCAAAGTGGAAGAGCAAGGGTGGGCTTGTGCTGGGATGGAGAACCACAGCTCTGCACCATCCCAACCTGGGAAGCACAAATTTCAGGTGCTGAGGAGGGATGAGTGTGCCCACAGCAGTAATCCCTCTGGCCACCTGATGTGAGAAGGGGAAAGAGACATCTCCAAAGTGCCCACAAACCTGCAGCAGACATGGGAATAGTTGACAGTGATGAAACCTGGGGAGTGTGAACACAAATCTTTATGCCAAAAACAAGGCAAAAATAGCCCCACGCAATCCATCCTGCTGCGTACCAGGAGCCAGAGCCTGCCTGCTGGCACATTGCTGGGAAGGGCCAGAGTTCCTAATGGTGCCAAGGGTTTGGTTCTGAGCTGTACAGCAGTTATGGCTGTTACTGGTGCAGCAACCACAGGGCAGGGTAGGAGCCGTGGTAATACAACCTGCCCATGCCACCAAGAAACCTCTGACTATCATCAGAGCATCCCACAGCCAAAAGCAGCGGTGTCCATCCTGAGGGCTTGGGAATAGTCCAGGGAAGTCAACATTGCTTGAGCCCATTGCCTGCCTTTCCAAGCACTCTCCAAAAATAGCCAGATCTAGTTTCAAACAGATGGAGAATGAAGGGAGGAAACCCCATGCATGCAGTGACAGATCTGTGTATCAGAAGCTCTTCAGCAGAGACAAGCCATACAGGGGCAGGAGGAAACCCTCTGTCTCCCACCCCAAATCCTCACCTCTTGTACCACACTTCAGCCTCTTTGTTCTGTCCCAGGGAGCGGTGAAGCCTGCCCAGGTTCACCATGGCCACGTGGTGAGCGGGGCTTAGGAGGATGGCCTGCCTGTAGTGGGACATGGCTCGCTCGGGAGACCCTGGAGAGGAGAACAGCTGTGAAACTGGTGTATGAGGAAAACCCTGTCTCAAACTCAGCACATAGTAATGTTCTGATTTTCTTTCTTCTACTGCTTTATGCATCGGAAACATTTTGAGAAAGAAACCCTGACTCAGCCTTTTGAATCTAAGCATAAGAGAAACTACTGTCCAAACTGAGATTTAGACCCCAATATTCAGATGATCCTGAGAAATAGATTTTCTTGGGGTGGGTTTTTGCAAGTTGAGGATACAGTTACAAGAAGATGACTCCTGACTGAAAGCACCCTCTGATCATGCAGCAGGGGGGATACAACCCCTGTGCTAAGGACAGAGCCCACCTAAGAGAAAGGGCTGGGGCACATGTGCCATCTCCTGGGGGAGCGCATCCTTTCACCCTGGCCCACTGGAGCAATGGACAAGGAAGAATGGAGAACAGGCCACCAGTATTCCCCACAACACCATCAGAACTGCTAATAGTTTCAGCTCTCTCCAAACAGAGACTACTCTCTCCACCTCTGCTGTGCTGCTCTGAGCTCCAGCTCAGTCTCTGTGTATTGCTCAACAGCACTGGGAGTAGCTGCCAGGGACCAGCTAATCCCCACTCAGGGCAATAAATCCCAGAGCAGAGGAGTCCAGGTGCCTGTTTTGGAGCACGTAGGCACCATCTCTGTGCTGCACAGGAGCCATTGGGTGGCACTGCTTCGCTGCGTGAAAATGCGCAAGGTCCTGCAGCCCATGACATCACCGAGCACCACAACAAAACACAAGCAACAAGAGAGGTGCAAGACCACCACCCCAATGCCTAAAGTTCAACGTTTAATATCATATTTTCATTGAGCTTAATGATGGTAAAAGTATAAAGTTCCAGCATTTCAGCAATGCAAATACTGCGTTTTTAATCCCAGGGCTTGTTTAATTGGTTTGCAAACTCCAGACCAGATAATCTCCTGATGAAAACCAATACTCAAAGAGCTTTGTCCACCAACAAAGCTTTTCAGTGTTGACATTTTTTAAACTAATTC
Organism: Rhipidura dahli; assembly: GCA_013399225.1. Lineage (NCBI taxonomy): Eukaryota > Metazoa > Chordata > Aves > Passeriformes > Rhipiduridae > Rhipidura > Rhipidura dahli. Next base: position 51,898 of record VXAC01006723.1, read on the forward strand.
ACTTCACAATGTATTTAATTGCATTTCAAGCTGGAAAACAGATCTCGAAAACAGCCAGTGCATGTTGGGGCACTGAACATGCTGCTGTGAAAATTTTCTTTTCATAGCTTTTCAGATCTAGTTTGGTTTTTCTGAGACCATCTACGCAACTTAAAATTACACGGACACATCTCCACATGTCCTTTACAGGAGAGAGAAGGAAAGTCTGTGGAGAGACTTAGAAGTGTTCAAGATTCACCCAAGGCTGAGGACATGTTGTTCAAGGTATAACTTCTTCAAAACATCCAGCAGCAGCCTCGATCTTTCCCCACCACTGAGCAGGCAGATGTTTTTGAAAATTATATCTACAAAACATCCCGGGAAGCAGCTGGGCACGCACCTCAATCTCTCAGCCAGCCAGCACTTCCCTTGCTCAACACACAGGGGTAATGTGCATCGTTAAGGGTGACACAGAGTGTCTGTGACCACTGCAGAGCTGTCTGGAGTTGTGGCTCCCCAGAGCTGACACTTGCTGGAGGCTTGTTGCACAAAACCCTGCAAGTTAATTGGCACAGTGCTTCACAGCATCTCCCTGTGCCGCCAGCCAAGAGCGCAGCCTGTGACAGGCTCAGCACCAGCCACTTCCTTCACGCCTTGTCATGTCTCCAGGAGGGTTATTGACACATCATGCCCCAAGTATCAAAAGTCAGCGGGTTTTTTTCCAGTTGTTTGTGTGTAGGGAAGCGTAGGAATGAACCAGGAAATGACAGTTTTGACTTTGGCAGGGCACACAAGTGCAAAAACCAGAAAGTGCTCTGCACTACATTTGAACCACAAATTTTGGCAAGAATAGGATGGTTTATCTGGGTTGGCAAGCAAGGATGAGTACAACATCAGAGGGAAATTACGCAGGAATTTTTATTATTTGCAAGCTTGAATTTTGCCAGGGCCCAAATTCAGAACCTCAACCTCTTTTGCTAATGCCACGATGTCTCTTTTGATTATGAATACCAATTTTGGTTTTGTGTTTGTTTCACACTGGTACTACAGGAGAGTGATGGCCAGGTGTCAGCTCAGAGGCAGAACAGCCAGTTGCAGACTGACAGACACCATCTCCCTTCTTCCCAAGCACCACTGGAGCTGGGCACATGTGACAGGGAAAGAATGGGTGGCAACCACACACTTTAAGCCTATGCTGTTTCATCACTGAGTCTTGGCTCTGTTCTGGAGGGACCACAGTGAGACAACAGTCAGTTTCCACTAGTCATTTGTCAAACTTAGCCTTGCTTATAAAGCTGTCAATAAAAGGTGGCAATTAAAGTGACGTTTCTGTTGTTATATGAATGCCAGAAAGTGCAAGGAAGTTGGATGGGAACCAGGAGCCCAGAAAATAAAGGATGCCGTTATAGAGCTCCTGAAAAATCAATTCACCCCACAGTGTATAAGGTTTTGTTTTCACAGATGACTGTGGTTTAAAAGCCATGTTCCTTTCTTTAGTGGTGGCACTCAACCCTTACAGTCAAAGAGCTGCTTTGTCACAAAGCAGGGCTGCACGTGCTCCAGAGACCATAACGATCCATTTGTGTGCCTGTGATTTGGTTTGATGTGGCCATGCCTTGCTGGAAAAAAGGCAGTACTGTCAGGGTGCTGCCCAGCTCACACTGAAGAGGGCAACTGCCTGTGTGAAGATGGTGAGAAACACTGAAGGGAACAGTGGGGCTGAACACTCCTGCTGCACAGTGCCTACACTGATTACAAATTCCAGTGCACTGTGCCCCCTCAGCAGCACAGGGATATTTATTTCCAAGCTACCATGGAGGCACATCCATTGCCTTGAAAGCTTTTGACACCCTTTTAGATGTGTACTGCTGAATGAAATAAATCAAAGCAAAGAAGGCAGCGAGGGAAAAATCCCTTGCTCCCTCTCACTTACCAGTATCAACCAAGAAAACGCCGTAGTTGTTATGCAGATCGGAGCTCTCTGGACAGTTCTCTATGCCAGCCTTGTAGACCTCCTCAGCTTCCTTAAGCCGTTCCTTAAACGAGAAGGAGATTCCTTAGCAATTGCTAAGGAGCACCATTTGCTGCACACTTGCATTCTGTGACAACTCCCTCACTGCACAGGGAGCTCAGGGCACCCCCACCCACACCACCTTCTAGGAGGCCACAGTTTTACCCCATGGCATGGATGTTATAGAGCTGCCAGCTGGTATCCCAGAACAATTCAGACAGCTTTCCCCCATGCCTTTCCAGAAGTAGCTACCTGTGAAACGCCTGGAAAACGTGGTGCCTTGTGCAATGCCAGTGAGCCCCTAGCTGGGCACACACCCAGCCAGGAAAAACACAGTAACAGGGATTGTGTGGGTTCTGCTGAGAAATAGCTGTCTTCTGGGAGCTGATATATTCTAATTTATTTGTTTAATGAGCATCTTGCTGGCTAACTTTTCCCCTCTGAAGCTGTGCTGTTCATTCCCTAAGCAGTGAGGAAAATACAAGGAATGAAAGCTTGCTGTGTGCAATGGCTAGGGAGCAAGTGCAGGGGGATAAAGGAAGCTGGAGAAAGATGGAGGGTGAAAGAGTGGGGAAAATCTGATAGATTTGGATTAAAACCAGGCATTGTCAATGTGTGAGGTGTAGTTCACTGGGATTGATGGGACATGCTGATTCCCCAGCTGCACTGAGCCCTCATTTTGCAGATTTCAAGGAGGTTTGTTGGTGATGAACATTTCTAGAAAACACAGACCTTTTCTTTGGGAACACCCTACCTATAGAAAGCATCCGACTGGCTGGGTTCTGTCTAGCCTGAGCTACGGGCAGCCCAGTCCTGAAACAGCGATCACGTTTCTCTTTTGGATCAAAGAGCAACTTGGAAAGGTTTCCACATCCCTCCAGTCAGACTGTGTGTGCCCAGTGCCTGCATGCTCACCAGCATGGCTTCCTTCCTTGCCCCCCACTCTCAGAGCTGGCCTGTCGGGTGTGTTTGTGGAAGGAGGCTGTGAACAGAGGAGAGAGGCACAGTGCAGAGGGGTGTCAGGCAAGCCTCCAACACCAAAGATGCTTTTCTCAATTCTTCCCCTTCCACTGAGCAGCACAGCCCTACAGTGACAAACTCCACAGCCTCTCAACCATGCTCCCAAGCAAAATCAGCCAACAGGCTCTTCACTGAGGAGGGCCTGGAGCTCCCAGGGCAGATCCATGCTCGGGAATAAATCCACACTGAAATAAGAGGTTGGTCCACTCTCAGCTACGGACTCTCCTCAAAGCCTGCAAATGGCAGAGCCCCCTGGGCTTGGCCTGGATTTAAAATCTGTACCTGACAGCAGCTTTTGCTCCACAGCTGCTTAATGTGAGGACTCTTTTCTCACTTCCTATTTCAGAGCTGGGGAGCTGGAATGAATTGCACTGAAAGAGTATGACTTGATCGCAGAATCACACGGTTTGCCACAGTTAAGTCCCTTCACATTTACATGATAAAGGTCAGCCAGCAAAAAAGATAAGTGTGCACAGAAACACATTTTTAAAAAGTGCTTAACTTTGGAAATTTTGGATAAATTGATGTGAATTTGACAACATTATCCTGCAGAGTCAGGAGAAGTGTAGAGATCATCAGAACTGACTAAAATGAAAAGCAATTTTTCGTGCATATTTTCCAAGATTTATGTATTATTTTCTTTTCCTCTGCTTTTAATTTTCAGCCAATGAATGCAGCTTTGTATGCACATATGTCAGCTTATTTTATTTACTGATCATAAACCCGATTTTTAAAGCAAGGAAGGGCTGTGTTAAACTGGATTATAGTGTTCAAAACATTTACCAATATTGAGCACTTTTAGCACTTTTATCGTGGTTGCATTGCTTTTTTGGCACCTAACATCCTGACCCTGCATGCCTCAGGCTCATTGCCCAATCTAACAAAGTGTTTGCATTAAGCACACTCAGAAAGTGGCAAGGGTGGAACCTGCTATTCCTGCCAGAGCTTTTCCTCCTCACAGCCTCTCCTTGTCTTAGCAAAAATATAGCTCTAAGTTCATCAAGGCTTGCTTCTCATTAACACTTAATAATGCCACTCCCAGATCTTCATGAAACATTCATCAACCTCACAAAACTCAGAAGACTGGCTTAAAAAATGCATGAGATTTTTATGATATTAAAAAAATTATGCATATGAGAATCTTTCAGTTGAACTCCAGGGTTTTCAGTCTGTTTTTCACAAGGCTTAGTTTTTCAGTTTGGTTATGACTGAGCAGGCTCTCCTCTGCAGCTAAGTGGGTTAAACAGTTTTGTTTTCTAAGAAACACACACAGAAAACCAGTTGAAACTAGGGCCTGAAAAGAGCCACCAAGTAGCACAAAATGATGGATGAAACTGAAGCTGGGAAGAAGGGAAACTGTGGGGAACCGGTGTTAGAATGTTGTGAAAACAGGCAGCAAAAATGTTTGATTTCTGTTACCAGCGATCATGGAAATCAAGGAAAGCTGCAGTACATTGCAACTGAGTTACAACTGCAAGCACAGAGAGCACTCAGAAGGGCAGGCATTTATAAAAGGCACAAACAAGCCAAACTGCTTGTTCTATATTGTATATTGTTCTATACAATGCAGCAGTGGTGTTTTCCATGTCAGCTCTGGCTCCAGAATCAGCTATCAAAGAGAGAAAAGGGCAATTACATCAAGTTACAGGTTAATTCCCTGGCACACCAGACATTCCTCTTAGCAGCGCTTTTAGAAGGGAAGGAACCATAAGGCCTATTTCAAATTCATCCCCTTTAACAGGGGGAGAACATGCTGTGCAGGACTGACCAAGGCACTTCTGGCACTATTTCACTGTGTCCACGTTCCCCTTTCAGCCTTAGAGCAAAGCTGGAGGAGCAGAAGCTGTCATGGGTACAGTCAGCCCATGCAAGTTATTTTAACGTGGCACTTGAGCCCCTTTCTATCCCATCCCAGTGAGAGGGACCCGATGGTCCCTTCCCCAAAGCTTCACAGTGATGCCATCCTGGCCTCACCGACACCCCTACAGCTGTGACACAGGCTCTGGGCCACAAAGAGACAATAAAACACTTTTTGTAGCTTTTAGCCATTTCCAACACTATTGCTCAGCCAAAGAGGAAACCCCAGAACTGAAAAAATGGGCTCCTGTCATCATCTTTTGGGCTGAAAATGCCAAAACTTCTGCCCTGGAGGGTGTGACTGTGCAGCTCCCAGCCATGGGCAGCAGCAGGTATTGCAGGACAGACCTTACTGTGGTCACCAGGATGGGTGTGTGAGGCAGGAGGTGCACAATCAAATCGTCATCTGCTGTGGTCAAACATTAGAAAGTGTTAAAAGTCTGCAGAAAAATTGCTGTTTTCTGAGAAAATTGTACTAACTATATTTTTTCCCTACCACTTACCCAAGTCAAAAGAGGATGAACAATCCATATGTAAGAGAGATGAATTATTGCTGGACTTACTGATGGCATTTGCTTTGGGCAGAAGGTCTTGGGACTCTATAATGGTTTTATTGCTCTGCTGACCTTGCAATTGATTGTTCTAATTAATAATTTCAATTAATATTAAAACCAGGTATTACTGCAGAGAAGTCATTTCCTGTACTTGCAGGAGACTGTTCATTGATGGGCTTATTCAAAGCAGAGTTCCCATTCAACAAGGCTCATCTTTAAATTCATACACTGTATTTCGAGATCCCTGCAGATAATATTGATAATATCTGAACTACTCTTAAAAGGGAAAATAAAATGGAACATCTTTCAGTAATTCTTATACATCATAGGGGAGTTTTGCAGGGTGCCTATGCCGTTAAAGAAGATTAAACAAGACCTCTGCCTATAGTTTTGCTGAAATTTATCCCCTTCCCTTACAGAAAGAAGATTTCACTAAGCAGAATAATGGGGGAACAGCAAAAGATACCATTTTGCTTTGTCTGTATTTATATTCAGCAACCTTTAAAGAAAGCTTCAGCACCCCATACTATGGAACAATTAGATCTGAAAACTGAAGGAGAAAAAAAATCAGTTTTCAGAAGGTTTGCAGAGTTGTGCTGGAGCTGGGCAGTTACAGGGACCTTATCATCCACCCCCACAGCCCCAGAGTGGGACCAGAGCACAAAGCCCAGCATCCCTCATCTGCTGCTGCAGGTGTGGAGGAAAGGAGGGCTTGGTGCTCTCAGCATGAGCACTCACACCTCATGGCTCCTCCTGAACTCAAGGATTTTGTGCCTCGAGTTCTCTTTTCCTCCGTGGGGATGATATTTCACCTCACAGGGATGTTGGAGAAATAAATTACCTAACTATAGAGAGTAGGGAGAGCCTGAGTAATGAGCGTGGGGAAGAGGCCTGAGAGGAAATGAGTAATCCTGCCTCCAGCACACAGCCTGGGCCACGCACAGTAAATAAGGCCTGGAGGCACATGAACAATGAGGTTAAATAAAATATTGAACAGCCACTCATTAAGAGCAATATAAAGCCAGGGAGCCTTCCCACTCCCTGCTCGTGGTCATCTACCACGGTAATCAGGGGCTGTATCCCTGTGCAAGAGGCAGAATCTGGGCTGCAGAGGCCACCTGGGTTCTGACAATCCCCAGCTTTGGGATGATTTATTATGCAATCTCAAGGTTATCTGTGTAGGCGTGTGGGTGTGAGGGGAAGCACTCGCCTCTCCTGCTGTCACAACATTCAAGGTGCAATGGATTAAGACTTCTCCACAGATGCAGGGAGCCACAGAGAGGGGATTTACTCACAACTTCAGCAGCGATTTAATTCAGAGCCACGCCATGTGGGTGTAATTACTCACGGTGAACGAGTGCCCTCCCATCCTGACAAAGCCATCTGCAGAGCAGCCTGAGAGCTCCGTGCACACAGCGTGGACCCACACCTGCCCCCACGTGTGAGCAAGGCAGGGCTGGGAGGTGCAGAAGGTGCTATAGCAGCATCAGCAGAGCACGCACAGCAGAGGACCCGGGCCAGCCCCGTTACCTGCTCAGCCAACAGCGAGGCCAGGCTTGAGTAAGCATCTGCAAACTCTGGGCCGTACTTAATGGAGTCCTGCAGCAAGATTACAGCTTCCTCCTTCTTCCCTTGGGACCTGCAGGGAGGAGGAAGAAAAAGCAGAAAGAAATATTCCTGTAAGTACATATTTAGGTTATCCCACTGATTAACTGCTTTAAAGAGATGTGGAAGTCCCCGGCTTGACCTTTTCAACAAAGACTAAATGATTCATTCAAGCCTCCTCTCCACAGTGTGAGCACCCAGCATCTCCTCAGCCCATGGCTGTCTCCAGCAGCTAGGAGGAGGATAGAGGCTTTAATGAATCAGTGCAGGCAGATATCTGAAGGGAGGGTGCCAGGAGGATGGAGGCACTGTGATCTTGGGAACAGGACATTCAGTAGGCTGGAGACACTGTAACACTTCATTTCCTTTACTAAAACCTTGAGGAGTCTCTGCATGTTCCTAGACAAGAGCTCTTACAGATCTACTTGCAACTCCATTATTTTGAAATTGAAATATCTCCAAGTTAAATCTGCTTGGGACCTCTAGGTAATTCGTTATCAAGTGGATCATTAGGCTGGAGGAGTTCTGTTCTTCGGACCCTAAGGATTATGAACAGAGCTAGCTGAGAGGTGGCTATGCTGATGAGCTAGGTTTTATTCCTAACAATGCTCTGCATTTATTGCTATGGAAAATGGAAAAGGTTTGCCTAACAAGAAGTCTTGGGATGTTTATTTATTTGAGGTACAATTTCTCCAGTATCACTCTGTATTTCTCTCCTTTGAAAAATGAGAAGGTTTCCTGAACAAACATCTAAGGATGTTTAGCTGGGCTGAACCAACATTTTCCTTGTGCTGGGTGTATAAAGAATACGAATAGCAGGGCTTAGAAAAAGAAACAAAGGGCTCTGGGGAAACAGAAAATACGTGAACACCTTGCTGCTTTGGCCTTAAATTTCATCTGAGTGGCATGGTCAAGTAACCAGATCTTGTTTATAAGGTGCAAATTTCAGCTGATAATATATGTGGCTTTGCAGATTTTTTCCCTTTCTAGCTGTGTAACTGGAAGAATATTTTGCCTGTGCATTAAGCTAAGTAAAACCAGTTGTGCTAGACTTTTTCTTCTTCCAGTGGTGTTCCATATAAATTACACGAATGAAGCAAAAACAAATAAAGAACCACTTTTCTCCTACGCTAATTAAAGTCTAGCTAGCTTGTCAATTTATCAAACTTTGGGATCCCTTGGCTGGAGTTTCATAACACATTTTTATAAATCAAAACCAGATGACTGCTTTATAAAGGTACTGATGTTTGGCAAAAAATGTAGGAAATGCCCTCTACAGAAATAAAAGGATTAAGTGATCCACTCAGCAGCAGTAAAAGTTCCCATTAACCACAAGCATTCACTCTGAACGTGGGGCAGCCCTCTTAATCACTCTTTTATTCCAAAATGGCCTCCTTTTTTCTCCATTTGATTGAAGAACAATGTTTGTCTCCTGAAAGTGGGGGTAAAGAGGGAAAGATTATGGCATCTTTTTATGTGACAGACTGAATAACATTAAAAAAAGCAGATGCAGTAGTTTCTCAGAGGCCTTAGGCCTGCAAGATACCAAGTGCTCTGGCCGAGTACACTTAAATGTGTACTTAACTTTTATGTATGCAAGTTGAAAATTAATTACTGGTTGAAGTGCTTTCCTGGCTAAAGGCCAACACTTTGCAGGATCAAGGCCGTCTGTTACATAAATCTCCTACAATTTGGGAGAGCACAAAGCATTGAAAGAACAGTCCAATACACTAATTTACCATAAACTGGGATCTGCAGCAGGAATACTTAGGTAATGTGTATCTTCACTGTGACAGAGAGAAGAACAAATTCCACTGACACGAGCAATCTGTGACCACTTACTCCAGGTTTTACCCTAATTACCCTGTTTCATAATGGCCTCTCTTGACTCCCTCTCCCACCTGAGCTCATAGCCTTGCCTCTACAATCAGCATGCTCAAGATGAAAGCAAGGAACAGCTCTTTCCACCAGGAGCATCTCTTACATATTGTTTCAAGTGCCCCATAGTTGGAGAAGCACCAGGTTAAACCACCCTGCCAAAGTCTGGTGATGCACAGGGCTCTTTGCAGTGGAGCCAATTTCACGTGCAACAGAGAGCAACCTAGGAATTAGTGCTCTAAAGGACTTTGTGCATTTCAGATTTTATTTGGTGAAGTTATTTAGACTGTATTAAAGCCAGAAACACAGAACTCAACAAAGGCTCCACAACTGTTCTGAACAGATTTTTACGAGGACACAGAGAAGCCAGAGCCCAACTCTCCTCAGAGGTGCACAGTGACAGGACAAGAGGCAACAGATGCCATAGTAGGAATGTGGGACATCCTGATCAGATATAAGGAAAAATAGTTTTCACCACAAGGGTGGTCAAACACTGGAACAGGATGCATGGAGAGATCATGGCATCTCTGTCCTTGGAGGCATCCAAGATTCAGCAATCTGATCCAGTCAGACTTGCTCTGAGCAGCTGGCTTGATCTCCAGATGATCTCCAAGAGACCCTAAGTTACAATAGTAACCTAAGTTATCTTTTCAATCTACTGCAAAAATTAGACTGCCAGAGTTTGTGGGTGTTTCTAACCCCAGTCTCCAATGGGTATGGGATACTGAGGGTATTACCTACAGCACTCTCACTTCATGAGACACAGAGTATTCTGCAGAGACCATTCAGGAAGCCAGATGCAATAGTGCTGAACATCACCACTGAGTCTGCTTCTGAATGAAAGGAAGGAACGTTTCATCAGCTAAAAGGTCTCAAATCTCCATACATGGTATTTCTATCTGATGTTTTGCAGCATCTCCAGGCAGTTCCACAAGCCTGCGTCAGCACACTCACATACATCCAGAAGCCTTGATCAGAGAGGGCAGACAGTCCTTCCTCTTCTGAATAGATGGGTTTGCTAAACTGGGACTGAATCACAACAACAACAAATGCTCGGGATACGTTGTATGTTACTCTGCATCTAGAAGAGAATCAGTCTTTTGAGTAAACTCAAGATTCAGTGGAGACAGTTTCTAGGCATTTCACTTTGCCCTTGGAAATGAAGCCACAACACTCAAAGCACATGAGAGTTCTGAGGTTTTTTTTCATAAGGAGCAGTGTACTGAATATGGCAGTGCTTTAGGTGTGGATTGATACAATACCACAAATAAGAAGTTATAATCCATTCTTCCTGCAATAGAAAACTGAGTTTGATATTTATTTCAAACGTCCATAATATTTTATTTCTTGTCTCTTTACAGAACAACCCACAGGCTATAAATTTCTGAATGATATTTATCTGTATCTCAGCAAACCTGAATTTATACAGAGCAGACAAATACTCAAAACACGAGAAAGCAGCATCAGGCTGCTCTGTGTCACTGATCACAGACCATGAAAGCAGAGAGATTTCTTACTTCAGGTAGGCCATCTTCTGGGTCTATTTTAAGTCAGAAATCTGTTGGCATTGTTTAATTATCTACTCTCCAATATTTATATTAGGCATGAAAATGATGACATACAACTTTATTTTAGGATATGTAAACAAAACCAGAGGCTTATGCAGCCATTACCCTGCAATACTTCCTGAGAACATTTATCTTCTGGCACGTAGCTGTCTTCTTTATGTGCAAACAGAAGATGGAAACACCGTTTTTCATCTACGACTTCCACAGAAAACAACTTAAGAATTCCAGCCTGTGTCCTCAAAACAGTTTTTTATTCAAGTTTAAATCACATGCAATGGACACTTAAATAACTTGTTTGCATGGAATAATGAAAGGCACATTTCCACATGGGAATGGCAAACCCATCCGATCAAAATCCTGGACTTCCCTCTTCTCAGTAATCCCAAGGAGATGAAATCTAACATCCACCATGAGATCTGCACACCATGAGCAGGGATGGCTACAAGGAACTCAGCAGAATTCAGCTGGGAATTCCCCATGCCAGACAATAAGACAATTTCATTACATGTCCCAGTACAAGCAGTGCTGTTACTGGACATGCCTGAGGTGTTGCAGATCTGTCTCTTCCTGATCTGCACCATGCTCTGAAGCCTTTGCAAAGAGGACAGAAAATGCTTTTATTGCTTGACCATTTATCTTCTCTCTGACATATGTTTAAAAATCAAAACACTCTTCATAATGTCTCATAACACAGCCAGAAAGTATTATCTGCCTGTAATGTTCTGCAGATTTCCATTTTATTTCATTTATTACCCATATTATACTAGCATTTAGTGTCTGCAGAATACTGGCTGCCATCTATATACACATTTATATATCTATATGAAAGGATAATTTGGAGACACAGGTAGAAAATATAAATAAAGACATTATTTATACTTTGCTAAGCTGCTGGATCATCCAGGAAAGGAGCTGGCCAAAGGATTTGGGATACCATTTTAGGGGAGGCATTGATATAGGATCTGCCCACGCAGCATCTGCTCTATGTATGTGCTAATTCCTCCACTGTGAACTCCACCTATTTCTCAGCAGGTTTTTTAAAGCTGAACAGGGAGATGAACAGCTGAACAGCTTCCAATACATTTGGATAACAGTATTGCTGTGTCCAGATGTGCTACACTGTTTTGGAAGCCCAGAGGAAGTTTAGAAAATGGGAGCAAATGGATGTGGGAAAAGGGCAGGTGGATCTCGAGTGCTTTCTTTTGACAAGTTTTAGCACAGGCACCTCACACATTTAACATACTGCAAAATGTGGCACCACAGAAGGATGCAGAGCCACTTACAGTCCAACAGGACACACAATGTCTTAAGTATCACATTGTGAAAAACATGACATATTGCACGGAAAACAAACAGCAGCTCTAAGAAATTTTCCCCACATGTCTCCTTTGTGCTTTTCCCGTGCAACAAATCCAGTTTTTATCCATCTGCTGGGTCGTAAGAGCCCACTGACAGGCCAGATTTAAGCAAAATCAACATGGGATGTCCTGGTGCTCCTTCTGACTTAGATCCTTTTGTATTCATATTTTGTATTAAAAAAAGAAAAAACAAAATGTAGCAGAGAATAATAACTAAGGAGTACATTATGGATTTAAAAGACAATATGTATTTTTAAACACCATTGCCACCTAAAAGTAATTTCAATCAACCAAATTTGATGACTAATACAAAGATCTTTCATTTCTTTTGTGATAAGACTGTACCATTTTCCTTCCTTGTGAGTATATCCAGTAAAGCACTTACCTACTTTCTATTTAAGATTACTCATTTCCCATAATGTAACCTCAAACCACCAGGTTTACTTGTAATATTATTCTGATAATTTTTCTGCTACTGAACAGACCAGGTGGAACTCTAGCAGCCCACTTAATATCCTTCATACAAATCCACACTCAAAGTCACATTTCAGGGCCAGAAAGATCAAGTTTTAATGACAAGTGCCACTTTAAAACCACTCTCACACTAAGCCTGTCATGGTTTAACCAGCACAAAGCCCAGTCTGCTCTAAAAGATTTACCAAGACCTATTATCAGCAAAAAAAGGACAGTTCCTATCAGCAAAAATGTACTTTCACTGCTGTAGTTTATGCAGTTCTGTCAGCAAATACCACAATATCCTCACAAAAACAAGGACCTTTCTGTTGGTGCTAAATTGAGATATTTTATTTTTTTAATTGAACCCTTTGCAGATCTTATCATCCTGGCTTCTTGTACAGATCTAAGTTTAGATGTGGTTAGTTAAATTAATTTGCATGATTATGATTGTCTGCTATTCTCCTTGCTAAAGGCTGACACTCTAAATAACAAGTGAAATAATGAGCTCATCAACTTGTTTTTAACCGTACAGGGATGTGAACCAGCCTTCCCCTCAAATCCAGAACTACCTGCTCTGCAAGGGAATGAACCCTCTGCTGCTCTGAGCATCTCAGCACAAGGTGCTTATGCCTGAACTACACAACAACTTTTCATACAGCTAATGAGGAGAAGTGGGAACTTGCAGAGAGAGATTTTTTTGATTAGCTTGGCATCTGATGCCTGCCTTTGAACAATACACCTTCCTCCCCTGGAAAAGTTTACACATCTCCACCAAGATGGGGATCTCAGGTGACTAGCTGGGTTTAGGCAATTCATTTCTCATGCCTGTTTTGCAACAAGTGAATTTCCTACAACTGAAACACACTTGCAAACAGCACCTGGAGTGACGTGGCAGACAACACAAGGGTATCCAAACTAAGCCTCACCTTTGTGCCAGCACTTACCGATGGCACTAAGAAATAACACCACTTCTTCACCAGCTGGCAGAAAAACAACCTACTTTGGTGATGTGTGTAGAGGCAATGTGAATTTTCTTGGTGCCAGACCTGCACTGAACTTACTTGAGCAGGTTGCCGAGGTTGAAGAGAGCTCTGTTGTGCTGAGGGTTGAGCTGAAGGGCCCGTCTGTAGTAGTCCTTTGCCTCCACCACGTCTTTGGTCAACGTCCCCAAGTTGTTGAGAGCACTTGCGTGACGAGGGTACAGCCTGGGAAAAACAAAACACCAAGCTACAGGTGCTCATTAATTGACAAATAAAGCTTTATTGGCACTCAATAAAGGGATGAATGTCAGCTAAGAAACCCTGTTTTCCCTTCCTTTGCCGCAGGTCAGATGCAATCCTGAGGACCCTTTTCAACTCCCAAACAGATTGCAAATCAGATCTTCTCCTATGGTTCCTATATATCTCTAGGGCAAAATGGAACACTGAACAGCTCTGAAAACCCATCTTACCCTTCAAGCAAAAAACATAGTGACTAAAGCAGCCTGAATGCTTTTATTCTAAATGCTTCTACAACAAGCAAGAACTGCCTTGTCAAAAAATGTTTCCAATGGAAATATGTTTTTATATATACAGAATCCAACACAACACCATTTAAAATTATTTGTTGGGGTTTTTAAATCTTTTTTTTTCATAATAAAAATGATAACAAAGTGCAAAAGGAAACCTGAAATCAGCTGTAGAACAATGCTTTCAGGACCAAGCAAAATGATAAAAGAATCTGGAACCAGACTGCTTAAAAGTATGAATTCTCTAAGCTTCTTGTAGCATTTGATTCAGTACAGTTCTCCTTTTATCTGACCTGTTGATCTTTACATCTGCCTGTTTCAGTTACCAGATTACATATTCAGCCCAATGCATCTCTGTTAAAATTCTCCATGAATTACGCAGCAGGTCACGGTCCATTCAGCAGTTTAAATTCTCAAAGTTGTGCTCCTACATTAATATTTTACTTTGTAGGACCTTCACCAGAAAACTCCAGAGGTGGAAGCGATCCAGGGCAAGATTCAAGTATCCAGGACCCTTTGTGTGGTAAGTAGGTGAAAACTGAGGGGCATTATCATAGAGGAAATAAACTTCTGGCAGACACCCACAGAGGTCCCTGGAGACCAGCTGTGTGAGAAGGTCTGATGCTCTGAGGACAAGTCATCTGACAGTTCTTTGCCTTAGGTCCCTGATCATGGGAAAGTGATGTGGATAATGACATTAAAAGTAGTTGGCTATGAAAGCACAGGGCACAGCATGAGAAGGGGCATTGAAAGGAAGAAGGGATGAAGACGCTATAGTATAGCCTGACTAAAGTTTGCAACTGTTTTTAATCCAAGACTTTCCATGGTGGGTTTTTTTTTTCTTTGCCTGGAGTTTTTCACTATGTCAGTTCAGCCCTGGGATTTTCTGTGCTTAAGTACCATGAATAATTTAGCGTTTTATACACTGCTGCCACATTTGTATCAGTCACATTTTCACTCCACAGCTCATAAATGATTCTGGCACCCTCTTATTTGAGGGTGAAACTGGAAACATTCAAGGGAACTCTGGGAGAAATGGGCGTGCACCACTAACAAAACCAGGATGTTTCCTACCATTAAGTAAGAGAAAAGCCCAAAGTCCTTTTTCTACCTAGCAAACAGGACTGCAAAGCCACATATTTGAGGAGAAATTGTTCAGGGATGCAGCCACGTGTGTTTTTTAAAAAGTGGCCTGTTATAATAACGAAAGATAAATGTAGTGACCACCATTCATAGTAAATGAAGACCACAGAGTGCCAACATCCCTCCCACACAGATGAGCATCCCATCTCTCAGAGGTCACCACTTCTCCTGCAAGCCCTCAGGTGCACTGCCTGGTGTCCACACTCACCCTCACCACCTTCATTTGCTGCTCAAGTGACTTGTGAAGAGACCCCTACCTGTACTTGTCACAAAGTAGCAAAGAGTAGGAAATATGTGGTGAGAACTGCAGTTGACATAGAAGTAGCACCACTTTCCATTGCTGAAGCTCTCCAGTGAGCATGATGCATTTTGGGATGTGAGAGGCTTCCTGTGCTTGGAGAAGCACCAGCAAAAGACAAGATGATGATGAGGGTGTAGTGTGGAGTCTTGACCTTGGCCCTCAAATCCATCTGTCATCTAGTCTAAGTCTCTCCAGGCTGGGAGAAATGTGTTCCTGAGCAACAGCAGGGGAAGAAAGAAAAGGGCCAGTCTTGCTTGCTCATCAGCACTTGGAATGCAGCTCTCTGTGATACCTTGAGCAAACTCTTGAGCAAAGAACGTCTTAGGGCAAATGACCAAGGGCTCAGCCTTGCTTCCCATTTCCTCCACGGGATTTTGACATTGCTTTGGACCAAGAAAAAGCTCTAGGAGTTGCATTTTTGAGCCTTTTTTTACCAGAAGGCTGTGATAAAAGTGTGCACTACTTCTGTCAGTTCTCACATATAAAACAGCTCAAATATTTGACACGAAGTCACTTGAGTTATGAGTGGGCAAAAGGATTTCAGACAATTCTTGGGAAACTCAGAAACAGATTAACATTTCCCTGCCCTAAACCTGACAGTTTTTCTCTCAAACTTTCAGAAATTAATTCTGTTCTTGGCCTTTAGTGCTCCTATGGCATTTTAGGCCCGGGAGATTTGCTTGCACCAATTTGGAGTGGAATGAAAACTCAAGATTAAAAAAGGGAACTGATTTCACCTTTAAAGTGCACAGTTCTGACCAGCAGCTCCATAAATACACTTCCAAGCTTTGTGCTAAAACCTCTCAACAGCAAACCACAGCAAGTCTCCCTTATATGCTGGGTTGTGTTTCTTGTGTTTTACATTTATTCATTACATCTCGTTGCCCTTTCCAAGAAATGTAAGTGAAAACCCAGAACCTCAGCAAGCCCAAATTGTCTGCTTAAACCCGCTTAGCATCTGGCCTGAAGAACTTATGACATCTGCAATTTTACATATCTGAACAAAAGTTAAGAGAAATTCTGACCACAGTGACATAAGGCAGTGGCATTGGGCTTTGCCACTAGGGTTCAGCTCTTTTATTTCTCTCCAAATATTTTATTTGGAATATTGCTTTATTATGGTGGTAGAGCAAGCTGCCCCTCAACTGAGTTCAGGAGAACAAGCAAGCCTAATAGAGCATCATCTCTGGTAAAGTAACCAGAGTCAGAGTCTGAGCCTATGGCCATCCATGCTGTTACAGAATTATTGAATCATAGAATGTTTTGGGGTGTAAAGGACCTTAAAGACCATATGTTCCAATGCCCATCCACTATGGGTAGGGACACCTCCCACTAGACCAGGTCATTCAAAGCCCCATCCAACCTGGCCTTGGGCACTTCCAGGAATGGGACATCCACAGCTTCTATGAACAATGTGTTCCAGTGCTCCAGCATTCTCACAGTAAAGAATTTCTTCCTAATATCCCATCCAAACTTGCCCTCTTTCAGTTTATGCTGCTTTCAAACCACCCTCAAATACCCCCCAGCAGTGGTCCAGGCCTGAGCCCAGATCAGAGTTTGGTCCCAAAAGCCAACTTGGACTTGGCCACCATCTCTGAGAGATACAAACATTTACTGAATACTTCCATGTCAATTTATGCCAGTTGACCTCCAGGCTAGAGAATGTGGAGCAGTTTTTTTATTTATTAATATGGATGTTGAATAAAGGACTAGCAGCTCTATTTAAACTACCCTCTGTTCAGGCACACCCACTGCTGTTAATAACAGCTCCCTGGGAATAAAAATAGCACAACAAAGTTTTGTGGCTGGATTTACACAGGAGCATAAAACTTGACCATGAGTTACCAACTGAACCAACATTTACTCAAGAGCTTGATTTTGTTGTAGGTAATTTGTTGTAATGGAGGGAGACACCCACACTTTTCCCATTTTGAAGTTATCAGGAGGTTTGTGCTATTTATCAAGACTTCTGGAATTGGTGTCAATGAATCCTGATATTCAGCATTAGCTTATTTTGATCATAAGCTCTCTAATGCAAACATTGTCTCTTCCCCATTCTTCATTAATATGAAGAATGTATTTATTCTAGAATAAGAAGGGTTAGAAACACATTACCAGGACAAGGAGGTCTCCAATTAACCTGGAATCTCTTCATGCCACAGTAAATATACTCAGAATCCAGAGTTTGTTTTATAAACCATCACTCTGTGGACACTGAGATGCAGGAGATCAACTGTTAGAACATCTCTAGCTTGTTTTGCAACTTCTCCTAAGAAACAAAGCTTTCTCTGTAGACATATATAGAGCTATGTTTTCCTTGCCACCACCACTGATAATGGTAACAGTCTGCAGGCAATACCCTTCTTGCTATGCATCTGATTAGGCAGAAATTCCTCTAGGCTTCACCTAATCAAATGCAAGTGCTGCATTATTTATGAAACAAAGCTGAATTTCATTAAACTTATTCTACAAGTAGCAGTTCATGTAAAAAATCAGTTTATCCTTTCCTTTAGAAATCAGAATAATTTTCTTTAAACTCTACATTCAAGGATAATTATAATAGAAGTCTTGGAATAGCAAAATTATGGGAAAGCAACCCATAAAAGTATGTTTTAAAGCAGACTGAGATTTCATTTCTAAAGAGAAGACAAGTGGGATGTTGCCTTGTTGCAGAATGAATAATTCAAATGGTTCCTCCAATGCTGTATCTGCAACTGTCAGAATAAATTTCAGCAGCCTTCCCTTTAACTATTACAGGTATAGGCTGCACAAGAACTCCTGTTAGTAATTATCCCCACTTCTTTTAGGTTAGCAAAATTCCCTCTAATACCACTGAACAAAGCCCTTTTGACTTGCACAGTCAAGAGATTTCCAGTTTCCCAAGAGGACACCAGGTATAAAACACATACAGTCATCAAAACGCTGACGACCCTTTATTCTGCTTTTTCATTTAATGGCACTATTATCTGAAATGTTAGGGTTTAAAAAAAATTAAATTTCAAGGGCTTTGTTTAGCTCCATATCTGAATTACAAGACAATTACAGAAAGAAGAGAAAGGGAGGAAATTTGTTGTCATGACTGCAACCTACGATCCACCAAGAATTTTAATTCTTTTAATTCAGATTGACAGAGACCACTTAAACAACTGGCAAGCTCTGCTCACAGTCCTGCCTTTAAACAGCCCCTGGTCTGGTGCCAGGGGTATTCAGGGGGAGGAAGGCATTAGTGTGACAACTACCCTCTTGCTCTTAAGAGCATTACGTGGGTTTTGCACGGGCATTGCTGTGTGGGTAGCAAGCAGCAGGGGATGGGGCCAGACTAACATGCAATTAGCCTGGAAAACTACCATGGACAGCACGGAAAAGGCTGTAATGTCATCTTTCAGGGGTCTGGGCAGCCCCTCACAGCCACTGCGTGATAGAAGAGGTTACTGAAAGCAGCCTAGAGACACTTCTCAGAGCTGGGACAGTCCTGAGATGTCACATAAGGATGACTCTTCCTGATGCTCCAGCCCAGTGACCAGCCCTTCACCACTCTCCAAGGGCTGGCAAAAAGCCTGTTGCAAGCACATTCCCAGTGACTTACACCATGAGTTTTTATAACCATTATAAAACCTGTAAGCAACCCTGGTCATCATTAACCCAACAGCCATGACATGGCAGCAGCAGAAGGAAAAATCTGCCTGCATCACCTTCCATAATATTCAAAGGGGTTCCAAGCATATTAATTTCTTCTATAAATTAAAATGATAAATGAAAACTAAAAAAATAAATTATTCAGCTGGGGAGATCTAGTGTGCCCTTTTTTTTGTTAAGTCATCTTTTGATTAAACAATGCATTTAAACTCAGCACTCACGGGGACCCCACCATCTTTGAGGCAGCTGTGACAAATCACCCCCCTGGGCTGCCCTGATAAAACAGGCTGTGTCACCTCTCTGTGGCGAGAGGAGAGCCTGAAGAGCCCAGGGTCACATCTCTCACCACTCCACCTCCATACAACAGGACACTTCCCTGACAGCCACTCTTGGCTCTCCTGGTGCCTGTCCGACCCTACCCCAAAGCTCAGCATCCGTGGGGCTCCCTGCAGCCACATTAGGCACAGGCACTCAGGCCTTAATTACCCAGGCCCAATTACTTGCTGGCAGCATGGCAACTTGCTTTTAAGGCATGTTTTACCCCATTCCAACATATACTGTAATTATTGGCATTGTTTTGCCAACTAAAGTAAGAATGTTATATGAATAATGTTTCCATCTGTGCCAAGTTTTAATACTGCCCATTTTCTATTTACTCCAGTATACCATTTCAAGCCAATTTTCCAATTTTAATATTACATCACACTAATTTTCATGTATTTATGTAAGTTCTCAATAAAGCTCTATGTCAGGTCGAATTAAAGCGTGATTTGATTGAATTCTGAGACCAGTCATCCTCTGGGGAACAATCTTGCACTGGCAACAACTCAGGTCATGGCCTCCTGACAGTATGGGCACCTTGTTCCAAGGGCTGCACTTGATGATATGGAGATGTGTAGGTCATGGAGGCAGATCCTATGTCTTCCTCAAAAAGGTTTTCAACTTGCAACATTTGAATTTCTTTCATAGAAGGAGAGGTGATCCTGCAATATCAAGCAGCAGCTGGTTTTCTCTTGAAGAGTTCTAGTAGTTGCATCAATATTTCCTCAAAGGTAACACCCTTCAGCTTGGCAGAAGGCTGTGGCAGGCTGGGATTTTTGTATTTAAAAAAGCACCTAGAAATCCTGTTGAAAGTCAGGCAAGTGAGAGATCTAATGCTTTTAGGTTCCTTTGAAAGCCTCAGGCATAATCTTCTTCAGTGAAAGCGTGACAAAGCAGTGAGACTCCTGGCTGTACACAGCACAGCCTGGAGCTGGGTATTACATCACACCTTTTTCCATGCACTCACCTGCCAGGGGGTCCTGACACAATGCCAGGAACAAGACAGGGAGTGATCCCATCCCAGACTGGTGCTGGGGGCTCCAAGAGCACCCCTGAGCAGCGCTGTGGGTCCCATGAGGATCCTCACTGCTGTTACATGGGCCAGCTCAGCTCCTGAGGGAGGTCCTGCTCATGAAGTCAGCGCGGGGTCATGCCCGACCAGCAGTGTCTACAGCAGGATCTTCATCTAACCTGGGATCTCCAGAGGCCCACTGGGTATAAATAGGAAGTGCTGAGTCACAGCCAGGGATCAGTGGAAGGAAGGAAGGAAGCTGCTGGCTTTATGGCTTCTCTCCCTGCCCATCAGCCCAGCAGGCAGGAACTGCAGCCTGCGGGCGCCTGCTGTCGCTGTCACACCGCGGGCAGGTAGAGAACCCACACAGAGTCCAGGGTCAGCTATCAATGGCAGCAGGAGCTGGTTTAATGGTTTTTTCCTGAGGCTTTTATATGTTAGCTCACAAAAAGTGTGTTAAATGGCATAAGATAATTGGTCCTCTGGCCATCCATCCCTCGAGGGGATTGGCCAAATTCTAAGACATCCATTCCCAAATATTTTGCTAGTTAGAGCCATAACAATCCAGCAAAACAATCTGCAGGTGTAAATGTTTACAAAAATGATAAGTTTGTTTTAGACAGCTTGCATGGGAAAGACAGAGCTCTCACAAAATGCTAGAGAGATGAAGAAATTCACTGCTGAAGCTTTTTCAGCATCCACACCCTGCCACCAGCAAATCCTCTCAGGAGGGTGAGCTCCAAGCCCGAAGGGCAGAGCACTCTGATATTGAAGGAAACCTCTCCAGGATAAAAATAAAATTTAAAAAAAATAGAGAATCTCAATAGATTTAATTGGTAAATTGACAAAAACCTTGTGAATTCTTTGAGCTTGACATCCATTAAGGAAAAATACCCCCAATCCACAGCAATATCCAAAAGCATGCCCTTCAAATAACCAACCTGTAGCACACTAAACAATATTAAAATTTATAAATTTTCATTAGATTTTCAAACTTGGGCAGGGGTAGAAGCCTGAGAGTTAGAGCTGAGTCAAACAAAGTTTAAGTCAAACAATATCACAGCTAAATATAAATAAATAAAATCTTTTCTGCTAAACTCACATGTTCCCTGAAGTGTCAAGGCTACATGAGGTTATCAAAGAGGGCTGTCTGCTTATTCTCTCACATAAAGAATTCATGCAGGATCCACATAAGTCCTGAAAATCCCAGAAACCTCAACAATCCCAAAGCCCAACAGAGGACTAATAATTCACAACATGCCTGACTTACAGACAGTGTGAACAACGCAGGCACCTCCACAGAGCCCACAGAATCTTGAGGGACCCCACAGCAAACAAGAGACCATCAGGTGAGCCCTTCAATCCAACGTGACATGAAGGGATAAAAGAACAACATACTCTCACCGCAGCAGATGGGGGTGAAATCACTCCTGTCATCTCTGGAGGCTCACAGGTGCCAGGGGAAGCTGTACAGCCCCACACTGCACAGTTTTCATAAAAACAAGGACAGCAGGCTAAGAAAAAAGCAGTGGCTGTGGGAATGAGTAACTAATCCTTGCGTTTGAGGTTATCATTAGCCAAAAGTGAAAGGTAGACTTGAACACGTGCAAAATACAGCCGTAAGCTTCTCTCTGCATAACCCACATAAAAATAAAAACAGATGCCTTGTCCCAATCAGAAAACAGCTTTTCATCAGGAGAGCATTTTTTCTTCCCTAAATTTTTTTGTCAGTCCCCCAGTACATAAGTAGGCAGAGCTCTGATGCAGTATCTGAGGAAGGCTACGGAGTTGTCATCCTCAGAACTGATGGGGGCTTTTCCCTAAGAAGATGTATTTGAAAAGCCAGCAAGTCCCTGAAGGGCAGCATAGAAGGACCTGCACCCACAACAGGCACCAAGGTCTAGGAAGGGACCCCACCTGTAACCACCAGTGCCCAGGGCTGAAACATCCATCTGTCCATCCCAGCAGGCACACCCAGCTTCTACAGCTCTAAATACACAACGTCTCTGCACACTCTCTCATACTGTCTCTGCAGCAGGGCTCATGGTTGCACTTATACCAGTTCAGTTTTTAAGAAAATAAAAGCCTGTTCCTTGATTGTTTGTTATTTTAACGCTAAAAAGCAGAAAAACTGAGCAGAGGGGGAGCAGCCCTCAAAACAGGCAGGGATTAGTGCTTTATAGAGAACAGGTTCAAAAATAAATCACACTGGCTGAAGTAATTTGGCCACCATCCCATTCAACCTGTTGTAAAGGCCATTAAGTCTCTGATTTCAATTATCATGCAGCCCCTTTCAGCCATCAATTACCATTAAAATACTCAGCAATTCCACCCAGCTTCAGGACAGCCACCACATACCTACACAATACTCCTTAAGCCTACTGTCAAAGCTCACATCACAACACCACACAAAGTTACTCCCAACCGCTTGGGCAGGATCCACCTCCAGCCTGTAACATCCACTAACACAGAATATTACATGAAACCTCTGTGGAGGTGTTTCAGGCTTGCTCCAAGGGCCTGACCTAAGTAATATCAGAATGTCAGAAGGGCACTCACGGCTTCGGGAGCAAATGCAGCCACAGCAAAGCAGCACAGCACGTTTTTTACCCACCGTAAAAACAGGCTAACAAATGGTGCTGGTATTTTAATTCTTCCCAGAAATAAATCACAGATGGTATCCAAGGCCACCTGCAGTCCACGCTGAGAGGCATTTTCAAGGCAAATACACTGACACACACACATAAAAGGGCTATAAGAACACAATTTTTTTTACTGCACGGAGAGTGCAATTTAACTGAATTTAAACAACCCCAGATCCCGTTGATTTAAGATATATAAAAACCCAGCAGGAAGGTATGTGGGAAAGCTTAGGAAGAAACCTGAGTCTCCCTTATAGCATTAGGGCTTTATTTTTAAAGTGTAGTGACTTGAAAGAACAGCCTTGCTTTTTTGCTTTTCTACCCATTTTAGTGATGCTATGAACCAATTTTGTTCCCTCAAATGAGGGATACAGACAAGCTACTTACACTGTTTTCCCTTCTCCATCTAGCCCATGTTTGAGTACTAAGGATACATAACCATGATTTCATGACCCTTACTGATGCCACAAACCATTCCCAGTTTCCATGCTGTAAGCAATGCCCTGAGATGTATTATTTGCAAGCTCTGCAAGAGCCAGACCACACAAGTTGCAGCACCAAGTGTTTTCATACTGGTTTCTCTGCCTCCTGGCCCACTCTCTCCTCTCTCTGACGGCTGAACAGCAGAACAGCTCCCCAAACTGCAAAGAAAGGCAGCCCAAGAGTTCCTACTTGCTGTCCAGAGGCTCCCTCCTCCAGAAGATGCCACAGGGGGGAATGAAGGTTTCTGCATGGCAGGCTGGTCCCCTTCCCACTCTGTTTGGTCAGCAGCATTTGGCAGGGAAAGTCTAAGGGGAGTTTGTGGCTAGGAACCAGCTGATGGACGTGTACACACATGGAAGTAACACTGCAGAAGAGTGTGCAATCTCAAGTGCACACACCAGAGCATTTATGTACATCACATGAGGCAGGACTCTGTGCCATCAGGCATGTTTTAACATCTGAGAGGCAAACATGAATTTTTAGATGATGACCTTCTTCCAGACACAGAAATGTAGCTTGGATAGCACAGAACTATTATTAGTTGTGTGTTTATCCACCCAACTCCAGCAAGAAACTCAGCAACCTCCTTCAGCCCCCCCCCACTGATGCTCACATTGATCTGCCCTCCACAGGAAGCACTGCCCTGGCAACAAACACGGAGAGAAATGGTAAGACAGAACTGCTTTGGGAATTAAAGTGTTGAATGAGTGCAATTGTAAGAGGGAAGGTGAATTATTTTTCTTCCCTCCATTGTTAAAAGGAGATTGATTTAATTGATAACAAATGTTCACCGAATGGGTTTTAAGGCTCTGCTGTTTTTCTCTCTTGGCACGTCAGCCCATGTGCACTCCCAAGGAGTAATAAAACATTCTCAACAGTAACATCAAGCACACACAAGGCTGGGGAGAAGCAGGACGAAAGCTCGGTAACTATCAACAACAGCAAAAACATCTTCATTAGCACATTAGAGTTGGTCTTCATACTTCAGTGAGGTTGCACGACTGGGGACAGGTGGTGAGATAAATTTCAGATAAGATCAGCACTGTTTGATCTCCAGGAGCAGAGGTTCTCCAGAATTCCTAACAGCAGCCACAAACCTGCAGCAGAAGCAGCAGCAAGAATGTTAGGGCCATCTTTCAGAATAGCCGTGGTCAATTCACATCTCAGATGGAGTATTTCTGGCCTTTGCTTTCTGCAGGAAAAAACCCCAAGGAGCTCCTGGGGTCACTACCATATGTCAGGCAAACCAGTGAAGCAGTCTAATCCAGCAGTGTGTTTTTCTTGTTTTACTGCAGGTAGGCTGAAAGGTTTATAACCCACTCTACAATTGCTGAGTGCCAGCTGTTTCTCGGGCCTGTTTTACGGGTAACTCATCTGGCATCTCTTAAGGGCTCCATTTCCATCCCCCTTTTAGGAACAACATACAGGAAGAGCTTTTCCTACATACACTGAATTTCTGTTCTTTTCATTCTCCCCTTCTCCAATTCCAACGTCGTTCTCCATTTTTGCATTTCATTTCAGTTTGCACTTGCCCCACTCTTGGAGAGCATTAAGATTGCACTGGTTACCCAAGCCTGGCTAGGTCAGGGTGTTGTGTCACTGGCTGGGGTGAGGAATGAGTTTTCTGATGAGCCACCTGCAATGGTGGTTGTTTGGACTGATTGCCAAGTTTGCCTTGGAAACCTTCCCTGAAGTTTCCCTCTCAGAGAAAACACATTACCCTCCTCCACCACTTTTCTGCCCTGAAGCTAACAAAGGTGCACCAGCATTTGCCAGCAGAGAATCCCACCTGTGTCTGAAAGCAGGAAAGGGAGCAGTTAAAGCATTGGGGATCAACTTTGCCAGGATTTAGTTCACTAGGTGACTTGTGTGCACTTCATCATCTTCTCCCACAGCTACAGCTTCACAGGAGCCATGTGCTGCTTTGCCAAGCAGACCCAGGGCAACCAGCACTTCTGGCAGAGCAGGAGCTCATGGAACTGCATCCTCACATTGGTGGAGCTGGTGGAATGGCAGCTGCTGGCAGTTCAAGCAGCAGGGTGCAGACCAACAAGATCACTTTTGTTTACTAAACAATTAAACTCATTCACCAGAAATCAAGCAGACCTTTGCTGACATTTGGCACAAAGCTGCAATAGTGGATGAGCCATCACCCACTGAGGCACTGCAGCTCTCCCTTTCCTGTCTCCCAGGAGCTCCCAGGCAGCAAACCATGTCCTTATCAACTCCATTTCCTTATTAATTCCCTATTGATCTGCTCACTGAGCACTAGGCAGAAATAATATTTTTATCTTCTGTACTCTTGGCTGTGATGCCACTGGATTGTGAAGCCTCCTGAGTAGCCTGGGTTTTCTGTAACCTGGGGAGGATGGATCCACCCACACTCGCTGGGAGAGTAGGCACTCAGTGAGGGGTACCTGTGGGAAATCATGAGAGCTTGTTGTGTGAATACCTCAGCTGCTGGCCTGCCTACTCCCTGATAGGGAAATTTACAGAGTGGTAATTCATCTTTCCAGGTCAAGCCAGTGGGCAAAAAGATCCTGAACCATCAAAATCTGCTGAGGATATTACAGCTACTACTTTCTTCTCTCTAACTGTGGAGATGGGTGTACAATCAGAGCAGACAGTGAGGAGCTGGTGTCTGTAAGGATGGATAAACAGCTGGGACATGACAGCTGTTTTCTGTGATGCTGTGCAGGGTCTGCCACTGAGGCCACCTGAGGCTGCCTGCCCCACACCCAGCAGCTCCTCCACTGCTTCAGCACAGCCACCAAATGCAGGCACTCAGCAGAGGCTGCAGGGCCCACACACAGCCCCTGGCACTGCAGAAAGGGTCTGTCTGTCTGAGGGGAACACACAGACACTGCAGAATGTACCCCTCAACACGAGAACACACTACACTTTTTACTTACACTGCTCTGTTGCTTATTACCCAGAACCCAAATAATTTCCTTGTAACAGAGGTGGGAAGCAGGAAAAAGAAGGAAAATGTAAGGGCAGAGAATATAATGTGATGAGAACAAGTAGTGCAGCTTCCCAGTGATGGAGACTTCCAACTCCTGGCCTGCACCTTTGGGTCAGAAAGAAAATATTCAAGGTGAATTTCACTTTTCCAAACTGCCAGTTAATCCTGAAATTACTGAAGCAAGTGAAACACTAGTACCAGTACTAAGAGAACAGCAAGCACCTAGAGAAGAGCATAGCTGGTTCTGTGGGGCTCCATGCCCCAACACGGCTTCAGATGCTCTACAAACAACACCCTCAGTATAGACAGTGCTATGTAATACAGCTGAGAAAATGTTTGCAATCAGTTCTTAAAACAGACTCTTTCATAATTGAAATACTGCAGAGCAGAAAACAGCATTATAATTACAATAAATGCGTGCTGCTGAGTTAGAGAAGATCTTTTGTCTGCAAATCCCATTTACACAAGCAGAGGCAATGTTGGTAGGAGCAGTTAGATTACTCTGTGCACTCCACCACAGGGCTTGGATAATTTTTGTCAGTCCCTCTTCTTTTTAACTTGCAATGGGCTCTTCTAGTAAATTGGAGAAATTTCAGAGACTAGATACAGGAACAACTGGAGGACTGCAAAACCTTGTAATGCTGAAAAAACCAGCACCTATCAAGAAGCAGGTTAAGGGAGGAGTTGATCACTCTATGGAAAACAGACTTTGGGTATTGGGATCTTCAGTATGGCATTGAAAGGTGTAAACAAATTCAATGACTGGAAGCTGGCGTTAAACAAATCAGTCTAAAAATAAGGGAGGACATTTTCAACAACCAATGTAATTAACCTTCAGTACAGTTTACTGGTGGTTGTGCTAGATTTTCCATTGCTGGAAACATTAACAAAATAGGAGGTTTTTCTAAATGACTTCCTAAATGCCCAGCATGGTAAAACAGAACAGGATGTTGCTCAAAAAAGCTAAAAATCACCTTCACCCAGGTCAATCCCTCCTCGGTGACAATGAACTCCTGCCCTCCCTGGTCAACCTGGGTGGGTTAGGAGCCCTTGGAGAGCTTTTATCCTAACCCTTCAGCTGGCCAACAGACAAAACACACGTGTAATTTCTGGAGTTCTCTGTCACAACACATGTCAGGAAAACATTCCTTCCACCTCCTGACATGCCCTACGGAGCTGAATTCTGCCCTTGCTGTCCATCAGAGCCACCCTTCACCTTGTCTGTCCTTCCCAAACATGCTTTTATTCCTGAAAACACTACCCTGAAAACACACTGTGCTTGCTTTCCCTTGCCACCACACCACCCCCCCAGTCCTGTTCCTTGCATTCACTTCCCACAGGGGCTTGTCCTTTCTTCCAAGTCCCAAGGACCAGAGGGGCGAGGTTTGGGTAACTGGGATGACCTGTTTGGTGCACTGAGCAGTGCCTGGGGAGCAGCTGAGCTGCATGAACAGCACTGGCAGGAGCAGCAAGCAGAGGGAAGCTGCTCACAGGGAGTGACCCCATCTGTGTGTGAAGGAAGGGGCTTTCACAGATAGCACAGGACATGTCCCATGTCACAGCACAGCCCTAGGCCCTGATTTACCATTCATCTATAGGAAAGGCAATTCATTCTCCTGCTTCAGCCTCCCCCCTGTACACAACCTCAGCAATGATATTTGCCCTGCTACTGCACAGGAGCATTTTCGGGATCAATTAATTTTGCATTCATGCAAAGCTCTGTGGACAGAAGCCTCAATACAAGCAGTAAGTACCATTATTGTTACTGCACTTCAGATGGCTACCACACTGACATGTTCCAGGCATGCACCATTAACAATTTACTAAGATAAATGGCCCAGGAACCTGAAAATGCATTTAGGACAACTACCTCCTGCTTACCAGCAAACATTCAGCTGCATAAATGACACCTCATCGCTCAACGTATAGCTATGGTAACATTTCTATCTCATATACTGAAGTGCACACACACATACACACGTGGAGCTGGAGGGAAGCCAGGCTACCTCGTTTCATGACACACAAACACCGAGCCAGGGAACTTTCCCAGGCTCCAAAAGCCAAACTGCTCCCAGGAGCCAGGGATGAGGAGCAGCCAACTTTCCCCATGCCTGTCAGGAAGGAGATGGGTTAACAGCAGCAGCCCCACCAGGTCCCCGAGGGACTTACTTGAGAGCAGTTTTGTAGTGGTAGATTGCTTCAGTGTTACGGCCCTGGTCTTTCAGAAAATTGGCATAGTTGTAGTGCACCTTGGCGTTGTGGGGCAGGGTCCTCACTCCTGAGCTGTAAAGAGAAACAGAAGCAGAACACGATGAGCAACCAGGTTACCCCACCTTCCCCTAGGTCCACCTACTTCTCACACTCCCTTCTCCTGAAAAGCTTGCTCATAATGTGAGCACCTCGTGTCACCTCCTGTGCATTTGTGCCAACGCAACTCATAACTCCCAGCTTGTCCCACACGCCAAGTGCCCCGGGCAGACATAAATGTGTGGCAGCAATTCAACTCATCCTGGTCACTGTCACCCTCAGGCACTTCCAGCACCAACGTTGAAACACTCCCCGTGGCCAGATGCTGGCGTAGTTTAAAATCTGAATTACTAAATTAAAAGACCAAGACCCAAATGGCTAATATTAGAGGGAAAGCATGTAGTACTTTCTAAAAACAGGGTCTCTGCCTAAACCTGAGTGTCGTGAAGCACCTTACGAAAATCTTGACTTAAACCTGGCACTGCAGCTATCAGAAAAAGGGTATCTTTTCCGTGTGCATCAGCCACTAGATGGGATGTATGGCACACTCCAAGTACCAGCACATGTGCACTGCTTAAGGCTGAGCTGAGTATGGCCAGGAGGTGAGGGCTAATGGGACTCTCACCCTTAGGTGGCAAAATAACCCTCTGGCATTATAATACATGACTGAGGATATCTGGCTGCACAGCCATCCCATCCCTCCCCTCCGTCTCCCCTGCTATGTGTAGGCTGAACTCAACATTTGGAATTAATAATGAGGGCACAGAGACAAAAGCAAGCATATGCTTCTTTGCTTAATTGAGAGCAAGGAAAGCAAGGTACACCTTGCACAGCCAGAGGAAATGCCGTTTCAAGGTTAAAGAGAGAAAGAAATCACAGGAGCACGTACACCATGGAAACATTTCCCCTGCAAGAATCCAGAGAAGTCAGTACTCTGTTTAATGGGGGAATTCTTTCCAGCACATAAATAGGGGCTCTCTGAGGTAACGGGAAATAAGGATGGATGAATCTGTCCATGTAAAAGCAGACAAAGTCCTGTTTCTTGCTCACAAGCAGATTCCTGCCAGCTGCTCTCTTTTCTACTCCCAGCATCTCTAACCCTGCTACCTCAGGTAGGAAAACCAAGGATTAGAGAATTCCCAAGTCTTGTGGCTTTGCCTTGTCTGTCCCTCCTGTTTAACTTCAGTGAGCGTGGAAGTTAATCATAATGACACAGGCTCACACCCAGCCCCTGCAGTGGGGTGCACACCCTCTTGCATGGGAAGAATGCACCCAGAGCTGCAGAAATCCTTTGAGGGGGATTTCATTGCAAAACAAGGAATTGCAGTGGCAAATGTGGTATCCTTTTGGTTATCTGCAGCCTGTGGCATCCAGCATCACTAACTTGTGAGATTCCAAAGCTTCACCCACGACTGCCTTGCAGAGTTCAGCTCAACAGAGCCACGGTTTGCCTACTAAAATTAAAAGTACACCTTGCATTTGGCTTCCTAATCATCAGGTATTTCCAAATTACTTACTGGGAGCACTACAGGAATAAGACATTTTGTGACTAATCGCTGAATTAAATCAGTTAATTGATGCTATTCTTAAGAGAATGATTTTCTATATTAGTTTTCACAAAGATATACTGCACCAGCAGCAAGTAATGTGTGACTGCTATGGCTGTGTTAATATCCATTGGCCTTGGGAGCTATTAACTACACACTTACAACCTCTGGGCATTACTGGAATATTAATTCTTATACAGAGAGGGTTTCATTACATCAGCATCAGTGTTACAGGCAGAGACATGGCACTCGAAACTGCTGCTCTCTCAGAGCTACGTGCAAGGAGTTGCTCTGCTACAGCCTCTGCCAAAGCAGAGCAGACTGAGCTAACAGTGAGGGGAACATTACACATGCACGAGCTCTTCAGCTCTAATGAGATACAGTTCTAACAGCAAGATGCATACGTTTAAACACTTTAATTCTGGACTGTGTTCCTTTAAGTAGAATTTAACACTAATTCTGCTGGTCCCATTTATTAAAACATCACTACTAAAGCTCCTTGCATCTGTGTGCTTCTGCTGGTGGCAGGGGTGACACAGGAAAGGCAGAAACGGGTCTGGGTTCTTAAGATGCTTCCTTTTGCATCACACTGCTCACACTGACCTATTTATTCTCCTCGCACAGGCAGGGAGGGGGATGTTTCACTTTGTAAATGCACATAGCAGTGACTGAGGCTGCTTGGAGCCTCTGTGCTGGGGGAGGCAGCAGCAAACACAGCACTGGACGCCGAGAAGAATTTTCAGGAGAGTTCAGGCACACACTCCTGGCTAACTGATCCTCAACCAGTTGAGAACGCTGTTTGCTCGTTGACAGAGGAAACAATGATGTCCACAGTGAAAGCCAAGAAGGAAAGGGTGGAGTATAAATAACAAAGCAGAACACAATGTTTTTTCCATTTCTGCTTCTCACAGGCTCCCAGTCTCTCACAATTCCAATACAACTTTCCAATGTGCTTTTCCAAACTCTCCCATTTCCCTGTTCCCCAGCCTGGCAGACACGTGCCTTTCTGAAAACCTATGGCACCAATCTGGCTCCAGCCAGAAACAAGCCCGCTGACACTGGACGTCACTTCTCCAGAGGATTTCCTTCCCTTCTGATTTCTACGACAGCAGCAAGTGACATAAATGGAAAACAAACAATAGGCAAACCTTTTTACGTAACACTTCCTCCCCATGGAAAAACAAAAAGCCTATTTGCTATAAATCAGAGAAATAAAATACTGCTGCTCTTTTCCAGCCTCAAACACCAGCATCATCCAAACTCCACTGCAGCTGGGGAAAATGCCCTGTGATCCCCTCTCTTGTTTTCCCAAGTGCATGTTCTGCTCTACAAGGTGACTGGGTGCAGGGCTGAGGCTTCATTGATTTTCTGAGATATCCATATGAAAAGTGCTCAGTTTAGAAGAATATGAGACCACTCCTGCCTCAGCAGGAACCATGGGAAACTGATGGTGTCTCCTCTGCTTTGGGAATCACTATCATCAACAAAGGTTCTCTACAGCAAATTGTCCTGTGGATGATACAAACAACCACCTTCCTTGGCCTCCTACCCTCACATTGATTTCACAGATATCTGTGTTGGGCCATATTAAACTCCTATAGAACATGCCTGAAATGCAATGGGACTTGCTCTCCTCAGCTGAGCCAGCTTTCAGAATTAACACAATAACACAGCAGTAAATGCCGCATTTGGGGCTGGAGCAGATTTTGCAAATTCCTGAAGTCAGCAGACGTGGCTTGGGCAGGAGAGCTGCTGAGTAAGAAAGCATCATTTCTGTCCAGCTCCTTTGCTGGTTACACTGTGCTTCCAGGCACTGTCACAAACGCGGGCGGCGCGTGCAGACGCTTTCCAGGAGCAACAGGAAACGTGGCAGCTTCACAAGCCCTGGAAAGGTCAGTGCAGCGGATGCAGAGGTCAAACCACAGCCCTCCCCTCCCTCTCCCTGGCTTTGGACATTAACACTGACCGCAGGTCAGATCTGACCTTCTGGCCCGTGCATTCGCTCCAGAGGGCAGTTCCTTTAATAATTAACAAGTAAACCCTCCTCGATCACCTTGATCACCTGCCAACACAGTAAGACAAACTGCTTGGGGTTTATAGAGATGTTTTGGAATAATATGCCTCAAATATCTCTCTACATATTTGGCCATGTCTTACACTTTTGGTTTATTTGCTTCTCATTTAGTCCTTGCACACATGCTTGTGCATCTGTGTGGAGATGCCTCATTTCCTCAGACAGCAGCATCCTCCCTCACCCTGCTGCTTTCAGCCAGGAACTGGCAGGATTTCTGCATCCAGAAAACTTGGTCCCTGGGCTGAAGACTGAGTGGTAACAGTGACCCAGAGACGGCAACAGTGCTGCCACACGATGTCAAAATAGGGTAAGTTTTGAGAAAGGGACAGGACCAAGTACAAGCACAAAACTAGGAACACACTGAGGATACAAATATCTCCTGGACCAGCATAGAAAAAGCCTTTTTAACAGAATAAACCTCAGCCAAGGGAATCAAGACAGATCAACCCAGCAGAAACACATCCAAGTAAATGATGGAACAAAAAGTAGAGGTGAAAGGCAAAAAAACTAAGAGGAGGGAAGAAGCAGTAATTAATTAAAGCAGCAAGTGGAGAAAAAGGAATGAAGAACTAGGATTGTGAGTAAATATTCTCCCAGCACATACTTCTTAAAAAAATTCAACACACAGAGAGACTACCAAGCAGGTTGATTTATGTCTCCTTTCCCACATCTATAGATTTGCTCTGTATCCTCCTCCTGCTCTGTCCAGTAAAATTTATTGTTGTTTCACATACCTCCAACCACTTCTCCCTCCTCTCCTCATCAGCATCCTCCTTCCCCAAAGAGGAGATCTCTCACTCCTGACATGACATTATCTTCTTGCCATACTATTCTTCTTTTGCATTTTCTTCCCATCAACAAGAAGGGTCCTACCACATTACAGACTTGTGAGAGATGTGTAACACTTATCAAAGAAGATCTTAAAAGGACAACAAAAAGGCCAATAAGGGTAAAACAGCACAGTGAAGACAGCTATGAGAAATGAAAACCACTCTAAAATGGAATAGCTACAGAAGGAAAAAAGAAAAGAGCATAAACGTCAGCCAGTTAAACATGAACCATAATTAGGCAGACCAAAAGAGATTTAAAGAAAAACTTGCTAAAGCTATCAAAGCTAATAATGGAATACATCAGACAGAGGAAACCTGCCAAAGATCCCCTAAGGCAAATAGATGATGGAGGTCTAAAAGTAGTGCTTGAAGAAGAAAAGACCACAGCAGAAAAGCTAAATGGATTCTCTGCACCAGTGCTCACTACAGGGAAACTGCAGGAGTTGCCACATGGGAGCTTTTCCTCACAGGGGCAAGACCAAAGCACTCTCTCTGACTGAAGTGGCAGGAACAGAGGCTTTAAAACAAATCAACACCCAGAACAGTTATGAATCCATAGGGCTTGGTAGAAAACATCCAAAGGAAACCAAACATGCAGCTATTTGCTGTGGCAGGAAGCCTATAATTTAAATGAGACTGGCACTAGGGGAATGGAAGTTGATGAACATGACTTCCCATGGCTCCAGGGAAGGGATGTTGAAACAGATCAGAAAGTCTGATTTTCGCTTCAGGTAATTTGGGGAAAACCATAATAAAGCCTAATTCTAGCACACTTCTACCATCCAATAAAGAATTTGCCTTGTAAATTGCAGAAAGAAGTTATTTGGGAAGCTCTTTTGTTTTTTAATAGACTCAACAGGTCTATACATGTTAAAATACCTGCTACTAAAACTATGGAAAGCTGTTCTAAATATCCAAATATAGCCCAGGCAACCAAAAACACATACACCAATGTTGAGCACTTAAACGCCCAAAGGGGCTTTTTTTTATAAAATCCCTCACTGAAGACTTCCAATTTCTTCAAGGTGTCATGGAGTAAGAGGGGAAGATCCTCTCATGAATCAATACTTGGTTGAAAGACAGCAAGCAAAGAGCAAGAATATGTGAACAGCTTTTACAGCTGGAGAAGAGTGCAAGCAGGGTTCCCAAGAGACGTGTGATGGCACCTGAGCTACTTCAGGTGTTCACAAAGGACCTTGAAAGGGGAGCAAACAGGGAGGGGACACGTTTGTTGATGACACCAATGTGAATCACTGCAGGAATTAAAGCTAACTAAACTTTGTTGCAGAAGGATCTCACAGTACTGAAGGCCGGGCAAGAAGATGGCACAACAAACGCAGTGTTGGTACAGACACAAGCAACAGAGTGTGTGTACACACACACTCTAAATCTGCATAAATCTGCACCCAGATTGATGTCTAAAAACCAGTTGTTTCCAGTCACAGTAGGTGTCTTGCAATTTGCATTGGAAGTGCTGTGAAATTATCGTTCACTGCTTAGGAGAGGTCATAAAAGGCAAGCAGAAGATTAGGAATTAGTAGGAGTAGAGAACCAAAACCAGAAAGCAGTGCTATGTTACTGTGCTGCACGTACCTCTTGAGAGGTGATTCTGGCCTCTTTCTCAAAAGGATGGATTAGAGTATGAAAGTACCCAGGGAAGACTGACTAGAGGAATCAGAAATGCAGAACAGCTTCCATCTGAGGGGAGTACAAAACCAGCTGACTTCAGCAAGAAAAACAGACAGCCTTAGGTGAAGGCATGGGGGTTCAAGGCATGGAAGTGCCTGTATTCTAAGTGACAAATTGATGGTTTACTCCCTACTCCTTCAGCACACCAGAACTAGGGGACACCACTCCAGATAATCACAGGCAGAAGGCTCAGAGCACACGGAGGGAAATCTCAGTGTGCACGCTCTGTAATTTAACGATGGAGCCCAGCGCACAGGATGCTGTAGAAGCCAAAACTATAAATAGATTAGAAAAAGCAGTCAAAGACATTATGGAAGAAAAGTCCATCAGTGGCTGTTAAAAGCAAAAATAGCAAGTAACTCCTGACTCAGGAAGTCTTTAAACTGCAGATTACTGCAAGCTGGGAAAGAACTGGAGAGAAGCATTATTGTTGCTGGCCCTGTTCTTACAGTGCTTTTTTCAGCAGCTGCTGCTGATTGCTCTCAGGGGCAGGACACAATATGAGGTGACCCAGCAGGAACACAGGGTTCTGCCATCCCCCCAAAAGCCTGGGGCAGACCCCTCTCCTGGTACCATCCCCAAAACTCCTGAGCTGAAGAGGGAAACAGCTCAACCCAAGGCACTGAGCCCTGAGTACCACCCTGAGCTACCCCAAGTGCCTCCCTTGAGGTAAAGGTGTCTTAGCTCCAGCTCAGAGCTGCACTGCAGCCGTGGCACGGCCTCGGAACTGGAGCTGCCAGTAAACAGTCACCCTGCTTTGAACGGAGGCTGGAAGGACAGAACTCCATTTGGATCCAACTAAGCAGACATAACCTTATCCCTCTCTTCTGCAAGAGGCCCCACAGCACTCCATATTGCCCCAAGAACACTCCTTAGCAGAAGGAAACGTCCTCCTGTCATCTGCTACAGTTTGACTTCATCGTTTTTAAACATGGGTGACCACAGCTGTGCACAACACAACACCGTATGATGCCTGCCAGTCTGCAAATGGGATTGTCCTATTCCCACCTCCCCTTCAGAAAGAGAGTTGTCCAACTTGGAAATCCTCCTATTTTCCTCCAAGTGGCCAGGTTTGGACTGGAGGAAGTGGATTGCTGTGTGAGCCCAGGCCAGTCACCTTGGCTGCTGTTGTTTGAACAGCAAACAACGTTTGAGGGAGACAGGCAGGGAACTGAGATTGGCTCAGCTGCTCAGAGATTGGTTTTAATAGTGCCAGGGCTGTGGGTTTGATCCCCTTCCCTGTAGGGGCCATTCACTTAAGAGCTGGACACAATGATCCTTATGGGTCCCTTCCAACTCAGAATATTCCATGAATCATGCAGAGGGAAGAAACACCAATTCCAGATTTTTTAAAAAACAGCCCCACTAAGAGAGCTCCAACCCCTTCAGTAGTGCTTCCTGAAGACCAAAGGGTACACATAAAAAACAATTTAATACTTTTAGTGCTGCATAAATTAAACTTTGCTCTGGCAAATAAGTTAGGAAATAAAGATCAACCCGTGTGCAGATCACCTGCGTTTCTGCAATTACTTCACAATTAGACAACTGCTGAAAGCAGCTGGGGGCAAATGCAATACATTTTCTAGCAAAACACAAAATGAAACAGTCTGTTTCAATGCAAGAAAATACATAAATGAGGTTGTTAAGAGAGCTGTTTGGCAAAGAGTAATCAAATAAAATGAAATATGGTACATTAGGTTTGGCACTTTGTGGCATTTTATTTTTGTCATTAGAACATTGCTAAAGAAATTTCAATATATTCAGCAGCGTTACTATGGCATTCTGGAGTGTTGCAAAAAACTTTTGCTATGTCTTTAGAAACAAAATAGAAACAAAAGCATTACACTATCATTAGAACTACAGAATCGAAGTTATTTAAAAAAAGCATGCCTTAAAAATGTGAGAACCAAAGTTTTTGTACAAAAGCATACAAAGTGCTGACACCAGTTCTTGCACAGGTATCAGACAACAGAAAGTAAGGGTTATTTCGTGAAAATAAAAATGTTAATTAGATCAATGCATCAATAGCACAACTTTTTAAAAGAAAATTATTCCATTTAACAAACTTATTGTAAACAACATAAAAATGCAAGTATTTTCTTGTGGTCACTCCTACCTGAAAAGGGATTCTCGTGACAGCCAGATTTCATTCTGTTTCACCGTCTTCCAAGAGAAGAGCAGCAGCAGCAAAGCAAAGAGGGTCAGAACAGTAATTCTCCATTTATTTAGCCATGTAGACAGCTTTTTTAGACCATGGACAAAAAGGATGCAGTACCCCATGCTGGGAAAAAAAAAAAAAAGAAAGGGAAAATGTACCAAAAGTTATATTTCAAGTGTCTGGTTTATATGCAAGACCATCCCATATTGCATTTATTACATAATTACTGGGGGTTTTGGACTAATGATATTTTCTGGGCTAAGAAACTTCAATTCAACAGCAGCTTTCCTCAAGTCACTACACAATTTCCAAATTAATCTAAATGACAGACCCAGATGCCAAAAGTACAGTGGCATACATAATACCACCCAGCATAATGGTAGCTTACACCAGCCACTGAAGGCAGCTGCTTTTTTGAACAGCAAGCTCTGAGAGCACCATGTAATAATAGTAATACTGAGCACTACTGGAGCAGTGTGGAAATGAAAGGCATTTTAACAGGGGGAAGTCTCCAAACAATCCCAGTGGTGGCTGCTATTAATTCTGGTTTACAAATTGTGAAGCTGAGGCAGGAGAGCGAGTGCTGTAGCCAACACTGCTGCAGGAGCAGGTGACAGAGGCCACCAAAAGGGAGGAGTGCCTGTCTGGGTCTTGCCCTTCTACATCAGGGCCAGCCTGTCCTCTCTAGTGCCCAGCCCAGAACAGCTGAGATGTGCTGGCACATCTTCCCTGCTGCCCTTCCATGAACTGACACACAGTCATCCCCAGCCCTCAGCCATTCTATGGCTCTCCATTTATAATTACTGGGGCATTTTCACAAGCCAAATTTGGACTGAAGTCTTGCTCCTGAATACATTTAAATCAATTCAATTTACCTTAATTCAATGGTTATGTTAATTTCTCCAATGATGTCCTTCTGAGCTGGAAATTCAGTGCTTCCAGCTGCTGTACTTAATAGTTGCTAATTCTACTTGTAATTTTTTTACAAGGAATTGAAATTTCTGTTGCTCAACAAATTTCATTACCTTATCTAGAACTCTTCAGGTTTACTCAGCACCTGATTCAGTGTTAGACATGAAACCTATCTCAGTCCAGGCAGCTCTCCCTGATGAAAAAAGGGAGGAGAAGGCTCTCGAATAACACCTGGGGATCATCAATAAACCAAGACAGAAGCACAGCCCTTCCCTAACACAGGCACACCTTGAACCCCAGCTGAATCCCACACTTAAAAGCAGGCAGGCTGGAGGTAGAGAGATCACTGCACCTGCCCACATTCTGGCCAGAGATTTACAGGCTTTCCTGGTCTGCACAGAAACGTTCAAGCAACTTCCCAGTGAGAATGCTATGAGTTATGAAAAACTAAGAACAAAATTCCACTGTCAGAGGTGACCTTGCAGGAAAACACACAATATGGTGGATGTCAATGTGGAAATCAGAAAAAGGAAAATGTTCCATATTTGAGGAGCCCTGTGTGTGCTTCTTGGCATGGTTTCTCTGTCCTCTTGGACAGCAATGCTATTGTTTAGGCTTCCTAAGGATGGAGAGGGACAAGAATTCTTCCTTTCACTGAGGAAAAACCTGCCTCTGCTGTATGTATTGATTAGCACCACTGTGTTGTCTCTGGCACCGTACAGGTGTCTTACAGAACACTGAGAGAAGTACAGACATATGGGGTAAATCCAGAGGGGCAAACATCAGATCTGGTGATCATTCAGAACTCCTTCAATCTTGTTTTTGAGCTATCCCATTTTTCAGAAGTGGTTACCCATATATTTATGTCAGTCAATTATGCCTGCACTTTGCTGTAACACATTTCTTGTTACACTTGCACTGTTTTCTTCCATTAACTCTTTTGCACATATATATTTGTTGCACCTACATTAACTGCAAGCAGACATTTAGGACTACAGAGATGCTGGTGCCAAACAATCCAGCCTTTACAGTTATTGAACCCTACTTCAAAACCTCTGAAAAGCTAATCTCAGTAATAGTCCCCCCTTTGCAACAAGAAATGCCTCAAAAGCCTGAAGATGGTTTTCACTCTGTTATTTTGCCCTTCCTCAATTTTACCCTTCCCTCGGAATTAATTATCTGACGTAAATATTATTTAATTGCTTTAGCACAAGGCCATTTTCAAATTTCCCTACATCTTCACATATTCAAGAACAGACCCTTTCTACAGAATCGTGAGTGGGTCCAGAAAACAAGAAATGCAAACGTCAGAGTCGTGGTATTTCTGTCAAATCCTGTCCCAGCTGTTGGGAATTTCTGCCTCAGCAGCAGTACTCAGTCTGGGGCACAGTCAGCATCACATTACACCTTCACAGCCACTGGGAAAGGTGCTGCTTCCAGGGGCTATCCTTCAGCACCTGCAGTGCACCACCACCGTGGTTTCAGAGAGATGCTGGGTGCTACAGAGAAGCAGGAGTTCAGCCCAGATGGCAGCTCCTGTCCCAGCCACAAGGGCAATGGCACTGGGCAGGAACACAGCAGTGCCCAGCTCCACAGGGCACTTCCCACCTGGGGGCCCCTAAAGCACTTTGTAAGGGAGGTCTGCTGCAGTCTTCCTCTTACAGGAACCTGAAACATGGCTATAAAGTGATTTTTTTCTGCTCACAGGGCACTGTAAACACAGCAGTGAAGTCACAGTCCAGGACTCTACCCACAACACAGGAGTGTGCAATGGAAACCAAGATACCTTTCTCAATAGCACACAGGACTGCCCACGAGATAAACTGGGAAATAACCCAAAAGCAGGGTCCACACTCAGCAAGGTAACAAGATTACAGCATTCAGCAGCAAGTCCAAATACAGATTGGAATGGGTTCCCAAATAGCTGCTGGATAGGCACTGTGTAGCTCATGAGGTACCAGCATCCCAAACTGCAAAGCTGCCAGGGGTAAGGTTAAATAAAGGGCAGGATTGAAGCATGATTTACAATTTAGTAAGATGGAGAAAACTTTGACAATATTAGGACTGAGTTGTAGTTGTGGCATAATTAGAGTGTAGCTTACAGTCAATGTACCTGCACTACAAAGTACATGAGAACCCAAAAGAAAGGAAAACAAGGGAAAGGATCAGACAGCATGAAGTAGGTGAATACTTCTGTTTTCAGAACCTGATGAGCTTGGCTTACAAATTCAGACTATTTCCTGCCACAGCTTATCAAGGAAAGGGTGGGGACGACAAACCCGACAAACCCACATTAGGACCTTGCAGAGTCAGGTGGAGCTCTATCTTTTTGCATCGCTGTTTTTATTACATGGTCATTTCAAGCCAATCCCTTGGCTGAGGGCAGGCATTACATTCCTGGCTGCAGGTCTTTTGCAGGCCAAGGAGCTCCGGAAGCACAGAAAGCACTCGCATGCTGTTTACTGCCAGGAAAGCATGTGTGTTTGTGATTCCATGCCACAAATAGTTTGCAAAATAAGTCCTTGCAACATCCCCAAACCATTATCCTTTTGCATCTCTCTTTACATTTCTGCCTTAAGGCCAAATAACTATGGTGAAATAACAGGGCAAATCCAGACCCCTCCTCCAGATCCCATGATCTGCTCTGAGCAAAACAGTGTGTCCACACCAATGTATTAAAGCATCCATCAAAAAACCATAATTCTGTTACTATTGCTTCCTAGTTCCAAACCTACATAATCTGTCACACCTTACTTCACTTGTTTCACACTAGACCCAACATTCCCAGTACAGAAATTAACTTCATTACAGAGACCATAACATTTCCAATCAGTGAAGCACCGAGCTTGCAAAGATGGGGCTGCTGCAGCAGCAACCTGCCCTGACAGCCACTGGACCTGGAGAGCTCCCCCACCCTGCCACAGTTCAACCCCTGGATGCAAGTTCATCCCATTTCCCTTGATCCCGACCTCACCAGGCTTCACAGGAGCCCTTTGAAGCAGCTCTGAGTTCTATCAAGTCAGAAGCAGCCCAAGCAGTGGTACCCTGGTGGAAAGAGCCCACACAGGTGAGGCTGCACTCAGATGATGAAGGCAACTTGCCAGCTAATGCTTCCCGTGTGGTTAATCCTGCTGTGACCCTGCCACCGCCTACAAACACAGAGAACATTTCAAACAGAGTTGCTTTTCTTCTCAGTGTGATGGGGGACTTGACTCCATATCAAGCCTTACCACTGGCTTGCCAGGAAATCAGGTTTTACTCACAGACACAGGGAAAAAAGAAAGAAAATGTCTCAAAAGGACCTTTCATCAAAGACTTGTTTGCCACTTGAAAACCTTACCCTTAAGTACTACATTCCAGACATCTCCATAGCTATCTGCATATGTACTGAGGCTGCAGGGTTGTGGGCTTGGGGGTTATTTGGTTTTTTAGTTAACTCTAGCACTTCGTAGAGTTAACTAAAGCACTTTTCTGAAATACTTTGTAGCAAAACCAAAACAATGGCAAGCAAGCAAAATCCCCAACCCACTTTTCTAAGTGCATTTTCCACGGGATTATTGTAAAACTGCTAAACTTTTTTTTTTTTTTTTTCTCTTTTGGCTTCTGCAGGATAAGCAACAGCCTGCTGCAGCAGTGAAAAGTCCATGCCAGCTTAGTCCCCGGGATCCTGACAAACAGCCCACCAAGTTAGCATGGTAATAGATTTCACATGGGCTCACAATGAGCACGCATTGCAGGAGAACCTGTAACTTCAGAAATTCCATGATGCAGCAGAAAAGCTGGGCAAAAGGACAAACAGTTTTTGTTGTAAAATATCAACAGTTTTACAATTCCTCATGGTCTCAGACTCCTGCAGTACTAAAGTGGTACCTTAGGCAGGCCCTGAGTTGCAGCGAGGGCCGAGGGCCAGGCAGGCCAGCAGGGAAAGCCTCTGTGCCACTGCCATGTGATTCTGGCAGATTGCACACAGGGAGCTGGGTAATGACAGATTTCTGTCTATAATTTCTGTGGTTTGTTAATACTGTTCCACCTGTGAGGAAGTAAAGTGATAGGAGGCACAAGCAGATGGGAATGTGGTGGCATATAGACCTTATTTCCCATGGTGCTCTATATGCATTGCCCTATTAAAGCTAGAGCCAAAACAGCATATACTTATTATTTGCAAACACATCTTGGGTAATTAGATTGCAAATTCAACCTTTCCTTTGGCCATTATGGCTCCTTTCCCAAGGTGAGGCTGTTAGGGACGATGCTTGCACACAGCTCTCCATGGATCAGGTTTTTCACTCTTTAGTGAA
Source organism: Rhipidura dahli (assembly GCA_013399225.1). Classification (NCBI taxonomy): domain Eukaryota; kingdom Metazoa; phylum Chordata; class Aves; order Passeriformes; family Rhipiduridae; genus Rhipidura; species Rhipidura dahli. The sequence continues at coordinate 93,949 of VXAC01006723.1, forward strand.
AGTCAGGAATGGTTTCCCTGCATTTAGCTCTTGTGGTGATGGCATCTAATCACAGCCACGTGTGCCACAGCCCAGGAATAACAGCACACTCTGTTACAGCAATCTGCCTGCATCAGAAACCATCTTAGCTCCTCCAGAAACTGCTTGGAGACCTACTGCTGTGGAAAGCTCCTGAAGAGCAAGCCATGCTCTAGTCGTGCATTCTGCATTTTCCATGCTGTGACTTTGCAGAGTGCGGTCAGAGCAGGCTGAGAGGTGAAGTTCTGAGAGAACCAAGCCTGGACACCAGGAGTTGCAGTCCCAGCCTCTTCTAGCTCACCCAGGTAGGGCTGTAAAAAGGAGTTAAATAGGGTGGGAGTAACTATGCAAAAAAGATGCTTTCCTCACGCTTTTTAATGGTAATTTTGTGGATGTAGAAGCTTGTGAAGCAGTTGTTTGAGGTTTTCTAAAAACTGATTTAATCTCAGCTACAGAAATGTAAACCTGGAATAAAATCCACTGATTTCATCAAAGCAGTTACTCCAGATTTCATAGCTCAGCCTAGATAAGAATCCAGATGCACACATGCACACACATACATTCAGGAAAGAGTTGCCTGTAAGCAGCCTGTGGAAACATGGAAGAAACACAGCCGTATTCAGGGGCTGCTAGTGCAACAAAAGGGATTATATCAAAAGTATACTGAGACCAGAAAATGCACTTGGCTTCAACATTTCACCCAGGAGGCTCTTTCTGGGCTGCAAAACTCCTTCTTGATTTCCAGCACTTATTTAAGATGACTCCCTTTCCCTCCATAAAAATCAACCCTCGCTTTCAAGCTGCTCTGAAGCAAGTTTAACCCTTGTGTTCATGACTAAATGCATGCTCTGCTGCTGCCCTTCAGAAAGACTGCTGCCAGGTCCAAATGCTGATCACAAACATTTGGATTCCCTCAGTTTTATAGCTCCCCACAAGCTTCTTAGCCTCACATATATTACCTGGCACAACACACTTCACATGCTCTTAGTCCTAACTACTCCAGCTCTGCAGCCTGAAGAGAGAAAAGGCACTTAGAGGAAAAGCCAAAGCAGCTGAAATGCAGCTTGCAGGCAGGGCTGTTGCTGCAGGGGAAAAGGCAGTTCATCCCTGTTAAACTCATTGGCTCTGCTCACACTTCTCTAATGGAGAGTAATTGATTGCAAAAAGCACGCTCGGCAGCCCTGTGGGCTGCTCCTGCCTCACTACAGCAGTAGATGTGGAGAGGAGCGCTGGCAAAAATAAGCTTAGCCAGCCAGGGTGGTTCTTTCTGCCCCAAAAAGCACTCTCAGGCATGCAGCTCCAGTGATGAGCTGTGCTGGCAGAGTAGCAAAGAAGCTGGTTTTGAAAAATGTCAAGTTTTTCAAGGATGGAGCTGTTTGGGCCAGAATGAAATCTGGCCTTTGAAAAAGAATGTTTCAATCTGGAAATAGAGTGTATTTGTATGTGCATGCTAGGTTGCACTTGGGTCATAAAATCATAGAAACATTAAGGTTGGAAAAGACCTTCAAGATCATCAAGCCCAATCTTCGACCAAAAAAACCCCCTTTCCTCAGTTGCCCAAAAGAGCCAGAAACTCAGAAGCTGGGGTACTTCCTGCAAAGTGGATCACCTGGATTGAAACCACTGTGCCAGGTCAGGCTCAGACCTGAGGGTGCAGTGGGTGCACATGTAGAGTTTTGAGTCCCCAAAATTCCCCAGCCATGAAAGCCCATGAGCTTATCTGGAATAACCACACTGCACTGGCCCAGGTTTTCCAGAAATTTTGAGAAGTTTACCTTGCACTGCCAAGTTTACTGCTGGATGGAGACTTTGCCTGGCAGTTGGTATAAGGATAGCCTAAACTCAGCAAGTTACAGGCTAGAGATTTCACAAAAGTGTAAGCATGGACCTAGATCAGGCCTAGATCAAGCTGCCACCAGCAGGGTATAAATCAGCACTAATTATCCTGAGAAGATGCTAGTGTGGAACAGATAAACCTGAATGTCCTAACTCTTAGATGAGTGTCCCCTTCTAAAGGGGCAGTTCTGGCTGCTCTTCCCAACTGTCCTTTCTGTTATCTCCTTTTGACTGTAAACTTCATCTTGGCTTGGAGAAGTCTCTTGTTTCTAACCTTTTTTGTCTAAAGTTCCACTACAGACAGCAAACCTTGGCAAAAAGTTTTGGGTTAACTGAAACATGGTATTTTGTTGTGCCAAACTTTGTCAACCAGATGGTACCACGAGGGAAAAAGCTGTTGTAACAGACATGTTTGGGAATAAATGTCCAAATGCAAGGAGGATGTGGGATGTGTTTCTGTCCCACAGAGTCAGCCAGCAGCATTCACTGGTACTGAGTTTTGGGGACAATGGCAAAAGTATTGTTTAAACTCCCTGCCTCTTAGTAAGGATGATATGGAATTGATATACTTTTTCTTGATTACTAGAGGTTTTAAAAGACTTCAGGAAGACCATAAAGATACAATATTTAACATACAAAAGAAATCCCACTGGAAAAAACCAATCCTGACAGCTCAGAAGTATCAGTGTGACAACTAAGAACTGGCACCATACTTAACCTGCCACTGAGTCTGCTGCAAAAAATGTCAAATTTTCACTGGAATTAAGCAGGTTTTTCCTAGGATAAAGTCTGCAGGTCATAACACAAAGACATAGTGAACTATAAACACTGGAAGAATATATCTAACTTGGAAAGGTACCTTCTGAGTTAGTGCTAAGACTGTCACTGGCTCTAAATTAAAAGCTACGTAGGCCTGTATTAAAGATACTTAGACATGATCAGCTAAGTAATCAACATGATTTACCTCCACTACCAATGTGATCCTCTAGGCAGAACATGATGTAATTAGAGAAAATTCCTTATTAGACAGAAAATGTGGACTAGAAATTAATTATTTCACTAACCCTCGAATGGCTACTCAACATTTGGCTACACTTCCTTCCAAAAAGTCACATGATAAACAAACCCCCTTCATTAGAGTCTTTGAGTCCAAGATTTCACATCCAACAGACTTCTATCTGCATATTTACAAGTAATACAGAAATCTTTCAGGTTTTTGATTACTGCATGAATTATGGAAAGAAAACATTTTATAAATAAAAAATCCAATAAAATTCCATTGGGATTCCACAGAAACTTCCCTACATCTTATATACACCAGTGGGGATGGGCCTGTATGCTACAGTTTTAATTTAAATTCTGTCATAACATCTGGAATTCTACAGTATGAAATAATTCCCCATTCAGTTCCATCACAAATTCTCCAAAAACTCCATGTAAGAATATTATCTATTAAATTCCACAAGGCATCTTCTTAAGGCAAATGTATTACCTTGTAAGTGAGAACTCCGCTTTTAATCAACATGACCAAGTAGATTACTTCCACAAGATGACATTAACTTAATTTATTATTTTTCAAACCAATATCTTTACCTATCTCTATCATTTTTTCAAGAGCAGAACAAATGCATTTGAAGGTTTTCCTTTAGGTTAATGTATCACAACAAAACCAGAAATCTTTCCAGTATAGACATTAAAGCTCATAACTCCACAAAAATTTATCTTTTTCCTGTACATGCCCAAAACACAACACATTTCTCAAAAGCATGTTTTAAATTCAGTTAAAATAACACAATACAGCAGTCTAGACCAAACATGCCATGAGCTCATCTTCTTTAGCTTTGCAGAATAATTTCACTTTTTATTCTTATGTCTTTACTACCTTTTGCCAAAATATATGGCACTGGCATCTCAGCATTTCTTGCCTGCATTAACAGAAGATGGCTGCTTCGATTTCTCCTTGAGGTGTTTAACAGGGACAGGGCAAGCCTCCAAAGGCAGGAGTGTAAGTTTGGATTTGCATCTATAAAGTAGCTGCTCACAGCATTCAGCCTTCCTACAAGGAGCTATTTCTCACTCCTTACTGAGAACTCTCTCTGCCCCCTTCTGAGGGGCAGAGTGGAGTTACTATCCCTATTTCCCAGGTGGGGAAGCAGAACTGGGGTCACTTGCCTCAGCTGAAGTCCCAGCCACCTCGCCTCCAGCCACGAGCCGTTTTTGCAGACTGCTGCTCAAACTGTCACCCTGCAGCAGGGACAGGCATCCCTGACAGAAAAGAGGGACTCAGCAGGGGCTGGGGTCTGGCATTTTGCCATCCCATAATGCTCTCCCATTTCCCTCCCAGTGCCCTCAGGTCTGCACCTGAATTACAGGGAATATAATCCAGTTCAGTTCATTTGAACTTTAGCAGCCCCATGGCCCCTGCAAGAACATCAGCAACAGAGTAGGCAATGAAATCATGTCTATTTCGAGTAAATGGAACAGGTGTAATTTGGATTCCATATACAAATCCCAAATGACTTGTGGACTTAATTTGAAAACTGGAAAAATGCTTAATTGTGTAGTTAAATTGAAATCAGGGAGAAGATAAACTGGCTCCACGGAGCCAATGGTACTTTCACTGCTGACTTGGCTGGCTCAGTGTTTGACACCAAATGAAAAGAGAAGCTTCTTCTGTAAATCAGATGATCCTTTACAGGATCTGATCTAATACAGAAAGAATTCTGAAAGGCAAACAGAAATTCAGCTCCCAGTGAACTTGTAGCTTCAAATAACAATGCAGAAAGGAGTGGCACAGGAAACTGAAACCCCATTGCACAACTGCTCTGTAAGAAAATGAAGGTAACATGGAGTACATAACATGCTCCCAGAAAAGAGAAGCACCAGTAAGTCCCATCCTCAAGTGGCTGCCTTGTAAGCAATGGGCACTTGTGCTCAGAAATTATCAGGTTCATAAAAGTTACAGATCATTCCACCACCTACCAGGTCCTTTTCTTCCCCCTCCAATTACAGAAGTTAATAATGTTTGGGATTACACTAGTTGGAACAAACGCATTAGCACAAATAATTTAAAAAATGGTCTGTGCAAAGGCAAAAATTCATATGGTCCCTGCTTTGCATAAGGAAAACTTTACCATGATGTGTTAATTTCTTGAAAAATACAAGTGTGCTTTTTTCTGGATGCTGGCTTTCTTGCAGATTTTAAGAGAGATGGTGAAGCAAATGCCATCCTCTATATAGCAGTGATCTTACCTCCTAGTATTGTCAATTAGGGTTGCAACATCAACTCTTGATATAGTGAGGAGCTGGCAAAAAAATCCCGACAGCAACCTTTAATTGCCTGTGCTGGGAAAGAGTAACTGTGCACCCTTGCTACCCACTCACTGCAATCTCCACACCACGAATGAGTTGCCATAAAAATGAGGCAGGTACCACAGGATTGCCTGTTGCTTTCAGCAAATTGGAAAGAGCCCACGGAGCGATGTTTTGGGTGATTTGTAGGTTCATACGAGGCTGTGGAAACAGCTTAATTTGTCCAGCTCCAACACAGCAGCTCAGCCAGGAAGCCAGGGCTACCAGGGCAGCAGTGAAAGATGAGGAAAACACAAGAATTGCTCTGGTTGGAAAGGTGTGCTCTGATGAGGTGAGGGCAACCCCAGCTCTGTTGGAATGTCAGGAGGGCAGGCAGCTCCTGGACAGCCCAAGAGTTGGCACTGCTGCTCCTGTTTCTGCACCGTGGAGGGCTACACAGAGGAAGAGCTGCTGCTCCTGTGTAAGCACAGACAAACTGCTCACAACTCAGAACAACTGCCTGCACTGAGCCATTCTGCATTTTCAAACAATTACACTGTCTGTGGGGTTCTGAGCAGCATTAGCATCAACATTTTGAAGATGGGAAAAAACTGTACTTTAAGCCTTTCACTGATTCAGCTATTTAAGTGATGCCACTTTGGAAAACTGGCCTAGACAGTATGGCCTAGTTGTATCCTGTCCAGCACTCCCTAGGTAAGTATTTCATACCCTTAGCCCTCCTGAAAACAAGTTTTCCCCTCTTATGGACAGGGAAAAAGCAGCAAAAAAACCCCTAAAAAACCCAAACTAACAAAAAAGTTAAAAGTTAAAAGACAATAAATTGTTTTCCAACGAAATTTTTCAAGCTAAAGTAACACATTATTAAAAATTCCTAATTTAAACAAGTGCTTGTGACCTTCAAATGAAAAATAAATAGAAGAAATATTTTCTCCAAATATTTCTGTTTAGCTGAACACAATTAAAGAAAATATTCCACCATTTTGACATAGTTTGTATGCTTTTCCCCTGAGGCAGGGCTGCAGACAGAAGAGGAATTGTTCCAAATACCCATAAATCCCCAGAAGGCAAGGCCCAGCCATATAATTAGACATTGAGCAAAAGGCTTCTTTCTTTCTTCTTTCTATTTTTAATATCTTTTACATAAATCCTTGGGTCCTTACTTAACTTTTATTGAAAAGAAAATGCTTGACATTTTCCCCAGGTACCTATTGAGCAACACTGAATTAGAACTTCAGGCTGTGACACACATACACCACTGTCCCATCCATAAATACATACGCAATAAAAGGCTATTGCTTGAAACAGAGACAGAAAAGTGCCTTCCAGCATAAGCCCAAAAACATAGATCACCAAATCCTTTCCATCTCTTGGAGAACTTTTGTCTAAATAAAACTGCACGGCAACCTCTGGCTTGCTAACTGAGTTTTAGAAACAGAATGTCGAAGGATAGGAAAACCCCTTTTAAAGATGTAATGTGAGAAAACTGCTGAAGGCTGTTCTAAATAAAGAACACGAGCACTTTCTAAAGCCATCGTTACTAAACTGCCATCTTCCCAAGGGGAAAAACAAAACAAAACCAAATCACATTATTTTTGTGCTGCCATAGTCATGCCCAAGTCCCCCTCACCACCTCTGCAATTTTGGACCTGGAGGATGCAAGAGATGCTCAGCTCTCTCCAGGTGATTTGGCAGGAATGTGCCCACCTTTCCCATGCACTGCCAGGGTTTGCCTTCCCTTTTCATGCCAGCTACCTGCCAGTATGGGCTAAGAGCAAAACCCAAATATTGCAAAGCAGGACAGGAGTGACTGAGCAGAGTATGAGACCCAGGGACTGTGACACAGACTTACTCCAGAGTAATAACTTAATCCTTCCGCCTCAGCCTTTCTAACTGAAAGAAAAAAACCAAAGTAGCAACTATCAATTACCTACTTTGTAGGTCATATATTTGCAAAGCCCTGAGGGAGATGAAAAGCATTATACAAACTATATGCACACATGTTAACGCTGATTAATTTTCTCTGTGCAAACATACCCTTTTTTCTTCTTCATTGCCCCTCCTCTCATTATATCAGCAGTCTCATCTGGAGGAGGACGAGGAACTGCTGACAGCTCAAGTATTTTCTGCAGTTGTTCTTTTGAGATTCAGAAATGCAACCACCCAACACAGCCCTGTGTTCAGCTGACTGTTTCCTTAATAGTTTTGCTCTTTCATGTGTTTCCTCATTTTCTGTTACATGAATTTAAAGCAATCTGATTTCCAAGTTAATTTGAAATGATACAGGATCCATTAGTTGAGGGTATCATTTGCAGAATAACTCTGAGAGACAACTTTCACTCACTATACTTTCAGGTATACCCTCATCAAACAAAGGCAGGGTTAGTGATGCGAATAAAGTCAGCAGAATTTGCCCTAAAAAGCACCTCAGTACACAGAGGCACAGGGATACAGCCTAACTGCCTAAGAGCCTTGTAACACATGCAATAGCTCCTCCACAGCCTAAGGTTTAACACCAATGAGCAGCCTTTTTGTGAGAGTGCTTGCACCAGTGCCAATAAGACTATATACAGCTCTTCAAAATACTATCTGTAAGCATTTTTCTTAGGACGTTTGGATGCACAATTTCCTAAGAATACAATTTAAATGTTTTGTGGAACAAAACTTCTGTTTCAGTTGTCACAAAGTAACCCAGGGTGAAACTGAGGACTCCTGCTTCATCATCAGCTCCACAGCTCCTGTTAGATATAACTGAGGCTGGCCCTCTGCACCCAAGGGTAGAACTGGGATTTCTGACTTGCAGCATCCAAGATGCAGCACCCCCTTAAGCTCATGCACAGAACAAACTGCACTGGCATGAGTTTCCCAGAGATGTGGAATCTCCCTCTTTGTGGACATACTCAAAAGCTGTTTGTACCTAGCCCCAGGCAACTGGCACTGCTTTTGCAGGGAATTTGGACCAGATCACCTCCCAAGGTCCTTTCCAGCCTCAACCAGCCTGTGTTTCCCTGAAAGGGGCAATGGTCTGGTGCATCCTGGATGAATGGCCTCTGGCTGCCACTGCAGCCTCTGGTGTGGATACAGTGGAGATGTCACAAGTAACACCTGAAAGCTGCCCGTGCATAAATGCAATCGGAAGCACCCAGACTGCTGAGGTGACAATTGTTAGAGGCTGGAAGCTGAAGGGAATTTCAGGGCATTGGCTGAGGGATGGGGAAGTGACTGGATTTTTCTCCTCCTGTTCAACACCTGCAAATCTCCACTCTTAGATGTGCATGCAATCAGTAGTTTACAGGCTGGAGCCCATGCACGTATTCCACAACTGAACCCAGGAGCCTTCTGAGACAGCAAAAGTCTCCTCTGTATTCACTGACCACCTAATGGAGTGGGAAAGCTGAACAAGAACCCAATAAAAACATGACAGGCTAACTTTCCAGCTGCTGTCCTTAAGATAAAATCATTGAGGAAGTGAATTCGGTAATGCTACCAAGAAAAAGTCTTGGAGGACAATCCTCAAGAAACAACACCTCACCTCTGTATTGAGCTGTGTCAAGCACACCAAAAAAATCTGTGTTTAAAAAAAAAAAAAANTTTTGAGTAGCTTTGCTCCTGCCAAGCAGTCTGCTCTCAGCTGACTATAAAATCTCTCACGCTATAACACCAAAACTCCCCAGGCAGAGAACACACTGACTAGAAATATAATGTTTGAAGTACTTAAAAGGGAAGAAGCAATCATGCCTGCTTTCAGAAAATGAGATGGTGGTCTCATTAGGAAAAAAATTCAATTGCAATAGTTACCTCGGCATGTAAAGGACTCGCTCTGCCACCACAAATCCCACCCTGAAGAAGAGGTTGCTGGCTGGGATGAATGGGAAAACCAGGAACAACAAGCCAACCAAAACTTCTTTGTGTTCCAGTTTCTGCAATAATACAAAATTAAACAAGTATCAACTAAAAAAATGCAACTTAATTCACCTCTAACTTTCCCCTTTCCTTTCAGGGTCTTAAAAAAAGCAACTTAGATTAACATTTGGTACGTTTTTGCATTTAAAGGAAATTTTTTCAAGACACTAATCTTTGATATTTATGCATTGCTGGTGCATCTAATATGCCCAGAAAGTGCACAAGCACTACCCACTGTGTCTATTATTACCCTTGGTATCTTTTCCAAGGTCAGCTCTACCATATGCATGGCACAGCTATCACCTAAGATATAACTCAAATTGGTAATATGTAAGTGTAGAGTAGTGTGAATGTATACATTAGCATGTCTACGACAGCATGACTGTATGTAAATACACAAATGCATATCACATACACACAGACTGCTGAGTTCAACCCTAAATGTTTGTAACAGAGAAAAAGCTGTTCAATCAGTCACATTTTGTGTAAAGAAAACTAGCCCCGAGTGACACATTAATGCAGTCAGTTTATCCCTTTCAAGGAAAATATCTACACTCGAAATGATACTTTCGCACACAAGGTCTCCATACCCACACAAAGTCAGAAATTTGAGACATGCTGTATGCTAAAATTAATGTTTTTCACTTGAGCTCAGTTAATGCCCTTCACTTGTGCTCACTTTAATGTTAGCTGGCTCTTTGAGGAGAAATGGAATTACCAAATGCAGTTCAAACCAACTGTGATCCGTGGGGCCAACACAGGCATCTGGGGATGCCGTGACCAGCAGTGACCACTCATCCTGCCATGGACAGACCCAAGTCTCCTGAGCAAGCTGAATTTCAGGTTTGGCTCCACCCCAAGAGGGTAAATCAGCTCTTACTTCCCAAAGAAGGACATGAGGATAGAAATGTAGCTTTAGGCCAGCTCAATCACCCAGACAGACATCTGCACTTTCCTGCCCCGGATACTGCTCCTCACTGGCTGCAGACATCTTGAGAAGCCTTGTCATGCTTAGAAACAGAGGCAACCACAATCACTTAATGGTTGAAACACTTTCTAATTGTTGTGCGCAATTTCTCAGTTTTGGGGAGCAAATTGACTTCTGTTTGGTGGAGGGAGCTACATTTAGAAATGTTGAACAAGATTTTTGAGTAGAGAAATGGAGCCCAATCAGCGATGCGAGGCCAAGCAGTACAAACTGTTTTGCTTTGACACAGCAGCAGACTGCAACAGCAGCTACCTCTGGTCTAGACAGCAGCTAAAATTCAGAAGTCCTCCTACTAAAACATATTCATCCTGTTCTATGGGAAAGACAGCAAGCATTTTCTATGGGTACCAAAAACAAGGGTACAAGTCAGGAGGCTCTGATGTCGCCTTAGAGGAGCTGAACCATAGGATCACAAAAAAGTGTGATTTCTCCTGGATCAAAGAGGAATCATGAGGCAGAGAGAGGAGTAGAATTCATGTCTCCAGATTTCTTTATCAATATGTGTTTTAAATAGCACCACAGTTATCTATGGTGCTTCTATTATCCACTTTCTCAGTATCTTGGATTCACAGTTACTAGTGCCTACATATAGTCACAACAGCATCTACAGTACATTATCCTCAGAGCTGAAGGAGACATCAATCCATAAAGATGATGAGCAGAGATGCCTGGTAATTACAACAGAAAATTGAATGGAAAAAAAAGAAAGGATTAAAAATTTCTTCTCAACTGTGAATTAAAATTACCAGCTCTAGCTCAACTTCAGCTTCCCTCCCCACCCAGATCTGGAATTACTCTCTATTTTTCTCCTGCCATCTGAGTCTCCTTTCCCACCTTGTCTGACCTAATTATTGTGCCTATCTTCTGCCACCACTCTACCCCAGGGGTTTGACACTAAAGACTTGGAGGCACAGGAAGATATGTTGGCCCAAAGGGAGTGCACTGCTGGCACATAAAATGTTCTCTATCCCCAAGATAAGCACTTGCTTTCAAACAAACCAGCTATCAAATATTTCTCCAGTTGTCCATCATTAAATCAATGATTGGGAAAACAACCTCTAGTTAAACATCTGTAGGAAGGACATGGTGTTATTTGTGGCTGCAGCACTGCAGATAAGCAAAGGATACTGAATGCTAGAGAAAGACAAAACTTGTACATCAAATGGGAAAGAGGAAAATGTGGGAATTAGCTCAGCTGAAGGATCAAATGGTTCTGCATGTCCTCCTTCCCCCCAGAACAAGTCACAGCTCCATGCTAATGCCATTGAGGGCTGCCAGCTCAGTCCCTTGGGCAGGGCTCAGGGACAGGAGTCCAGCAGGCACAAACCACAGCCTCATGGAGCAGCAGAGCCCTCCATTGGTGCTCCTTATTTCTGAAACAAAAAATACCAGGCAGCACCCTTTTTAAAGCATTCCATTAAGGCAGAGGCTTTTGGGGAGAGCTGGTCCCTAAAGGCCAGGCTTCAGCTGGTTTTGTGCATGGTTGTGCCTGTGAGCCAGTCGTAGGGCTGCAGGAACAGTGGGCAGCTGGATCCCCCCTTCAACACAAGCCATAGGAAATTCCCTCCACGTGTTTTTCTAAATAAAACAGACCCAACCTATACGTAGCCCGTTACATTTTCCAGGAAAAGAAATAAAAGAAATATTAGGGCCATTTATTTGGTTTAGCCACTTTGGTCATATGATCCCACTTCAGATAGCTGAGCTAAAGGTGTCAGAATCAGCAACTGCCAGGTGCCCAGAGCAGCAGTAAAAGCTTTTAGAGAGTAATAGGCAATTTTGTTTGTCTTCCTTTCTCCTTAAAATAAAATAGCTAGGACTAGAAATTATAGATCACTGCATTCTTTTTACAGAGACAATTCCTTTCCTCTTAAAGACAGTGCTTTCTTTTGGAAATACAAAGCTTGTCTTTCTGTCACAGAAGTCTCTGCTGGGGGAGAATCAACAAAGATGTTTGAATTAACCTTAGAACGATTTCTCTTGTCAAAGACAAGCCGATTTTAAATCAAAATAGCATTTATTATAGTAAATAGCTTGGCGGGAGGGAGGACTTTTCAAATTCACATCAAACTCACAACAAATAGGACATTAATTATGTTGAAACAAAAACCCCCCACAAATAAATAAATAACCACCAATAAAACAACAAATCAAGCCAAAAACCTATTAAAAAAAAAAAAAACAAACTTTTTAACTTACTTTTCACACACTTATCTATTTCTCTCAAGGGCAATGCCAAAAAAGGGTCCCACTGTCCCAAACAAAATATCAAAGAATCACTCCAAGGTCAAACACGATCAATAGAGCAATAAATCTCAAAAACTGCTTCCTTGGCAATTTGGGGAAAAAGGAAGAAACTTGAGAATTTCTAACTGAAAGAGGTCTTTCCATATTACCTACAAGCCATATTCCTGAGCCATAAGTAAGTATTTGTTGACTACCACTAAAGCACAAGTCTTCTACAAGGCAGAGCCCTCACAGTGTGAGTGCAGGAGGTGCACAGATTACTTCAGCATATCTGTCATAACTATGGACTTGCACAAGCCCACTGCAAATTCCTTATTTTTCCGCTTGAGAAAGCACGGCCAGAGGTGCCAGATCCATGAAGCCCACGCTGTGCTGACAGGACTGATGCTCACATTGCCTGGCACCTCCAAGGGTGAGGTGCTGGAAAGCAGAGCTGTGGGGACAGCATTCCTCCTGGCTGGACTGAGCTGCACCTCAGGGAAGACAGAAGCTGGGCAAGCAAATGCAAGCAAATTCCATTCTATTCCACCTCTGAATGTTTCCAAAAGTGTTTAGACGTGCTTGCCTGTTTGATGGGAAGGTGGCAATCAAATGGGTTTAATCACTTCCTCCAACAGTTTATTTAAGAATGACGCAAGTGTCACCTCTCCACCATTTAGATGAAGCTCCATGGAGTACAGACCTCCTTCCTACCAAAGGCATCAATCCCTCTGACAGTGAGCTCTGGATGGCCCATTGCAGCCAGTGAGATGCTATGCCTGGAGCACCTGACTGCATGTGCAGAAAAGCTGCATCCAGGCAAGTTGGTAGTGCACGGCTGCATAAAAGCAATGATTGCTGTTACACATTTTCATGCAGTCATAGGCCTAGGATTTAAGTGATTATCCATCAAAAGAGACAAAGACACTTAAAGAAGCTGCATGACTCTCTGCAGACCACAGACAGAGGATGACACTTCTACAGTATATTCCTAATATCCATTTGTACAAACCCTTAGTGAAGACTGCACACAACCCCACTTCATCTGCTCCTGCTGTACCACTCTCTCAGGAAGCCACAAGCAGCTCAGCAGTGTGACTCCTCACCAGCCTGCATCAAAGCACTGGAAGCATCTCACCTGGCAAGAGGTCAGCACCTGCCAACACCCACTCTTGCACTTTGCACATATGCAGCAATCAAGATAAAAGGGATGGTGTAGAAGCATGTCAAATTCACTCTCTATTCAAGCATCAGGTGATAAAAAGAAAGCATTAAGCTAATCAGGAATTAACCCTAGGGGATTGATTCCTTCAAAGAAAAAAAAACCCCAAACCTCTGTGGTTGTAAAGCTCAGGGAAGCACTGGGTGTTCCCAAGTCCCACCTCACTGGTGTGTGCACAGATGGCTCCTGGCAGAGCTGTGTCGTGCTCCACGTACCACCAGCACGGTCTCCTTTAGGTCACCAGCAGAAATCTGGGTGGGACACACACAGCTTTACATACTGTGACCAAACAGAAGGGCACTGCAAAGCCGTGGTTATTTCACTCCGCTGCCTGTGCCACTGCTTCCAAGTAAATGATGCCAAAAGTCGGGTGTAAACAGATGGTCCGAAAAACTCAAGCATTTGGTGAGCAAAAGGTAACTTCCCAACTTCAAAACTGGCTCAGACACCTGCCTTAATCAGCCTGATCCTAGCAAAAGAGCCACGAATTCTGTAATCACTACACTTCATTAGGAGTTTTATTTTTTCATCTCATTAAAAAAAAAAAATAAAATCAGCATCTTCAGTAGCACCAGCTACTTGAATGCCAGGCTTAGTAACTCACTCACTTCCTAAAATAACTAATTTTTTCTTGGTGATCATCTAGTTTTGATAGAAATAGCCATGGATTTCTAATGCTATTTTGATAATCACTGCTGACTGCTTATTTACTACCTGACACACTGATACTATTCCAAGTATTCAGCAACAACAGAAATTACTTTCCAGTTCACCAACAGCAGCAGTTCCAGTTCACCAGCACGAACTGGTGCACAGGCAAACACACATCAGTCAGAATCTGAAATCAAAACCCTCGAAAGGAGCACTGGCTTCCCAGCCCAGGACTATCTGAAGAGAAATCCTTGGCACACACCTCAGACCACCCTAACAAGATAATTCCCTCTCCATTTCCAGAGGGAATGAAGTCTTGGTCTGTACCACCAGGTAAAAACAGCACGTTTTTAAGAAATGCTGAATACCTAAAAGCTTTACATGCATGAGAACTGTGGATGCTCAACAGCTCTGGAAATCAGGCTTTTAACTATGGAATAAAAGCAGATAGAAGTCCTTTCCCATTCCCATGACAGGACACAGACATATATCCTATAATATTTCACTTTTTATATTAGTATCTTAAAGTAAAATTTTGATAACTACTATTTTCTTTTTCCCTGTAGAAGTCAGCTACCCATCCATTCAGGTTTGTGTTTATGGTCTTTCTCACTCAGGTTTCTAAAATTCCCTTAAGATATAAGCTCATTTTCCCAATCCTTAATCTCTGCAACCTCTAATTCCACTTGACAAGGCAATTTGAGCAGGATGAAGAAGCACACAAATCTTTGAAAGGGAAGTGGAACATTCCAAAAGGAAATAGGAAAATCAACAAATTGCTCCAGGAATTAGAATAATCCTTTTGACCTTGTGGTTGCTTTCCCTCTTCCCTTTCATTCCGTGACTGCAGGCTGCTTGACTAGGTGGGGAAAACAAAACAAAACAGGTAAAATTCAATGCACACATTTGCAGTACATGAAAGCATGATCTCTGGAAAAGCAACTCGGTTCATGGTGAGTTTGCTCTTGAGAAGGTAGCAAGGAACAAGAAGAGCCTAACAAAAATCAAAACCCCCAGAGTAGCTTGGCATAGCCAACTTAGTTTAACTAAAACCAAGTAGCGACAGTGAACAACCATTACCTCCCCCAGCTGTATTCACCTACACTCTCCTGCTCACCCCTACTACTGTGCCATTTCAAAACCTTTCAGCTCTGAGTAAGCTTTGAAATACTAACTCAAATCAGAAGAAAATGGCAGAATAAAAAGAGGAATTCCATGTTAATATGCTGAAAATGGCAGAACTACCTACCTACCCCCACGATAATTACCTACCCCACGCTGCAGGCAGTAAGAGCCCATTTGGTGAGATGCTGAATATATTCATGGTGAGCCAAATCAGCACTATTTCAGCTCTGGTTATATTTACCCAGAGCACCACACTCCAAACCTGTTATTTTAAACCAAGCAAATTCGACTGAGCAAAAGAAAATCTGATGCAAAAGGTATTTTGACAGTTCTTGTGTTTGCTTTTTTAATCCAGAACAGCAGTCACAAACAGACTAAGGCAGCTTTTCTCTTAGCTTGAGTCTGTCAGCTGGCACAGGGAGCTCCCTGGGAAGGCTTCCCTGCTCCTTCCAGCCCCACCAGGGACCCAAAGGCAGCTGATCCGGTTGCAGCACTCGACAGAGCAGAAATGTGGCCAGCGAGCTCGGGGTGCCTGCAAGGGGCTCCCCCCTTCCTCCAGATCTCACTAAACAGAGTCTTTCTGGCTTATTACTCTCTCCCTGCAGCAAATATTAACAACAGAAGCAGCACAGAAAAAACTCACTGCTAAGGATTAAGAACATCAGTCCTGACCTTCTCTCTGTGTGGAAGGAATTCAAGTGGCCCTCAGGAAAATGAAAGCAGGATTTATTTTAAATGGACCTTTTATGGAAATGACTGTGGTTTCCAGCTCGTCAGATAGACTCCATCAATAAATAGCCTTATTCACCTTGCTGTGCCTTTGAAGCAGGTATTGTTCTGGAAGTGTTGTGGCATATAAATTTTGCTAGGCATACTTTCTAACTATGCTGGTACTACTGTAGAATATTATAAAAGGCAATTGTTCCCAAGAAAGGTCTATAAGCTGTGATTTATTAATGAAATGCCGAACCTGGGAAACGAGGCAAAGGTCTCAGGAGTGCAGGGTAAAGTAAATAGCATGACAGAATACACATAGAGAGTGCTAGCAAAAACAACAGAAACATGCACACAAAGGGAAGATGCAAATGCCTTCCTCTCCTGGATGGTACTGAATGTTGTCAGCTAAGAAATTTAGTCTGAAAGTTGCTCAAGAATATGCTCAGATGATATCCATACATACAATCCACCAGATAAATGGCAATATGATGCCAATTACAGCACGAATTAAAGTCATCACAATATGGTATAAAATGCCTTGCCTTGGCTAAGAAGCACCATGCAGGGAAATTGAAAGAGGCAGCATCACCTTTAAAATTAGATCTGAAATAAAAAACAACCAACTGTAGCATATGAAAGATCAGGATAACACATATGTCAGTCACATGCAGTGAATATAACCTGAAAGCCATCCCAAGTCCTGTACCATATGTAGCCACATCACACAGCACAGCCAAGCACGTTCTTTAAGGAAGTTACATCCTAGAGCACACTAGGTGTGAAATGTTAGTAGCATTCCCTCCTGGGATGTGAGCAAACTGGGACACATCCTGCTGAACAAGCAGGACCAGTGGAGCTGTGAACCACAAGTAGGGAAGTCCACAGTGCAGGTCAGGGGTACAAATGCGTGAGGGCCATCGGTAGCCAGGTGCAAAATTCTTTTGCTCGGAGTAAAATAACAGGTTTGGAGCGTGGTGCTCTGGGTAAATATAACCAGAGCTGAAATAGTGCTGATTTGGCTCACCATGAATATATTCAGCATCTCACCAAATGGGCTCTTACTGCCTGCAGCGTGGGGTAGGTAATTATCGTGGGGGTAGGTAGTTCTGCCATTTTCAGCATATTAACATTGAATTACTCTTTTTATTTTGGCCAGCTGCAAAAGCCACTGTTTCAAGTCAGTTTCCCAGACCACCTGGCTGAATGAGCCCACCACACACACAAGTTTTCCCTCTATCAGCCCTCCATGTATCAGGCACCCTAGAGATAGTGGAATCCTATCCATCACGTGCTCTGTACACATACATTCACAGCTACAACTACAGGCCAAGCTGCATTTTAATCACACTGCATTTTAATTAAGCAGCGACCTAAAAATGCCATGCAGAGTGGCGCTTCAAACATCTGAAGGGTCTTCCTTTCATGCTCATTGAATTATTATGACATGTCAAAGAAATAACAGTCGTCCTGATGATAATGCCAAGAATTGTCCTCCCTCCAGTTGGCCAGGTGCTCCCTGTATCTTCCAGCAAAGAAAGGCAGTGCCATGGGCCCTTGGGTACCCCAGTGGCCATGTGAGGCACCAGATTATTTTTCTGACCTTGTGACTGGCACGCTTGATGAAGAATGAGAATTCCCAGTGAGAGAATGCCTCATCCTGGTACCTCTGTAATCCACCAGGAAGGCACACCACATCCATTCCTCGTAGCCAAGGCTGTCTTTGAAAATGAACAATAAATAAATGTCATTCTCTTTTCCCAACTATTAAAATTTCTCTGGGATGCAGGGAAATCCCAGAGAAAATCTCTGGGATTTTCAGTAGCACCCCCAGCCTTTGTCACATCCCCAGCACAGTGCTTGAAGCCTGTGGGAGGACATTCACTGCAAAGAGTTGAGCAGAGCCTGAGGATTCTGAGACATGCCAGTGACTCCTGGTACCTTGGCTAAAACAGCTCCGGAGAGGCCAATTTGCAGAGCATGCTGGGCATCTGAATGGTGAAAAATCAAGTCCCAAAATATTTCAGAGAGCTGCTTAATGGACTGCAACTTTGCCACATCAGTTACTACAGAAAAATCTTGGCCAGAGACAGCAGCAAGGTCCTTTTCCTCCTGAGTGGGAGATGCAACAAGGAGCTGGACTTTTCTTTACTCCTGTTAGACCTCCTGAAAACAGGCATTAATTGTGACATGTGATAGGTAGGACAGCTACAGCAAGACACAAGCATAGCTGTGCACCTCAGCACTGTACAGAGAAACAAGTCTTACTTGGGAAGCTGTTCACAGGGAGCTCTCCAGCTGACAAGCAACAGGGATTTGCACAATGCAGAAGAAACGACCCAGGGAATGGAAGTTATACACAGGGAATTAACAAAGCAATTTTTCAAATGACCTCCTCATAAAGTAAAGAGGAGGACAACAATGAAGGGGCCCGAGCAGGATGAGAAGGGAGGCTTCTGTCTCCAAATATACTGGAGAGCTGCTTTCTCTGTTTCTGCAGTTTTCAGCATTAAATCCCCATCTAGTAACAGACATGTTCCAAGGAAAGCACCCATGGGTAGAAATCTTCCAGTGTTTCTTCTCTTTCTGAGGTATAACAACATTCACAAAATGAAAGAAGAAAGCTTTGTGCCTTAGATGTCCTTTATCAGCACCACACATACATGCCCAACAGTTATTACCCTAATCACAAACGTCAACAAATTAGCCCTGCTTAAAATTCAACGACAACAAAGGCAGAAATCCAGTCCATGCATTCTCTGATTACAGTCCACACAAAATAGTCTGTTAGTCTCCTGTGAGTTTGTGCTGTGGATGCACACACATCACCTCTCACCACTGAAAATCAGTTCAGTGTTCACTGGACCAATGTCTTCACTGCTGCCAAAACAATTTCTAGCATTTCCATTCTCCGTGCTGCAGAAAGGAAAGCAATGGTGCCACTGAGAAGGAACCTCATAAGGTTTTGTTCTCTCTTACCCCTGCACACCTACACTCTAAAGAGAAAGGCACAGAGACTGCATGCTTGTTCACTCTACAATCATCCCTTAGTAAATTGCAAGCTGTCTCTTCCAGGTTAGACCTTGCAACGAAAAAGGAGAGAAAAATGGCTACTAAGACCATTCTACGTGTTTGCTTCAAAAAGAAAGCAGAACATCTTACACTTCATGAAATGTGAGAAATCAACTGATACATCTAGTGCTCCTTCTAAGCTGTAAAACACTGAGAAACAGCTTGTCTGGGACTTGACTGAAGGATGGTCCTTCTCAGGGGGAGCAATGCCCTATAAAATGCCACTGCTGTTGCATTTAGAAATATGCTTTCTTAGGACTTAATGCAATGAACTGTGCCTGCAGTCCATGTGCCCTGAATTTCCCTCTCCCTGGTATAAAAGGGACTGTTTGATGTCAAATGGCATAATGTATTTCCAGGAAAAGTGCTGCTTCCTGTTTGCATTCCTCAGTAATTCATACATGATCATCTTCACACCACTGAATGGCAGTACCATAATTCAGTGTGAATTGTGTGAGTTGTTAAAAATAAGATAGAAAATACCTTCAGAAATGTAGCATTTCCTGAAAAGCAAAATATTTCCAATTATACCCCAAATTACATATACACATATGCTCCATCCCTCAAAGTGCTCAAGGCCAGGTTGGATGAACAACCTGGTCTAGTGAAAGGTGTCCCTGCCCAGGGCAGGGAGGTTGGAACTGGATGATCTTTAAGATCCCTTCCAACCAAATCCTTCTGTGATTCTATACCTAGGGCTGAGGGAAACATGTCCAAGTGGATCCCCAGGAACCATCACCAGTTCCATCTTCTCAGTGGGTTTGCTGTAGGCTGCAAGTGCTCATGAGAGCACTTGGTCAAGATGGTTCTAATTTTACGGGATTAGATACAAAAGCAGGTCACTTCAGATGCAATTTATTCAGTGTTTGCGGTGTTTCAAGGCTAAACACAAAGGAATCTTTAAGATGAATTTCAAACCATCGAGTAATTAAATGCTCAAAGAGTAAAATTTATGTTGTTTAACATTAACAATGGTCAAGAGCAAAACTGAACTTCTCACAAAAAAACTACAACTTGGAATTTAAAATCAAACAGTGGTATCTGCAAATTCAGACTAAATTGTTTTGTTTTTTATGAAAAAGAATAATAAAAATATAAAGTAAAATCTTTTGCAAGCAAACTAACGGTATTAATCCTATGCATAGTTCAAATTCTGACAGCAGGAGAAGAAATAAAAAGCAAACAGAACTTCAAAGAACACAGAATAAGATTTTTCAGAAGTCTTCAGTACTGGGCTAATGAGAATTTTATCATTAAATTTCCTGAGAACAGGATTCGGTCTAATACAAACACTTCTGAATATCTTTAGCAGTGAGTAATGCAAGCAGGAGGAATACGAGATGATGTACAACCTGCAGGTAGAACTGGTGAATACCTAATAGGGTGTTTTCCCATATTTCCCATACAGCATCTGTCAATGTATTATCTAAATTAATGACTCTGCAGTCTCAAACTGTTTGGTTCATTTTCTGTCTCTTATCAGGAGCACAGGGAAGACTGCCAGGGTAGACTGCAAATGTACATGACCTGCACATTTCAGCATAACACAGGCATTAAAACCTGACACTCCTCAACTATACTTTTCAGTAATATATATATTTAAGGAAGAGAAACGTTTGTACTATTTCCAAAGTGACTACCAGCACCTCTCCTAAAGAACACAACTGAAAGAGGAACAGCCTGTAACTCCCTATGATCCACAAATATAAACCATTCCATGGAAGCGTGAATCTGACTTGCAACAAGGCTTGTACAACCTCACTTTGATTTCTGCAGTATGATTAATGGTATCTCTGAAGTGCTGAATTGGGAAGTATGGCTTACCAACTATCTTATTTACACTAAAGAACAATTTCCAGATCATTTCCGATTTCCCACATTCCATTACTCCGCTGACAAAAAAAACCCTCTCATCAAGATGTATCCAATGTTTAGGTTTTAGAAGCATAGCAAAAGTGCAAATAGAGGAATCGATGTAATTTTCAAAGAGCTCTGCAGATGACAGTCCCCAGTCCTGTTTGAAGTAAGTGACAAACAGCCTAATGACTATGGGAGAGGCAAAGATGCTCAACAACTTCAGTGGGGTTTGGATCATTAACAGTAATTGAATGCAGGAGTCTGGGCCAAGTTCTGCCCTCAAATCAGACCAATTAGATACTGAGACAATCAACTAGAGAGACATTTTCATCAGTTGAGCTTGCCTGCACTAGTTATTACTGGTATGGTTTTTCACCTCACTCCAATGCATTCCAGAGGAAAACATGCGCTTACCAACCATTTCAGCTGAAGATTAGGAAACAAAAGATTTTCTTTTCCTTTTATGCTGTATTGCATAGCTTTTGGTGTTACCTTGAATGCAGCAATGCAGTGTAGGCTGAGTAATGTCATCACCAGCACCAGGAACACCGTGGCTAAGTTCCTCACATCCCAGATGGACTCAACCAAAGGGATGCTGCCGACCTGCCAGTCGTAGCACAGGGTGATCGGTGCCAGCAGGAGCCACGCATTGAAGGCCAGAAGGTAGGAATAAGTTAAAAACCTGCAAATGAAAACAGGTAATGGGATGACTGCCAGCACAGGAAACATTTTCCTTTGGCATTTATTACATGCTACATGGGAGAGGGAAACAACAAAAAAACCTGATCAACAACACCGCACACACAGGCAGCAGCACACCTCTCCATCAATAAAGAGATGCTGCCATAGGTGAGGGACACTTTTTTTAACAGGCCATTTGAAGAAATAACATAAGATCAGTAATATTTACATGGTTTCTATGCACCAGCCTTTGGAAAACTTACAGAACTTCAACTCCCATTTGAATGTTAGATTTTTGAAGTGACTTTCTGCTGGCTTAAACAATAAATGGATAACTAAGCAGGTACATACATATATATTGAACTTTTTCACAGTTCACTGCACCACTGCTGCAATACGAAATATCCCTCTAGCTAGGTTTAACTTACAATTTAGGATTTCTTCTGTCTGCAAAACATGAAACCATTAAAGTCAGACCCTTCTCTCTTTTCTCTTTACAAACCAAACCAAAGCAAAGGAGAAAATACAGGAGAAAGGAGAGATAGGGTGATTCTTAGCTGATCACATCGTGGCTTATTAGGGCTGGGGCCAGATTGCATGAGATGTGCCACAGACGTGATGGGGAAGTAGGGAGCCTTTCAAATTGTTGTAATTTTCAATAATTGTTATTCTCAATAGAGAGGAAATTAATGGGGAATGGAAATGGGGAGCCTGCTGCCCTGTGGGAAGTATGCAGGGTTCTCAAAGGACTGAAAAAGAACAGCATGTGTGCAACTGGCTCAAAGAAAACAAGAAAAAACTCCAACCAACATCCCTCTCTGCCCCAGGCTTTTGCTTCTTGGCATCTATTTGCCAAAAAGTGCATCTAAAGTTGAAATTATTTTAAGTGCAAGAGACTGCAGATTATCCCAGTGATTGTGAAGTCAACCAAGTAAAACTGTGACAAGCTCCAAACAGACAAACCCTTCCTTGGCTTGCAAATGGAAAAATCCCCATTGTACACAGCACCGAAAATGGCAAATACTCAAGAAAAAGGAAAAAATTACATTCCATCCTGCATAGGATTTCTTCCATCTGTGCCTGCTTTGGCAGCTGTTACCACACCCAGTTGCCATGGTACCTTGGCAGGTTTATTAAAATGGTAACAAAGGATGGCAGAAATGTCAAGCCATATAGACACAGGGTTGTCTCACTTGACACTTAAAAACACTTTGTGGTCAAAATGCAGCCCCTTACAACATCGTATTTGTGGCACAATAGTAAGACACCAAAGCTAAGTGTGATTCCAGGCAGGAAGTTCCCAGATGAGTGTTGGGCCCTAAATTCCTGTGAAAACAAATAGAAATAACTCCAAAGTTAGGATATCAGTTTCTCTTCTCATCCACAAAACAAACGTCTCCAGCAGCACAGTGACCCATAAGCAACGAGGCTTACTGAGCTGGAATGTTTCAATGTAAACAGTCACAGAGGCTCATTCTCATTTTCCCACAAATCTTTCTAAGTTCTCAATTCTGGAAAGTGGAATATCCCCACATTTTTAAAGTTTTCAGACATTTAGTACATTTCCTTCCATCCATCCCACCCACCGCCCCCCCTTCATTTTCCTCACCTTCCCCACCCTGAGGTACTAAACAAAAGGGAAAGAGAGAAAATCCATCTTCTGTTTAGAGACAGATTAAAAAGCCAGGTCCTATTTAAAAGAGCATCCCTCAAAAACAAAACTTAGTTTTGCTCAAACGATTCTCTCTTTCTAAGGAAACAAATGTGTTTTCTAGCCACCAAACCAATCTCTTCCGGCCCACATTACAGAGAAACATAGCAACACAAAATCTGGTGAGACTTAATCACACCAAGGCACTCACTTATGATATTATGTGTGGCCTGACCTACCTCTGCTCAGCCATAGTAAAACAGAATTCTCCATCAGCCTCAACACATCAGCTCAGAAAAGGCTGCCAGAAGTTATTTACAGCTACTTACTTCAAAGCCAAAATGAGATCCATTTCTAGCTTTATTGTCAAAACAAAAGCATGTCCATTTAGATCAATCTGAATAATGTCATGGCATATGGTATTGTTACTGCAAGTGAGTACATCAGATGGGATTTCCAGAAGCACTGAGTTGGCTTTGCCCTTGATGATTTAGGAAAGTCCATTTTTTGGAGGGAGTGTCCTTTTATGCCCTGGCACATTAATATTTTCAACAAGCATGACAATATTCATGAAAGTTTGTATGCACAGCAGAAAACCCTCCCCTGCTTACTCAGACTAGGCTGCTGGATAGGAAGGAACAAGATGACATTTGGCATCTTGGCAAACTGCAGCATTGCAGCTAAGGACAGACTAGTTGTTTTTGTGCATCTTCACTGATAAGGCAGGAGCTGATATATCCTTACACAGCACAGAATAAATAAACACAGTCTGCTGCCACAACAAATTGAGTCAGCTTAAGAATTTAAGGAGAGGTATTGGGAGTAGCCAGATCAGCGTGAGTTAGTGCATTTCTGTTGGAAAGGTAGGACAAGCTGCTGCTGAAAGATGGGAAGACAACTCCAGGACAGTCACTGATCAGGACAGATTTGCAAACAAGTGTCTATTTCCAAGTGCTTGGGAGGCTTCAGTCTCCCGTTGGGAGCCATGTGCACAACTTGGTGCCAGGGGCGGGTCCCAAAGGAGATGGACAATGGCTCCATTCCACTATGGCAGTAATTAGTCTTTAAATACCCTCTTCCAACAACAGTGGAATATTTTCCAGCCTGTGACAGTCATTACCACTTGTATACAGTTAATTGGTTGGCCTCTGCAGCCACCCTACTGGAGAACCCTTGCCCCCTCTCCTGGGTGATCTCCCAAGCACCCTCACTGAACGTGCATGTCCCATGAGCAGGCACAGTACCAAGATCCATGAAGGCACTGCCTGACTTCTGGAGCCATTTGTAAGCTGCAAGAAGGCCTTGGGTGGGCTCTGAGTCAAGCAAAAGTTTGGATACTCTTTCAGCATTAGTAACCTGTCCTTGACCACGATGGATGGCTGTATAAAACAAAGCACTATAAACTACTGCTATTCTGGGTACTAGGAACAGAAAAATAACGGGATGCTAATAATAGTTACTGACATTCCAGTGCTGCCTTTTATTTCTGGCTCTCGAAAGCATATGATATTCCTTCACATCTATGTGGCTCTCTTATCACAAGCCTAAGGAGAAAGCTAAACACAGGAGAAAGTTTGGAAGAAACCTCTTACCAAAGCTGACACCTCAAGGAACTAATTTGCAAATTTTGAAAAGACTTGAAGATTCCGAAATCACTCCAGTAGCTAATTACTCTGCAGCAGCCTACCTGCAAATGGCAACAAGAGTATTTTCTTTTAATTAGTTGACTGAGTGAATGACATTTTAAATTAATGATCCTTATATTGCTTCAGGTGTCTGCTGGAGTTCCAAGGGAGAAAAATCCCTGCCTGTAGCATCTCCCATTCTCCTAGTTAATCCCATGAAAATCAGACTATTACTGGTGAGGTGACTGGAAGATTCTGCCTCTTAGCTGGCAAACAGTCTTCCCCCAGGCCAGGTAACAGCATTTGCATTGCAGTAAGTGTTTTATTTGCAAATTGAACATGCAAATCCAAGTTTCAGCAGGTACCAAGTGCTCTTTTCACTTCTCATCATCTCTGGCATGCTCAGAAAAACACAGTTCGTCCTGTTGGTAGCCAGTGTTGTCATGGCAATCCATTTTGTTTAGTTTCAAATTTTTTTAGTTTCAGTGTTCTGTTGCAAGCTTTGAGACAAATACAGGATGACTCATATCTAGAACTTGTTGCAGAAAACAACTACCTGAACTGATTGTTTCTGCTGCAAAAATGAACGCAAAGTGTACTACTCAAATGCACAAACAATATGACAGGAAATTACTTGAGGAATTGTCTGTTACCCTTTGCTGTAACAGAGACCAACGAGCTTGGAAATGCCCTTATCTCAGCTCTGCCAAACCCAGCCAGTCAGAGAGCAAAAGGAATGTGAGACTAGGTTAAAAATATACAAGATTTATAGACATCTATGAGGCGTTTCCTTTCTTTTCTGATTTTGGAGCAGTTTAAGCTTTCTCCCCACAGCAGCCAGGGACTGAGATTATAGATTTCTTTCTAAAACTGTGCTACAAGAGTGATCACAAAGCTCTGACCATGTCCCACCAAAGCTGCATGGAGAAGTAGGGGCCAGTGATCCTATTCTGTCTGTCTGGGACAAGCCAGACAGACAACCCTACCCACAAAGAGCCAGCAGGGTACCCACCTGCAACTGAAACATCTCCCAGCACTGGGGATTTTAGCAAAGCAAAGGCAAACCATTCTCCTGGTTGGGAAAAAAATGGACCTATGTAGAAGACAGGTGTTAAATGCACTTAACTAGTACTTGGGGAGAAAAAAAGGGGGAGGTATGAAGAAGGTAGGGATCTGAAACAGAAGCAGGAATACAGTTTTTGCCCTTTCAGATGTTCCAGACCCTGGTTATGCTCCTCTGACCCAACCTCTACACTGCTCAGCACTGAGGGAGGTTTCAGTTCACTCTAAGGGTAAGAAGAGCTTTTTTATTAGGGAAAAGAGCTTCTCATTTGTATTAACAGCTGAACTGATTTCAGCTCAAGGCTCTCTTCATCCTCTTACAAAGCTCTAAACCCAAGGGTGTTTGACAAGTGACTTCACAATAATGTCCTCCTAGGACACATGTGGCTGCAATTATAACCAGGTGGTGGTATCTAGGATATTGTCTTCAAATTGTATATATGTGCACTTCCCCTGGGGACTCCCAGCCCAGTCAGACCTTCCCACACGAGTTTATTTTCCTGCTCTGTATATTGTCAGCCCAAACATTTTCTTTGCAGAGCCTTAGAAGAAAAAAATTCCCACTCTGTCTGTCCAGCTCATTCAGGGACAGTGGGGTAAACTACACAAACAAGAAGCAGACAGGGAAACTCCATTTAACATCCAAATGCAAGTATAAATTAGACAGAAAATACTTGCCACTGGAAAAGTAGCAAGTGATCTGTGTATTCCCCTTCATCAAACCTTCTGAATGAAGGGAAAAGAGCTGCCAGTCAGTAGAGGACAGGAGCAGGAAAGACAAAGCTGGGGATAGAGAGCTACAGTGTGATGAATAGCAAGGTAACTCCTCTGGAAGGTGGGCTGGTGGAAGCAGGGGACACAGGGGGAAAAAGCAGGCTGTGCTGTCCTCTGTAGCTACACAGCCTGAAGAGCTTTAGTCTGGTCAATGACTCTCGCTCAGTTGTTTCAACTCTGTGGCTAAGAATCTGAAAAACACCGAATTCTTCAAGAGTAAAGACTTTCAAAGAGCCTGTGAATTTCCAGTGAAACCCAAGCCTGCTGTCAGAATCTCAGTGCTGGAAAACCTGGGATTGATCTCGCACTGCAAACCTCCATGTGCTGTGGGTTAGGACATGCCTTGTGATCACACCTGATCCTCAACTCCTCACCAACAGCAGCACATTCCAGAGTCATGCAGCCCAAATTCCCCAGCAGTGCCCAGCTGCTTCAGAAGAGGCTCACTGAGGCAGCAGCAGATGGAGGGTTCTGTGGACAGCCACTGAGATCCTCAAGAAATTAAAAACCAAACCACATGTTTCTGGAAATGGCCTGTTGTATCCCAGAGAATTACCCTGGGATGCTGCTGGGAGCCAAAGGGATGGTCTGGGCACACTGCTTTGCCTCAGAGACTGGCCATGGTCTACCCCCCTTCTGCATGGAAATATTTTGGAAAGCATGGCCTGTAGCAGTCAATGGCATCTGCTCTGGCTGCAGCCTCTCTACTCCATATGCAGGCTCTGGCAGGGAAGGCTTGTTGTGTAACCAGCACTTGCAGCGAGCACCACAACCCATTAAAATGCCTATCAAATCCCAGAGCAGCACTACCAGGGTCTATTCATCACACCAAGAACACCTGAATGAGAGAGATGCTGAAATCTTTGATGTGGCACCTTGCCTGCAGGGTGGCCTTTGCTTTGGAGCACCATCTTCCACAGCCAGGACTTCCCCCAACTCCCAACACCCCTTGAAATAAAGACTACACTTTACACTTCCTGTATGGACTGTCTGGCCCCTGGGTAGGCATGAGAGCAATTTTTACCAACATTGTTGTTCTCCCTTTTGTTAGAAGTGTTGGAAGTGATCCCTGAATGGGACCCCTGAAAGTGATCCCCTGCAGGGATTACACATAGGGCCAAACTTAAGCACCTCTGAGCACACAATGTAAAGCACTGACAAGCCAGGCAGAACTTCATCTTCAGGGAAGATGTGTAAGCCTGGCTGATTAAGATCTGATATGTCACAGGGGTCTATTTTAATGCTAGTTTCCAGCCCAAGATCCATGAAAAACTCCATACCAAAGTAGTTGCTGCACTTGACTTCTATTTCCTTGGCAGAACTGGCTGGCACAGGGACCTGCTTTCCCAGCACAGGTCCCTGGTTTGCCTCTCAGTAGTTCATTCCCTTTGAAGTTACAACTGGGATGATTAAATGCATTGCTCAGAAAACAGTCATAAATCTCTGTGAAAAGGATTATGTGCCAGTTTTTATGTATAAGCACTTCTTCAGCTTTCTGCAGCACTGAATTCTCATTTACCTGATTGAAACAGCAAAGGAATACAGAAAGCCAGCTTACAGAGAGAGCAGTTCAACCACAGGACAATGTTATCTCAAGGCAGTCCAAGTAGAAATGCATTAACTATTTAAGGAAACACCACAAATAACCTGCTTCATGCCCAGAGTGATCAGCCACCAGAGATCACAAGGCAAATGCCAGCAGAAATTAATATAACTTGACTCCCAAAGACATAGTTTTTTAAAAACCAGGCTTTTAGTTAGAAATTACAGGTAAGATTTACTGTGTTTCACACAGCTTGAGATGTGCTGCATCACAATGGATTTTTCCCTTGTCTTGCCACAGTGTTGGTAATACAATCTGTTTATCCAGGGGCCTCCTAATTCTTTCCCCCTCAAGAATGGCAGAAGAAAGAAACACTGTGCAGAATGTCTGGAGAATGCCAGCCCTCCACTCAGCACCCTCCTAACTCTGGAGCTGCACTTTTGGTACACTGCTTACCTAAAGCTGCATAGCCCTCAAAACCTTTCTAATTGCATTCTCCCTCAAATTCTGTCTAATACAAGCAAGAATGTTTGAACAGAGGCTTGGGATTGGGTTTTCTATCTCAAATATTGCTTACCCATAGCAGATTTTGAGATCAAAGTCTGTGTTCTTTAAGGTAAGGCCACTGGAGACAGTACATCCTTCCCGCAGTGCTCAGCAGCCTGATGGACAGGCTTTCATGGCAGAGCTTGGGAATAGCAGGATTCCAAACACCTTCATTCCTGCCTCCACTGGGAAAGGAAATGATGGACACATCTCATCTTCTCAGACCACCTCTGCCAAGCAACACAGTGAAGGCCAAGGAAATGTGGCTTTCATTTATGTCACTAAGCTTTGAAGTATTTGGGAATATCGCTTCTAATTTTAACAATAGTAATTTAGTCAGCGTGCTGAACAGATGACTATTTTTAAAGACTTAAAAACTGACATTATTTCAGCACATTTAGCCTTTCAATTGTTAAATAAATCATTATCTGTCCACTTTAATTTATACATTTGTGTTGTCCAGGATTGGAGACAGGTTACAGAACACAGAGGCATTTTCTAAGGCCAAACTGAGCCACACCAAAGGTCTACCCAGCAATGACCACAAGTCAGTGCCAAGTAAAGCATGTAAGATGATAATTTTTCCCCAGTTCCTAGCTGGGGAGTTGGATGAGTTGGAGTTTCTCAGTTGGATGTGCTTTCTGCATATTTAGTAGCCTGGATTTCTTATTTCAACTTGGCAAATCTCTCTTGGAGCCTGCATAAACATTCAGCACACTCCTGGTATCCTGCAGGAAGAAGCTCCCCAGCTCAGCTGCCTGTTGCAAGGCATCTCTTTGGCTTGCTTGGAAGCTGTCTCCTCTTAGATTCATTTGATACACCCCAAGTTCTACATGTCCCCCCCCCCCTCCACAGAATCATGGATGCAGAGACCTCTCACACCCCCAGTCTTGTAACTTACACTGTATCAGCTCTAAGGGATCACAAATTATGACCTCATGAGTCACTATTTTACAAGCCCCTAACTTACACCTACCCCTAATGCTGGCCCAAATAAACCCTGCAAAAGTTACAAAGCTCCATTGGGTTCATCCTTTGTCAGCCGAGACCCCAGCTCCAGATCTAACTGCAGGAATTTCACAAAGACTGCCTCACATCTCCAAACTATTGTTTTTCTTTTTTATTCCACTGTTACCAGCCTTCCTTCTAGTCCCACAGCACTGGCCAAGTCTTACAATAATTTTCAATTTTGTTGAAAACCGTAATATTTACCCTGGCGAGACGTGCACAAAACCCACATTTTCAGCTCAAATAAAGACAACTCCTTGAAAACAGAAGATCCCATTTGTGACCTAAATCATCTTCAGAGTTACAAAACAACTTGCCCACTGCCTGAAACTAACCCTTGCTTCAACCACAGTGACGGTGCACTTCAAGAGCACTACCCAAAACTGATCTTTCTTTTAGTTTCTGGTCTTGACAGCAAACTTAGCTCTTCCACTGCCTTCTTCCCAACTCAACCCAAATTGCAACCACCATCTTGGCTCCAGTGCTGTATCTTATTCACTGCCTTCAAAACCTTGTTAAAAACTTCCCACACGAGCTCTTCACATGCTGCTGCACTGTAGCTGTCCCCAGCTGAGGAACACACACTGCTTAGGAGCTTCTCTGAGGCTGGACCATGAGCACAAACACTCCTGTGGCCCTCCTCTGGACTCACTCCAACAGGTCCGTGTATTTCCTGTGCCAAGGACCCCAGAACTGGATGCAGTGTGCCAGGAGAGGTCTCACAAGAGCAGGATCACCCTCTTCGACCTTCCTGGAAACCACACCTGTGCCACTTCAACCTTGCTAGCTCCAGCTGACATCCCAATCCAGCACTTGGGATGACTGGCACAATGCCAGTTCAGCAGCAATAGCTTCAGCTCTGACCATGGCAAGATAAAGTTATAGTTTGAGTCTGAAAGGGGAGGAAGTTTTGGAAAGGTTTGTTGTCAAGCTAAGGGCTGTGGTCAGAGGGTGCATCATGGGCTGTCAGTTCAGAGACAGTCCCTGGGTCTTTGTACCTGCAGGACTGACACTGAGACCTGCTGAAGGGATGGGTTTCCTGAATGGAAGATAAAGGCTTCTGGGTAAAACGAGGATTAAGAGACCAAGCTCAGCAGAAGTGGAAGAACTGGGATAAATAAAGGGGTTTAGAATCCCATAAGAGCAGTAATATTGCTTTTTACTGCAGTGGATTTCCCTAATTAGGTTTAGAATAGGTAGGTGTTGCTGGACTGCAGGTGAAGCCGGGGCTGCTGCTGGGGCCAAGGGAGGACCTGAGCCAGCAGCACTCGGGCTTCTTTTTCCTAAGGCTGCTAATAAACTCCACAGTGCCAGTTGTAAAAATAGTCACTGCTTCATACTCCAAGAATGACTTAGCTTTTGGGTTTAGAAAACCTTCCCCTGTCATTAGAAGAGGCAAAGAGACAAACACACAGAAGAACAAGTGCAGCACAGAAGAGGTAACTGAAATTAGGCCAGGATCATTTGTGACTTGGTGACCCCCATCTCAGCATAAACATATCAAAAAGGGACAGCAGCAAATCCTTCACGCTGTGCTGGTATTAGTAACACCACCAGAAACAAACACATCAGAGCTTTCCAAACAAGACAGTGTGCTTCCTGGAAGCACTTCCAGCCTTGATGGGAATAGGAGCTGTTGCCACATTATCATAAAGGTTCCCCAAATGAGATCCAGTCCAGTTCTGCAGCAGATGCTGGATAAGGATTGCTTGATCTTAACCTGTGTCTCAGCTGCAATTCCACTGCTGGAATGAGGAGCCAGCAAGGCCAGAACATGACACACAGGAAGACTCCTCCCATTTCGTTTGAGACATCAGGAAATTCCTCCAGAAGGCTCCAAACTTTCTTTCAGTAACTAAACAGAGCAAACACTCGTGCACATGGCCCCTCCACCTTCACTGCTCAGTCACTGATACAACACCAAGAGGCATGGTCACCCCCTTTTTATACCAACTTCAGCTAAAGCCAAAACTCTGAATGCATCCACCCCACATCTCAGGAGCAGGCAGTTTTAAGATTCAGAATTATGCCTAAGTTATTGGGCTTTCCAGTCCTGTGCTCAAGCAACTAAACTACACTCTTTGGGTTTTGAATAAAAATAAACACACAATTTTTCAGTAAGGAAGCATCCATAATTTCCACAAGATCTGCAAGGTGCTTTGGGGTTCAAATAATTCTGGTTGCTTTCTATTCTAGACAGAACAATACGGAGAAGTAATTAAGTTGAGACAACAAAACAAGTTTTTTACATTGTCATCTGCAAACCATTTTAGTGTAGGAAAATGTAGCATCAAGACCACACTTTTGAAGACTTTTGTTTGACTGCTGTCATCGTACCTCGTCAGTAAATACGGAGAGAATGAGGCTGGGTTGTCCTGCTCTGAAAACATCGGCATGGAACCTCCCATTATCCAGAGGCGGAAATACAACACGAGGATCACCTTCAAAGAACAACATCTCAGTTAGCAATGCACTACTAAGAACTAAGGCCTCAAACAAATGTTCTGTTGTGCTAATGCTGCCTTGAGAGGCCTCCTAGAAACAGAGACTAGACAGGAGTAAAGGGAATAAAGGTGGGTATTTATTTGAAGGGCATTGAAAGGTATCCCTGGGGACCCAGAGGCTGCTGCCAAAAGGGACCCCAAGATGGACGACAGGTCACGAGTTCTTCACACCTTTATAGGTTTGGTCCATTTGCATACCATGGTTAATTCTCCAATTAAAGCTTCAGTTAATGATGTAATTTCCACAAGCTTGCCCCCTGTTTGGAAGCTTTTGGTTTATACTTTTGGGCCTAGGATGGTCTGGGTGTCCTTGGAGAGCAGGCCAGGAAAGGCTTTGTTGTGTCTGCCCAGCACGAGAGGGCAGAAATTAACAGGCTACAAGAAACTTCAGAATCACACACTGAGCAGTACAGGATTTGAAAAACATAAAAGTCAAAACCTAAGGCATCACTAGATCTCTGTGCTGTGCAAAGCCAATCAGCTCAGCAGTTTAGGCACAATCCAAGTTTGCCACCTTTCACAGCGTGACAAACCTGCCAGCCCCCAGCACAGATAGCACACTGTGACATTGTGTGTCCCTCTTCCATGCCTGCATTACTGGCAACACTGGCACATCTCAGTACCCACCACAAAGGCAGCATTCTGAAGGACAAATCCAGCACTCTGCTTCAGTGCAGACTGCAGAATTTTGCTATTGACTGCTACTTAAATGCAGAGGGAAAAATCACAGCTTATGTTTTAAAAGTTCTTATTATTTACCCAAGGACAAGCTCCATCAGTGCTTCTCATGCTGTGCAATCCTAACTCCTGGAAGAATTTCTGCAAGCTGCCACTCCTTCACCTTTCTGGTAACCCCTTGTCAAAGAACAAGCCAGGGGATCTGGCTCCTGGAGCAGCACAGGGAGCAGCACACCCAGGACATTCCCATGGAAGTGCTTGTTTTCTCCTCTGCAACATGTTGAGTCCTGCTTGGAGCACATCAAGAAGCAGCTTTTCTTACAACTCTTACTGAGGCCTGCATTGGCATTAACAGCATGGCACTGACAAGGCAGCCCAGTGCCACCAAGTCCCCTGTATTTAGGGCAGGAAATACCTGCAGATATATATATACACCTGCAAGGGCAACCACTATAAATCAACAGAAGGTTTGAACTGAAAACACAGTAATATTCTTGTTGCTGCCCAGTTGAAGTTTTCTAGACGAATTTCCAAGCCTAACTTTGTATTAAGACCTCCCATCTGAGCTTTCAGAGTCTTTTGGGATACCACTATGCACTGTTATTCTCATCAAATACACAGAAATACATGGTCAAGTCCATTCATACTTACATAGCTTATAACCAAAGCAGCTCTCTTCAAAAAAGGCCTTGCAGTGTACAAGAAATTCTGGTTGTTATTTGCAGTCAGGTAGCTGAAATATAAGGAAACAAAAGCTTGTTGAAGTACTTTGGGACACTAACTCTTTTTTCAAATGGAGAAAAATGTGTACATTGATTTAATCACCCAAAATGCAGTAATAATGGCATCACTTCTACTCTTCAAAGATCTTTCTACATAAGTAAAATATTGAGACTCATTCAAGTAATATACAATATAATACATTGCAGTTTTGCCATCAAAATCTGGTTTTGGTGTGTTTGTTAGTTTGTTGGGTTTTTTGAAATCTTCGATTAATCCTCAGAAAAATCCCACGTGTGTCTCAGTGAGATTGCTGTCTTCAGACTCCCAGAAGACTACACGGAGACACATTTTAAAAAGGTCACCCAAACAGAGCAGTTCAATTTTAGACCTTGATTAAAATGCAAAAACTCCTTGTTCTCAGCTCTCTGCTCAGTCTCCAGAGAGAAGAATAACTGTCTAGCAGAACTGATTCTAAGCATTTTTTGGAGCGTATTCTGCACGCTTAAGTTTCATCACAAGTCTGCTGACAAAGTGCTATGATAATTAATTGCACAGACACAAACACACAGGTGGCTTACTGTTGTAGGAATGTTCATAAAACCCTTCCTGTTTCTCAATGAGTAAAATTAAACTGTATTGGCAGCCAAAACCATGCATTTATTTTAATATAGAGTAGAAGCATTTGCCAAAGTCTAAGGAACTTTCTTAATATAACAAACAGTGCCATATCCATTATATTAATTTCATGGTAATTCCATTTCTATTGAACCTTACGGATGCTCCATCATTGTAATAAAGCAATGACAAAAAGAAATACAGAAGAGACAACAGGAATATTTTAAGCATATAGAAGATAAAACTGTTGAAAAAAGACAACTTATTTTAAGAAGTTGTAAATATCAAGTAAACAAAATAAATTTGGAAGGAAAAAATTTGCAGGTTCTTTTGTATAACATACAGTCAGTATCAGGATACTCTATTTAAATGATTTACAAAAACTGCAGTTTGTATTGCAACACCTTCAAGCAAGTTACCTTTCCAAGCATAAAATGCTCATATGTTTCTCCTTTGAACATCAAGCATATAAAACACATCTTATTTCCTCTCCAGATTCCTTAAGACAGTCTATCACCTGATTGCTTCCACCCTTCGAGCCTTTGAAAAAACAAGACTGAAGCACTCCAGCCAAGAGCCTTCAATATCTGGTGTTTTGTTCAAATTTTCTATAGTAGGAAGTTTGCAAGCCTGGTCACCATGGCGAGATGAAGAAAAGATTACACTGCAGAAAAAGGCACCAGGGCAAAGCCAGCAAGAAACAGAGGCAGCATTTACCGAGATGAAAGGAGTACATCTGGATGCTCTGTACAAAGGAACTGCTCTTCAGAAAACTTTCCCTAAGTGCCCTGCCTAAAACTAGGGAACTAAACCACACTGTGTGGAGCAAGACAGATGACTTTCAGTCTTTGGTGTCTACTTATTGTCAAATGTTGACATTTAAGCACCAAACCTGACTTAAATGTCAGACTAGTCTTCAAGGGCTGAACGCCTCAAAGTGCAAAGATTCTTGAGTTCCCACTGATTTTAATCAGGCTCCAGCAAGTACAAGAGAGATGAAACTAAGCCTTCAGCTTTGTCTCCCCATGAAAGGTCAGGTTGGCCTTCAAGTGCTCACCATGGCCCAGCTCCAAGGCCCACTGGAACCAAAGGGAAAGCCTCTCACTGACTTTAACAGCATTTGGACCAAACCCCAGGCTTTTGTCCCCTACTGGAGCCCTGTACGAAACTCAAGCCCCTCGTGATTTGCAGCAGGAAGTGTTTGGTTGCACTTTGTTTACATTTTGATTCGTGGATAGAGGAGAGCTCTCTATTCATCACACTGTCTGACTCTTTTCAAGAACCTGTTTTCACTTGCTTTTACTTTTAACTCTCTGCAACACACTAGGCAGGAATTTTCCATTACATATATTTGCTTTAGGTGGCATTATTCTGGGAAAAGATCATGTAGAACAGTTCAGCTCTTATTCCAAGGCTTCAGTTACAGACAGAGGAGCACTTTTATCAGCGTCAAGAAGTCTGCCAACTTCATCCTTGAGAAGCAGCATCACCTTGCATCAGTGACCTAAACCTTGTGAGGCAGCCATCATCTCCAGGCCGTGTGTTTGCTCTCCACCCATGGTCAGGCAAGGAATAGTTCAATTAGAAAGTGAAACTTTTCCATCTTGAGAAAGCTGCTGTCCTGAAGTCTGTCTGGAAACCACAAAAGATAGCATGGTTCATTGCTCAGCAATCCTGCTCTCCACCCATCAGACTGACCTGAGGGAGTGGCATAAATGGACAGGTCACACTCAGTGCCTCAGAGATTTACAAGAACCATGTTGTTTACCAGAGCACCTTCCTGGGCTACCACTTGTGCCAGGGAAGGGAACTAGTAAAACATCTCCCACCTGTGGTGCAGGTGAGAGAACAACACCCAGTTTGTGTATTAAGACCAAATGAACTGCAAATGGGACCTGGATGAGGAAGTTTGCTAAATGTCAGTGACAGACAGCACGTAAAACTGCAGCAGCTTTTTCCACGTAAAATCTCAGCTTGAAAACACATCTAAGGTGATACTGAACTTTGCTCAGACAACCTTAAGATCAACCAAAGCCCTTAGTTTTGTCTTTAACTCGGAGAAGTAAAGAAATTACTATTTTAACAGTTAAACTGTTTAATACCCCTTTTTAACTGCTGTCTTGTAAAAAGTCATTTACAGGTCAGATTTCCCTGCATTTGCCAACCTCTCCAGACTGCCAAACATCCCTCTGTTCATGGGAACCTCTCCCTATCACCTGCCCCACCCCAACCAGCACAATTGTGGTGCCAAAACCATGCCAAAACACACACATGCATTCACTCCCACATGAGAGCACGTGTGGGATGTAGTTTGGGAAAGTGTGTTGATAGTAGCACCACACAGCAATATGCTACCTCCAGAGTATATGAACACTTCAAGGTGTGGATCTTCCAGATTTTCCTAAGAAAATTATAAAATTAGAGGAGAAAATCCAGATGGTCAGGTTCACTAAACAAGAGCAAAAAGAGCCCATTTGGGCAGAGGTTCCACTTCTGCTTCACGCCAGCTTTCCCACAAAGCAACCCAGCACGTAACTGCCTGCTTGCTGTCTTTTAAAAGTGCTTCAGGAATACTTCCCAAAGCAACCAGAATGACAACAAACAATAACTCCAAGAAAAGCTTAATAATGCAGGGACTTCTCTTGTGCAGTTCGAGCAGAGGCCAAGACAGATATTTGGCAGTCCCAGCTTCCTGAAAAGCACGGCTCATCCTGGAGTCAGTTACATCATCAGGGCACTCTGAGCTTTTATAATTGAAGACAGCAGGGTAGGTGGCCCAGTAAAATTCAGTGTGGTGCACTTTACAGGAACATACACTTCGCTGGTACCAGATGGGCTCTGGGTTAATGAAAGCAAACTTCTCTAAGAAGCAGGCAGCTTTTTTAATTTGCCTGTGCCACTGGAGAAACCTCGAGCTTACACAACAGTGTGGGGCAGCTCCTGGGCTGCTGTGCATTGCCACAGCTCTGTGAGCTGTTGCAAACCACTGTTGGAAACAGGTTTATCCCACCCTGCAGCTGACTCAGTTTTGGCATTAAATGTGAGCTTGGTGTCTTTGAAGGCTTTCTCAAGGGAAGTGAATAAACAACTAAGATCTATGATGGACTCTCCACCAGGAATGTCTCAAAGACCAAAATAAGCATGGAGCAGAGTAAGTGTTGGTACAACAAGAGACTGTTTTGGCCAGGTCCCTTCACTCTGAGAAGATCAGAAGATCACTGCTCTCATTTATATTCTTCTTAGGAAACAGGTCCAGCTCCCAGCAACCACCAGAGTTTTGAACTGGCACTTTCAAACCCCTAACACTTCCGGAAGATAGTGGAAGGATGTATATAAAAGCAAGGCTGTTCTCTTATTCTTAATTATTGGTAACAGTAAAACACCTCTAATCAAGAACATTTTTAAAGTTAGAAGGGGCTATTTTAAGTGCATGTCAAAGCTTTAGGTCATTGATAGATGCACAAGCTAATTCCAAACCAGCTTGACAAGAGTCCCCTGCTGAGAATAAGCAAGTTTTACAGGAGCCATATTCTGTCTGTAGAGACCACCTTACCTTTCCTCCTTAAAGAGGACTTCCTTATCATCTGTCCAGGCAGTGCATCTTATACTGGAGAATAATCTTTTCCACCTAGCTCAGCCTGTAGTCCTCCTTGAGGACAGCCATTGAAGGGAAAGTGTGTGTATGTGATATCCCAGGTGAAAACAAGACTGAAAATCCATCATGGAGTAAAAAGAAATTAATTTTTTTAAAAACCCAATATATCTAGACACATCTGGATATTAACCTGCTTAAAGTACTAGTCTATTCAGGGAAATAAAATACCAATCATAGCTGCAGGTTTTGCAAGGGAAAACAAAAGCCCTCCTGCTTCCTTCTTTATGAATAGTCTTGACCTTCCCCACAGCACATGTGTGGCATCCTTGCTCCTCACCTCCCTGGAGAGCTTTAAACCCCAGCTACCACTCCCCATGCAGACCTAGATGCATAAACACACAAACAGGAGCACTTTTACAGGCTCTTTTGGGAGCCATGGAGAGGTTTTATGAAAGTCACAACTGTTTTAACTCATTTTCACTGATAGTCATATATTCTTTGTGTACATTTTCAGCTGTGGAAATTTGGAATTCTTGCTGTTTACTGGATTTTTGGGGAAGGCAAGGGCAGGGCATACAGAGCAGAGAAGGTGATCCCACTCAGGGCTTTTCCTTATTCTTTTAGGCAGTACATCATTCCGTGTGGGATGAAAGTAAAGGAAGAAAATTGGGAGGAACAGGGAGAGGAGGAGAGAGAGGCACAGTAAGGGATCAGAAATAGAAAGAGAAAAAAGGAAAGTAGCAAAATGCACTTAACAGATCAAAGATGTGAGCAAGAACATGAAAAAGGGTTTCTCTTCATACCAGAAATTCCACCAACTCGAGGAGGAGACAAAGTGGAGGAGGGCTAACAGGAAAAATAAGACCTCATCAAAGTATGGCCACCAGATCCACCAGATTTTGGGAAACCAAAGCACCACGCCTGCAGTTTAAAGCTTCCATCGACTTCAGCCATTTAATGTCCTCTGAATCACACACACCTGAGGCACAGGTTCATTCTTCCCTGTCCTAGCCCAGTGAAAGGCTCCCATGGAGGGAATTTCAAGTAACTGCACTATAAGCAGCACTGATAGCAGCTTTGGCTGCTCCCCACATTCAGCTACAGATCCCTTTTTACAGCTGCTTGTGCTTTTGACAAGCTTTATTCATTCGGGCTGAAAATTTCTCTTCCAGGAGTTTATGTTAAGCTGAAACTGTTTTCTTCCTTGGAAATGTCAGGTAAAACTGTTTGGCTTCTCCTGAAAAAGTAATTAGAGATATTTCCCCATGCTGATGAAGCTCTGAAACACTTCACTGGGAAAACTCCCTGGTTCCATAGTTTGGAGCAGGGATTTTTTGCTTAGTAGAGGGACTGCAGAGATGCTGCTGGT
Organism: Rhipidura dahli; assembly: GCA_013399225.1. NCBI lineage: Eukaryota > Metazoa > Chordata > Aves > Passeriformes > Rhipiduridae > Rhipidura > Rhipidura dahli. Next base: position 133,244 of record VXAC01006723.1, read on the forward strand.
TTTGATTTCAGTGACAACTGACTGTTTCTGGGCACATGGCAAGCCACTGGGAAAAGATCCCTGTTTGCAAGGCTCACTAGAGATCTGTAGCAATTGCCCAGGGTCTCCAGCCCTACCAAACACCTTCTAGAAGGAACAGCATCAGACTCTCCTCGCATTGCTCCTGCAGAGCCATTGAGACAGGAGACTGTCTCTCCTGCAATGCCTGTATCCAGCCTGGAGACCATTTCCTCGGACTGAAGAGGGCTGAAAACATGTGTCTGAAGGAAAGGCTATGTGAGTATGTGTTACAAGGAAGAGAGGGGATAAAGGGAGAAGAAATGAAGGCAGGCACAAAGAGGAAAGGGAGGGGGAAAAAGATGAGCCAGGAAAAGATACACAGCAATATTCAAACCTCTGCTGCTGTCAGAGATCCAGGGGCAGTATCCAAAAAAACTGCTGCCACTGGAGCTCCATTCACTGGTGTCCCCATTGAGCACTCAGGAGCTGGACTGCAGCACAGGAAGCAGGAAAACCCCTGCTTTCCCCAGAGCAGCTCCACTTGCAAAAGCAGCTGTGCTTTCTGTGAACCAGCCTAGCAGGAGCAGCTGAACCCAAAACCCCACAGGACTGATTGCTGCCTTTGTGGCTGCACAGGGAACATCTGGCAGCACTGGAATGCAGCCACCCATCCCCAAGGTACAGCACCACTTCCTTGGACCATGCTCACTCTGCACGGCCAGGCTTGGCAAGGGGGCTGCTTGCACAGGCAGGGAGCACGAGGTCTGCATGGTATCCAAGCCACTTCCTAATCAAAAAAAACTACCTTACTTGGCAGCTTTTATGTGAAGAAGGGAGGAGGTTATCCTCCTCTCATGCACAAGGCTCTGTTATCCTGAGTGTAAGTTATGGAGGTGTCCCTGGGAATCAAGTGTCCCAGTAAAAATTTACAAACAAGCCATAAAAAATGTGGAAGCCTGCTGCCTTGCTTTGATGATCTCTGTAAAGGGTTTCATGTCACTAAACACACACTGGTGGTCCAGCTACTCTGTTAATTTACAGAAGGAACCATGGTGGCCTTAACATTTCACATGTGCAATTAGGGAATTAAGGATCTAACTTCTTGCTGTTGTCTTTGACAAGGATCCCAAAAAGCAAACTTTAAAAAGAAAAACAACCAAACAAAAAAAAAAAAAGCAGAGAAAGGGCACAGAAATCAATGTCTGTGAGACTATCCCTGGTTTTGGTGATCCTCCTTTATAGTCCATGCATCATCCCTAAAAATGGGATAGGCAGTGATGACAAGCATAGGGATAGATAAGAGTCAGCTGGTCCCAGTCCCACACCTGAAACAAATTTTTAAGGAATTTAAACCATTTTACTGATACTGAGTTTGACTTGAGGAAGGAGGGGAAGAAAGAAAACTTTTACAGGCAAAGCTGCTCTCAATCAGGACAAATGCTCAGTTGTGGGTTGTTGGGTTTTTTCCTTAAATATATTTGCTCAACTGAATTATGCTTCATAAGTCATCATTTGGGGTCAGGTCATCCCCAGAAAAAACCTTTTGGAAATGCTTGGAGAAGCCCATAATGGTTTAGCTGTGAGTAACTTCTGGTAAATCAAGTAGTAGCAGTACTGGTTTCAGAAGGAAATATGGGCCCACTTTGCAAAGAAATGCAGGGAGATCACCCGAACCACTGGGAAATGCAGCCTGAAGAGCACTGCTTTATTTCAAAGCCCACTTGTTTGGAATTTTCTTTTCTTCTTACATAACTTACTTGTAATATGAAACTACTTGTAAAATTCAATTTAAATCCATATTTTGCACTTAATTGAGGAGGGGGCAAAAAATCAGGCATCCACAGTTCAAATCCTGGACTTTGTGATAACAGGATGAAAAGAGGAGCAGTCATCACACTGCTTTGATGGGGATGGGGCACTGTGGACCTTCAGGACAGTAAAACAGAGTGTGTAGGGGGAGACTGGTCCCTTTTCCAAAAACTTTTCCCATCCTTCAGCTACTTAAAGCACAGCTCACTGCAGGTCCATACTAAATACTTCAGGAAGAAGGTCCTTCCTTTCCAGAAAACTCTTAATCTGACATTTTATCTACCCTGTCCCTTTGATTCTGTCAGATTAAATAAAGCAATCTGTAAATATGCCAAAGCCATCTCTAAATACAAAATAAATGGTAAATAACTCCAACCTTCCCCACTCTTTTCTCTTAGGAAAAAGTCTGTTATTTTTAACATCCTCATTCTTTTCAAATATGAATGACATGAGTCTGTTAGCAATATAGCAAAGAATCAAAATAACATTCTTGGGAGCTGATATCCCTTCAGAGAAACTTTTTGATGTTTGCAATCAAATGCAACTCAATGCCAAAGTTATACTGCAACACGGAGAGAATCTGAAAGAAAACAATTCAAAAATTGGCAGCCAATTACTCCTTTTGTCAGCAGCCCTGTAAGTAAATTGTGCCTGTGCTATTACTGTTGGCATGAGATACCAAACACCAGACTTCCAACAGCTTTTATCTCTGTTGCTTTTTCATACGAACATCTACAAATCCTTAAATTCTTCAGATTAAAAATGGACTGGTTCTTTCATCACATACTTTTGTGGTTCAGTTATGATAGGGTTCATCTGTGAAAAACAAAAATTAAAATCTGCACTAGCCGGTAAAGATTAGTGGCTTACTTTAAATGGATTTCCTCTGCAAAGCTATTCTTTATATCTCATCTAAACAGATAATAAATGGTAAAAGCCAAAAAAGCACGTCAATAAAAAAACAATTTGAAACTTGGCAGAATTATAAAAAAAAATTACATTTTATCCTATTTTGACCACAATTCAGTCTCATCTATTGCCAGAAAAATAAAACCACAAATGTTCCAGTCTTCTTTAAGTCACCAAGATATATTCACTTTGAACTGCATTGGCAACTTCCAAAAAATAAGCAGTAGCAAGAAAACAACACGATTTTGTAGTCTCCATCTCCACAGAAGTGGGCTTAAATGCTGAAATTTAAAAGCCTGGCAAGCATGAAAGATCCTGTACAGTTTCTCACAGAAGTTTATGGAATATTGCACTCAGCCAAAAATACAAGCAGTTTCTGCCTTGGGGATTTTGCCACATCCTGTAACACACTCCCAGCCTTTTACAGGATGGGGCTGGAGCTGACAGTGAGTAACCAAACCTTCCCACCTGACTGAGAGCCTCTGCCCCAGGCACCCCATGCTGGAAGCACATCACTGGCCTGGCTGGAGGGAAGACACATGGGCAAGTTTGTTCCAGCCTTGTTACCCTCCAATGCTGCAACAAAACCAATCCAGAGACTCTTGCTTGCTTTACTTACAGGAAACAGGTATTTGCATTAAACTAAGAGAGTCATTTTCTTTTCTTGTTCTCCTTTAATACTGGCACTGCATATGTTTGAGCCGATCATTAAACACAAAAACCAGCCCTTGTTGAAAAACCGAGAGGAAAGTACCAGGCAGCATGAACAATATTGCCATCCAAGAAAGACAGAGAGCTGCTGTTATTTCTGTATTTGAGTTATTGATTAAATGTAACATCCGTAAAGCAGCCATCAGAATTGCTATTCCACAAACATTCCTACAGAAATAAAGACTTATTCCGAGTGCCAATCACATACACTCCTGTGGTTAAAATGCAATTAAATAAGTCCAATATACCTACAAGCCAAACAAAAACAAATCATGGGAAGCTGAACTGGGGAGTAAAAACAAAGGTAAGATTTTTAAAACATAATTTAAAAAATGGGAAGTGTCAATACAGACTGTTGTTTGTAAATCATTGAAAAAACTTTCAGGTTACTTGTACATGTATTATTTATACTCAGGCAAAAGGCCCCTTTTCCAAAATATGTCTCAGGGCAGGAGGTTGCTGCAGTGTTTTCTGAGGAAAAGAGAAGCAGTGGAGTGGAGTTTACGTAAGTGGCTGCTGCCTGTCAAATCTTCCTCCAGACAGCACCAGCTTACCCAAGTGCACTTTACTTGAGCAGGGCTGTTTTGTCTGCTTGGGTTTCGTTTCCTCGAATTCATAGCTCAGGGCTATGATGGAGAAGACACAAAAGGGCACTTCTCACAAGGGCCAGAAAGAAACGGATTTTACAAGATGGATGGAGTGAAACAAGGCAAAGCCTTGATGAACATATTGTGCTTCAGGCAACTTAATAAAAGTCACATTACAAAAATCACTGTAAATCATCTGCATGAGTTTAAACTCTAGCCCAAACCACACGTGCTGAGTTACCCCATGGGCTGCTCACCTCGGGAACAAACAACAACTCTGCCCAACTCTCCAGTACCTATTAGAGAACAATAAACCCTGCTCCCTTTCTTTGGTTATTGAGGGGTTTCCAACTCGTACAAGCTTGTTTTAGAGCCCTGAGCAGATCCAGGAGTCCCTCCCTTTGCAAACAGCCACCTGAGAGCACACCAGAGCAGCTGTCTCCAGAATTAGGACAGAGACATCGAAACACACAGAGGCAAATTGATCCCATCGATCTTTCAGAGAGCTGAGAAGCACACAGTCCTCAGAGACCTTTATTATTTCACTCTGCAATGAAAGGGCCTGGCAGTAAACTAGAGAGAGCCAGTTTTATAAGCTGGGAGGGAAATGATTATAGAACATTATAGAACTGTAGCAGTTCAGGGATCTTCCAGCTGGTTTAAATGGTTTGGCTTCCTTACAAACATAGTGAAAGGGGAAAAAAGGAAAACTTCTAAAGGTCAGCCATGAGTGCTGTAGGTACCCCATGAAGCAGAGTTACCAATTTACTCTCAAGCATTTAATGTAGAGACAGGAATGGGGAGGAAGGAGGAATACAGAGGGGGAAAGGAGGTTACTGCATCCATTTGCAAACATGGATTAAGGAATACCTTACACAAATGAGCAAAATAAAGAGGGACCAGAGAGCAACACTGAGCTCCACTGACCACAGCACGCAAACACTCAGGTATAAATTCGTAATTTCCCAGGAAAGTGTTGAACTGACCCCACTCTGTCCCAGCTCAAAAGGTGGCTTTTGATGCTGAGTGAACTGCCTGCAATTCTCAGAAATTCCCAAAGAGAACAGGAGCTGATTCTTTGCCTCCTTCTTTTTGTTTCCGTGTTTTGTTTCACAAGCTTTGCTATTATCTGTGCCATACTGATAGTTTTGCAGGGAAGCAGTAACATTTCTAAAATGCCTGGAGAGGAAACAAGTGTTTGTTTCAGTTGAAACTTTCAGGTTATTTCAAGGCAGATTTGCAAATGGCTTTGGCAGCCCCAAACTGCACTTTTGCAAGCTCGACAAGAAAAATACATGGAGTTGCATTGACCAGCCTTCAGCAACCCTGACTGGTGGGAACAAGAAGGAACATCTAAATAGCGTCCTTTTTCCATTCCACCCCTGGGAGAAGTGTGACTGTTACTGAATCTAGCTCTTTTTCTACATTTCTTATTTAGACGGTGTCCAAAATAGAAACAAAACATGTTGTTCACTGAAAAATGCTTTCTTTTCCTTTTCATTTTGCATTTTGAGGGGGAGAGAGGGGTTTGCAGATGGTTAGGGCTAATAAAAAACCTTCCAGGATGTCTAAGTGTTTGGGGTTTTTTTCATTGGGATGAATCTAATAAATTAATTTTCACCCTGCTGGGAGTCAGCAGGAGCTTGCTTGTGTTCCCTCCTTCCTCCAAGGTCAGCAGGACCTTGCCCTCCATGCCCTGTGCCTGTCCCTGGGCACAGAACGAGGCTCATGGCCAGCTGTGGGGTTGGACCCAATGCAAACATCTGATCAGGATCCTCGTCTGCCCCTCCAGGAACATCTGCAGAATAGGGACTGTGTTGTACCACATCACACCCCTTGCCTCAGCCAACCATCTCCCAGTTGCACACAAGCTCACTTTAAAAATCAAACGTGCCAGACACCTCATTTATTTCAATTTCTCTTTCTCTCTTGCTGATCTATCTTCCTGACTCTGCAAGGCCAGATCTGATAAAAATAATATCAGCATCCAGCAAGTTATGGTAAAGGAAGTCAAACCCCGACAGACCCCATTCCACTCTCACTTCTGTCAACAGCTGGCTCTTGCTGACTTCACAGCAGGAACCATAACTTCTTTCCCCTTCTTTATGATTATTTTTTAGAACAACTCTTGGTAGAGAGCCAGCACTTGATGAAGAATGAGACAATCCCACCGGGTGCTATCCATCAGTGTCCTGCCAGCATTCCTGATGCTGACCAACCCAGCACTCAGGATTTACAATGCTCATGTGAGCACATCACTGCCCAGGATCATCACCCCCACCCAGGAGGGGATGCTCCCTTCTCCTGCCCTCTCTGCTCTGCCTCGGACAGTGCTCAGTGGGAAGCTGACAGATAAAACTCACAAAACAAAGCAGCCCAAGGCACACACTAAAATCCTGGTGAAAGCTGTTAGAAATGCCTGCAAGAACAGTGGCAGCAGAGGGGATATTCAGAAAGGTTGACTTTTGTCAGGGGAAATGAGCGGCCCATGCACCTTTTTAGATCAGCAGTGAATGGGGAAGATGCAGATCCATCCTCTGCTCTGAGTCACCTTCTGGGGACCCTCTTTCTCTCTCTCAGCAACAGAGAGCTCATCTCCTGTGGACTCACTTCCCTCAAACCCCACACAGTCCAGATGCAGCTCAGGCTTGACAAAAATAATTAGAACGACAACTGAAGAAAACCAGATCCTTTTGGATCTGGTATTTCTTGTGCACAAGAGTGCAAGATACTTTCACCTTTTTGGCAAACCTGCCTTTGAGTTCACAGCAACTGATGCCAGCTTTGATGGAAAAACGTGTTGCTGAGCCTCAAAAAGCACAGGGCCAGCTTTCCCTTTGCTACTCTGAGGGTCAGTCAAAGAGACAGATTCATAAAAGGAAAAGCTTCTGTCATCTCACAGTACCAGCACATAGACAGGCTGCCTTTTGACAGGGAAAAAAATAAGATGACTACAAATAATGTTGATATGGTAACACATGCTTAAAATCAATAATGAGAAGGCCAGAGGAGAGCTTATCCAGAATCCCAAGTGCCAGCCAGTCTTACAGCACTTTGGCAGAAGCAGCTCTGGAAAAACAGGGTGGAGATAGTTGCTTTAATGGCTTACAGCTTGTCTGTCAATGCAGTCACACCTCAGCCATCTGCTTCAGCCAAACCCCAGGGACCAAACAGTTCCCAAGATGCTGAACTTGGGTAGGCTCTTTGGGACCACACACCTCGGGTCTGAGGGGGAGAACCTGGCTGCTCCACAGCTGCTGAACCCCACCAGAGCGTCCACACCTCAATCACTGCTGAGTTCAGCATGAGCTGCACTGATGGGCTTCTCCTCAGACACACATATTTTGGTAACCATCACCTCTGTGTATGTAGGCAAGCTGTCCACCCTACAGTCTACCACACTCCCAATCCAGGGGGTCTCCAGGAATGTGTAAGACCATGGCAACACTTCCCCTCAGAAATTTCAAGGATTTTCCCTCCAGAATACCAGAGTGGATTAAATCAAACAATCCACAGTAGTGCCTAGCACAAAAAAACATCACACCAACCACCACTGGAAATTAAATGGGAGGACATAGGACACAAAATTCCTTGTGCTCTCAGAAGAAGGAACTGGTCCATGTGCGTGGCACAATGCACCTTCACCAGCAAGTAAACACTTTTTAACAAGCAGCTTTGAACCCCAAATGGCTTCCCTGAACTTTCCAGAAGCACCAGTTATCCAGCCTCCCAGATGTCCTCAAGCTGCTTCATGGACACTTTTAAAAGCAAGCATGTGGAAAATGCAGAACTGTTCCCATAAGGAAGCAAACCATCTTAGAAGAACCACAGACTCCTAAAATTCCCAGCACTGGTTTCCATAAGCATATTTTGTAAGCAAGACAACCATGCAAAAAAATCCCCAGGCACTGCAAACACCTTTCTTATGCTTGGGTTAACACTGAGAAGTGGGTGACCCCTTCACCAGTTTCATACTGCTGCTGATTTACATCTCAGCACTGTGGCAACAACCTGAAACAGAGACCTGCTTCTAAGCATTCATAATGGAGACTGGGAAAAAGGGCTTTCCCAGTCAGACTGATGTGGCATGGCTTATGCAGAACACATTCAGCATCTTTACCCTGCTATGGACTGAAAGAGATCCAGAAAGGTTTTGTGGTTTCCTTTCCTTTAACTGCTGAAAAAAAAAGGATGTGCTCCATCTTTTAAGAGAACAGCTGACACATTTCAAAGTTTCCTTTTAATTTCTATCATGAGAATAGAGAATGGGAAGGCTGTGTAAGGAAATACTGCTTCAGAAATAAACTAGTGCAATATGAATATTGTTCCTAAGATTTCAATAGAGATGACTCCCACCTTCAGGAAGAAAGACACCGGACTACATTTACTTAAAAAAAAAAAAAA